>JADANN010000302.1:2200000-2633508 GCA_018806985.1 Angiostrongylus vasorum
TCTTTCCGTTTCTACTCATAAGCTGCACCGTCATTGTCACGTCCATTACCTTAAGCTCTATTTTAGGAGGACGCCGATCGAATGCCGAGTAGTTTTCAGCAACTTTCCTATCGGGTAGATGAAGAAACTTTGTCGAGCAAAGAACAACGTATGACGACCACATCTTCAAGAGATCGCAGAGGTTTCTCATTATAGTCGAAGCTTCTAACCAATACAAAAATCCTCTTAATTACGTAGTCCTGCTGACATGTAATCATATTTATCTACCTTTGGGTCCTTTTCTTGGCCGTTTCGCATTTCTAATGGACCATTTTCCGTCCGTTATTCTCTGGAGTGCTGTAGTAAGGCTTATATTCACACACCCTTGCTTGTTTATTTGGAAGGCCCGTCATCACTGATTTCGCTGGCCCCAGAATAGTTTCCATTCTCCGTGTATTTGCTGGTTTAGCCATTGTTCCCTGGAGTCCCGAAGTGAGTCAGGCCAAAGTTTACCCCTAAGTCGTCACCACTACAGGCAGTCGCGCCCTTGTGGGTCAGAGGAAGATTTGCCACCATGCGATTAGTTTGATACCAGGACGGTGGTTGGGTCCTGGTATTGGTTTCCTCTTAGCTGGGCTTCCTGATGGAAACGCAGGACTCCTTCAGAGCTTGGAAGACCCTGCGTGCGGGATAAATCCCCGCGCTGTACATCACAGTCCGGCACATAGGAACACTTCCCAGCCACGATCAGCCAGTAAACCGTTGGGAGGATTCACGTATCCACAAAAGAATGATGAGATTAATGTTGTATGTATTCGGCATCCAACTTTTTTTTCTTGAAGATTCCAGCTATAGAATATGCAGTCTTAGTCAATTATGTGGTATCTGGTGCAGGTTCTTTCAAAACATTGGAACTATTTCTAGATAATGTCTTAACTGCAAGGAGCTCTGTTATGACTCCTGAAAAGCTGAGAAAGGAGCAGGGTCCTGTCATCCTAACAAAGGACTCAACTATGACGGACGGAGTGAAGTTCATCAACGACAATATGGATGTATGCGACCAACTATTGGTTTGTCTCCTCCTATTCCTCGTTTTTTTTTCCGGTTATACTCTAGCAAGTATCTGTTGGAAAACATTGCAACGATCACATTTGGTTAAGTTTCAGAAGTAATAAAGTTCAGGAATTTCTCAGTGGTGAAAACAGTAACTACAATGTAATCTCAGCCGTTGGGCCACAAGGTGCTGGTAAATCGACGATCCTGAGTATGATCGGTGGAAACAATTCACAAGATATGTATAGGCAGTATATTTTTCGACCGGCATCACGTGAAGCATTGGAAAGCTCCCGACATCAAACCACAAAAATCCACGCCTATATCACAAAGTTCAAGCAGATTTTTCTCGATTGTCAAGTATTAATTTGACTTAACTCCTTCTAAAATGTCTAGCTCAGAATATTTTTCCAAATCATCCGACTTTCAGGCCTCAAATTGTGCTTCTGTATTAGATGAAGCAATAAGGTACAGTAGGTCAGCACTTACCGATGGCCGCTATGCGATTAATAATTACATGGAGGTAAAGCGTTCCTACTCATAGAAGGTTTTGTAGTTTGGGAGCTTTTTGAAAATGTTTTTGACTGAACTTCATGCCCATACATATATATACACATATGTACACATGCATATGTATATATGATATATGCAAATGCATGTGCTATCGCCAACATGATTTCCACTTTCTTGAAGTTTTGCTGGTTTTGCCATTGTGGTTCCCTGGAGTCCTGAGCTCAGACTAGCCAAGGTCTGCCCCAGGTCGTCACCACCACCGGTAATCCCCGCCCTTGTGGGTCAGAGGTAGATTTGCCACCACGCCACTAGTTTGATACCAGGGTGATGGTGGATCCTGGTAGTGGTATTGATTTACTCTAAGCTGGACTTCCTGATGGGAACGCTGAACTTCTTCTTGGCTTGGGAGACCCTGGTGAGGTGGATTAATCACCCGCTGTACAGCTCAGCCCGACACCCAGGAGTAACTTTCTAGGCATTTGTTTATTACGTACACGTATATGTATACATATAATGCACATGCAGTGTGTATATATGTGATGCCCTAGTGTATTATGTTTTGTATACGTAGATATAATCTTTATATGCAATGTATTAGGGTCCGTATAATTATCCATCATCTTCAGATTGTCAAGCTTATTGCATTTCTGATACAAATATCTCACACACTGCTAGTATGTTCAGACTGGTTGATCGACATTGAAATGATAAAGGTGTGTTTTGGCCACTTCTGTCTTCTTACCATTTAATTTTTTTTCTGCGTTTGAAAACCACACTACTTCCGTTTTCCTCGTTGTTTTACATTTAAAAATGTTTATTATTGTATAACTTTTTATCTACTGCTCACTACTTTTTCACGACAGGCTGTTGTGTGGAGTAAAACCACAGTGATGCTGAGATATTTGCAAAAAAAAAAGATTAGTTGATTACATTGCTGAGAGCGAGGCAGAACGAGGTCTTCAATGGTGCAGTGCGTACCACATGAACCCCCGGAAAGGGTAATCGCGGTTCTATATGGCCTGGGGTTCAATTTTTTGAAAATATCTGAGTATCGTTGTAGTTGCAGCGTCTCAGTTCATTTTTTGGTGCAGTGACATTGTTTCTGATATTGCAACTTCTTGTACACTAGCAACAAGGGTTTTGATCTCCAAGCTTTAGTTTCGAGTTAAGGTCAAAGTGTCCAGTGGGAATTCGGTTCAGCATACTCAAATGCAAAAGATGTTTACGTTGTTCGAACATAATGTCTTTGTAAGATTACAACTTGCTGAAATTAAGCCTATAAATGAATGTAGTAAGTATTTGTCCTTTAGTTTAAACGAAGATGAAAGTGTTTCAATAATTCGAACTGTCACTGCTATTCTACTAATCACATATGCGCTGTTGAGATGTGTACGATTTTTTGGAGCGAGATCTTGAGACTTAAATAATTAGAAATTTAGTGCATCGATTTCTTTGGAGTTATATGTATTTGTCTCAGTTTTGTATCTCAACTGGTGCACTGCCAGCTGGATCGAGGAATCCTAAAACGGGTTTGAGACGATAGTCGCTGTTGTTGGAACACTTCACCTGGAAGATTTCCTTCGCTTCACCAGCATTGGCTAACATGAACGTGAATTTGCCTCCGGCTGCTAGAACAGCAGCTGCTGGTGGATCGATCGCCAAAGATGTCACAGCTCAAGCAGTGTTGGCAATGTTGACAGTTTCTAGCCTTGCGTTGTACCAGGATTCATGGACTTGCAAGACAAATATTCTCTGTGGTTTGCCGACGGCGTTTGATGTCTTCTTTAATACAGAAACATTAATAAGACATGAGCAATCGTATTTTGTAACGTAGCTGGCTGCGGCATATCCAAAAACGTGTTTGTTTGCTCTTTGCCTCGTTTTGGAGCAGTTCAGAACATTGTCCAACTCCTTTTCCTACGTGGTTTAATGTTTTTAGCTACAGACATGTTTATGGGGACTTCAACGATAGAGGTGAGAAAATCCCTATGGATATCGAAACTTTTTGCCATATTTTACCTATGAGATACCAGACATTGATCATTCTAAACTCGTATGCAGGATGTTTGGTGCACTACTTACAGTAAAGTCAATGACAAATATGTTGATTTTCTTATGAATCGATTACGAAATGAAGATCTTCTCAATCAGATTCATTTTTTGAACGGTTTCATGTGTACGTTTTCAGTTAATTCGTACAGCTGAAATGTTTCGTGCGAACTTCGAACACGTCACCGAGAAAATCCCGCACTACAATGCTACAAGGAAAATCAATTTAGGTGAGCAATTTCTCTATCTTAATTGGGTTTCCGGGATCAGGACCGTAGAAAGCTGGAAGAAAATTTAATTTCAAAGTCATCCACATGCTTTTACGAAAGACTTTTATGCCACAAAGCCCTAAAGCTTTATGGTGAAGCTCTCAGCGTTGATCAATCTCTGAGGGATGCGCCATGCATTCGACTTCATTAAGTATCATTGGAGGTTACTGAATCCATATCTGGCCTTTACAATGACTCGCGGTGGCCTACCGATGTATCGAGCCAATGCTGCTATGCTCCCAGACAAGTCTGCTACCAATTTGCCGACCCCGGAATGATAGAAGGGTTGGTGAGCCATGTGCGCAGGGATCAATTCCACGTGTGTGTCGCAGTGGGGCCTCCAACCACTACGCCACACGCGCCCTTCAATAAACATTTCTATATTTCCTTATGCTCTCTACTTTTCTACTGTTTCTTCTACTAGTTTCTGCTGCCAGCGTTTTAGAAACATGGGGATGAGGAGCAAGTTAGGGCGCTTACGGAGACCAATATCTGAGAAAGACAGCGCCGTCTCTCTGTAATTCACAACGATGAATGCGCCGTCTGTGTGGTTACTTGAACAATATATATATTAACATGTTCCAATGCTTTACTATGTACTATGTCGAAGTCTCAATATAAGCATCTATACTGAGGCTAAAGGAAGGTCATTATTCGAAAAATACTTCTTCGCAATATTTTATATTTTCTCCTGTTATTATTTCGCTGCAATAAGATGGATGGTTCGTGGAGCATTTCCGTTGTTTCCTACTTTTGTGCCATGTGAGAGAAAATTTTCTGTTTTTATTGTCGTCGTATTCATCATTTTTAGCAGATGAGATCACCTAACCCATTAAGGTACGCTTATCCGTGGTGGGCCTTACTTACGTCTATAGTTTAGTGTTTTTTATTTAGGTGATTTATAAATTTCAGTTGTTCTACACACACGTGCCAAGTCTGATGATTTCTCTTCTGATGTTCTACAACAACGCGCCGCTTTGCTGCGGACATTTTTTAGCGATTCTAGACGGTAAATTTTATGGTAATTAGGATGTCAGTTATAGCCGGCAGGCCTTCAGTATATTTTGCTTCTGTCTCAAAGTTCTTCCTAAGATTTCTTTTTTGATATTTGTTGGAGCCATCTCCTTTTTTTTCTGCTTTGGTCAGTTTTTTCTGACTGTTTTTGATTAAATTTTTTCCTTTATTAGGTTGTTGATACTCGTAGTAATTAATTCATTTAGAATACGGGTAAATGGTGAAGATGACTTGGTTATTTTTCCTTTAGCTGATATCAAACCACGTAAAGACGGTCTATCTGGAGCATATCCACGTGAGTTTCTGTATTGGCTTTCTTTCTCTCTATCGTTTTCTTTCCGTACTAATCTGTAACTAATTTGTCGGAATTATGCCAATGCCTGCTATCATTTTTAGTGTCGTATCACCTCACTTGTCACCCATCGTCCCGTTGATCGTCGAATGACTCGAGCGGGCGCCAGTAAATCTTTCATTTTCACCTGTCGCATGCAAGAGTAGCCCAGTGGGTTCTGGCCGCTCTAGGGACTCGTTGAGCATCAAATCTCTCTTCTAGGCTTTTCGTGACAACTCTGACCATCGGGTCGGTGGACTTCCTGCAGTGCGTTTAACATCCTGAGGAAATCAGTCAGTAGCGGCTCTTGTCCATCGGTTGTCATTCATACGCATTACGTGTCCGGCCCACCGTATCTTTGACTGTTTGGCGTACAGAACGGCATCTTCGATTTTTGATCGTTGACGCAGGTCGGAGCTTCGGAACCCCCTCCTTACTTGTGTGAAAAGGAATACTCCTAGCATTGTCCTTTTGAAGGCGCGTTCGATAACGCTGAGTGATCTTTCATCCTGCTTACGCAGCGACCAGGTTTCTGACGCATACGTCAAGGCAAGAGGTGTCATGTAGTCGAATAGGTGGGCAACGGTTGTATTGCCTTATTGAAAATAATGTTAATAGTTGTTGTATGTGTGCCATCTCTTACATAAATTGTTCTCTGTTCATTTGTCCCTTGAGATAAGCTTTGAATTTGACGCCATTAACACATTTGCAACAAAAAATTGTCTTCGATAATGGAAAATAATCTCTACCGATAGACTGGGTGCGGTGAGAACTTTGCAGAGATATGAGAGACCTAATATGTTGCATAAAAGGTACAAGCAATTTCTATGAAGTATTCCTTCAATTCTAAGTTCTAGAACAGAGCTCCCAAAAAAATTCGAAATCAAATTTAGATCTTTGAAATCGTCCACACAAGCGCAAGAGCTGCAAAAGGCAATAATAAATTATGGAACGTCATCATCAATGGTTCGACGAAGTTGTGTTTATTAAAACCCCTTGGTCGAAATACGGGTCTAAACGCAAGAGGAAAAAAAATCAAGTTAATCTTGCTCTGTGGAGACAAAATCTCATGGTGGAACCGAGGACACAATGGAAGCTTTATCTTGTATTCAATCGATCTGTTTACTCCTATGGTTGTTTCAACTAAGGAAGTTTACTACGAGTTGAGTGTGGTTGTTGCTGTTTGTG
Source organism: Angiostrongylus vasorum (assembly GCA_018806985.1). NCBI lineage: Eukaryota > Metazoa > Nematoda > Chromadorea > Rhabditida > Metastrongylidae > Angiostrongylus > Angiostrongylus vasorum. The sequence goes on from JADANN010000302.1 coordinate 2,206,397, forward strand.
AGTTGGTACGTTGGTTTGATGCTGTATCAAGTCACTGTTTTCTTCCTTTGAAGTAAGTCTAGCACCAATTTGCCGATCCAAAGATATACAAGCCTCGGTTGGACCTGGGTACCAGTTCTAATCAAGTTTCATAATACGTGTATTGAACCGTACCTCAAACCACGGCGTTGCACACACCGATTTAGATGGCATGGTCGAGAATTCTTTCAGCAAATTCTGAGAACCTTGCAGGGATATTTCCACTTCGTCATCCATCTCGTCACCACGTCTAGTTGTTGGCCTTTATCTCATAACGGATGCGCGGCATTTAGCCAGTGGAATACGAACAATTTCTTGTCGGCTGCGGGTTTTCTGATTTTCTGGTAATGGAAATAATTTTTGATAACTGGAAGACTTTAGGAGTAGTGAACATGGCGGAATTCCAGAAGAGACTTTGCTATGTCGTTCTATGGATGTAAATGACATGTATGCTGCTATTGTAATATAGTATAGCCCATACTGCAATTGTATTGCTGTCAGCTTCGAAATATTTTTGCACCCTGTGTTGAGTCTATCTCGGTGTTTTTTTCTATATTCCATAGGTTTTTTTGTGGATCAATCAGTGATGAGAATGCCTTTTCTGATCCTACACCTCCCATTTTGTTATGCTTTTCGATTAGCTGTCGAATGAATATGCATAGTGCAGCAAAAAAAGGTTTTGGAACCCACTGAGCAGAAAATGAACATCACAGTGTCCATATCGTACTCTGGACCGGAGACGTATAGGCGTTAGAGTGTTCACAATACCGGGTGTTATGGGGGTTTGGACTATGTGGAGGTTCGTCACCCCGCGCCCGATTTTTCCACTACGGTGGCGAATTGGAACATATTTTTACTTGATTTAGTTTCCGGATGGAAATATCGAGTATATATATGCACTTACATTCTATTTTTCAAGTGACCCAATATCATATATGAGGATTCCAGCACTCCTTCTTACATTCCATTCGTCTCCTCCCATCCTTCACGAAGGTTTTTGGATCTTGCTTATTTGTTCGGCTGCTGCTTAGGGGCTTTTTGGATTTCTTCACGAATGTTTTTCGGATACTGGTCAATTAGTAGATTCTCCTTTGACTTCTTAGATAAATGTGCTATGGCGTTCCCAGAACTTCACCACAGGCAGTAATCAGCCTTTTTGATCGGAAGAAGTTTCGTTTATATGTTAGGTACCAATTTCCCGACACAGGAGGGATAAGACGTTTGGGCATCTGGGTCATGGTGAGAGCACGATCCTGCGCAGTATGTAAGGGTGTTTGTAGAGCAGTGGCGAGAGAAGTCCAGTGATACACACGGGCTTCTTGGCTCTATCCATCACCGCTACCCTCACCAAGCCTTCCATCTCCCTAGGTCCCCACATTCGTACCACCCTTGTCTGAGAGCAGAGCAGCGTTGAACTGATACATCGATAGATTACTGCAAGTTATTGGTCATTGTATACAGCAGATATATATGTTTCAAATCATCTCTGTCTGCAATACTTCATAAGTGACGCATCCTTCAGTGATTGATCAGTGCCGAACGTTATATATATATATATATATATATGCACATATATACATATATATATATATATATATATATATATATATATAACACATGCACACATGTACACATATATATATATATATATATGCACATATATATATATATATATATATATGTGAATATATGCACACATATGTAGAAGTACACGCATATGTATGTACATATATATGTATATATATATATATATACATATATATATATATATATATATATACATATGTACATATATGCGTATATCCGCACATATGCGTGTATGACTACACATCTGTCAACACATACATATGTGCATATACATATAAATATACAGTTGTCGTGTTACCATCATACTAAACGTAATTGTAGAGTCTGCTCCACCTGTTGAGAAGATTTTGGATGTCCAAGAAATTGTAGATTTCGACAAGAGCATGCGCAAGTTGAGATTAGCTGTTTCTCGGCTCCCTAAGGATAGATTCTCAACGGGAGAACAAGAAATCACTGAAAAACAATGGTCAGTTGAGATACTTTCATTCCAGCACTTTATACCTTCTTTTATGTATTTGTTTTATGGCTAATTGAAGAAAAAAACACCTATAAGGAAGAGTACGATGTAGTACATAGCTTGAAATGTCTAGTTACATAGTTTTCCATCGAAAAATTAGGAATGTTAGAATAGAATCATGTGACCTGGTTGCACGCAAAATGAGTGCGATTTTAAAGTTTATTTAAAAGATTCAATTATAGGTAGTGCGATAAAATTTGTAGTGTTTCAATCATGTCTAAGGTCATACCAATGGGTAACAATTGCGGGAAACGAAATTACTTGATCCGATCTTTTGCTGATAAATCCCTCGTGTGTAATAGATTTTTAAACACTTAAATTGAGCAATTTTTGGATGTTCGGTTCAGGTTTACCTTCATTTTTATTGTTTCTTAAAGTTTTTATTTTAAATGTGATTAAATGATTTCATTTGACGTTCTTGTTCGCAACGCATTTGTATTTCCATTGCATAAATAGGGATCTGTTACATTTTTCCGGCATACCATTGTATACTGATTTATTCGCATAGAAACTGCCACTAATTCTTCTGTAAGTGGAGTCTTTGAGAAGCATAAGCCTATACTAGCTAATAGAAGAGGTTTTGAGCTATCGAACTATGAAGTACAACCATGAGGATTTTGAGATATGAGCAAAATTTGGAACCTCAGGCGAGATTCAGTTTATTGCTGATGGCACCGTTCGAGTAAAAAACTCGCTGAATGAAAAAGCAAGACAGGGATCTCGGTTGCTGTCATGGATGGCACGTGAGCCTCTGGTAAGCGTGATCACGGGTCGGAAGCACAGCTAAGATTCCTAGTCTTGCTCGTACCTCAACATCCTTATCGTTGTAGCTCACATCGTATCACGCCATGATGAAAGAATATGCAGGAAATAAAAAGTTAAGTATTGCACTCTGGGTTAGAAATGTCTTTTTTTCATAGTGGTGTTTTCATTGCAAATTTGTTTAAGGTTCAAATTTGCGAAAAAAATGAGCGCGAAATTTACGTTTTTAAAGTCTTTTATGGAAGGGTTGTGCAGCTGCACTCATAAACATTGCAATAGGTGCACTATTGTTAGCTGTTTTGTGACGTTCCTTCGGATTGTAAATCTCTCGTTGTTCCAAACACGGGCTTTAATGAAAGAGTGCGGTTTACGAACAGCAGCAAATGACGATTATGTCGTTATAAAACTGGAAAAAGTTGAATTTTGTAGGAAAAGACCTCTACATTGTAGGTAATTTTTCGTATGAATCAAAAAATCGGTTAGGGGAAGGTAAACATTTCCGCGAAAAGAAAATTCAGCAGTGGACGGACAATATAGTCGCAATAAATTAGCAACACTTCAGGTTCTTTCTGGCGAAGAATATTTGGAACGATGCTTCATTTGGGTCGTTGCTCGAGCAGTACAAAGGCTATCTTTAGTGGTAAATGTGCCCCTGGAGAATCAGATGTTCAAATTGCAGAGCTGTCTGTTTGTCGATGTTGACAGAATCAACATTGCGATGATGTTCGTGGGTCTGGTCATGTTGTCGGGATAAAACTGTTTTGTCATGCTGCCAATTCTGTACGTGTTTTCAATGACAATGAACGTTCACATGAGAATGTACGGATACACTGCACCTCATTGTTTGATGTTTTTCACCCTGTTTTAAACCATATGTAGAAACTAATGAACATCCATTCCAACTGCTTTCTGTCCATGTTCCCACGTAAATATTCTTTTTGAATGTTTTCCAGTTGTGTTAAAAGGATAAAATATAAAGCTCTCGGCGTTGATCAATCCCTGTGGGATGCGTCATGCACTCGATTTCACTAAGTATCGTTTGGAGGTGATTGAATGCACATCTGGCCTTTACAATGACTCGCGGTGGCCTACCGATCTATCCAGCCAGTGCTGCTATCCTCCCAGATAAATGTGGTAGCAATTTGCCGACTCCGGAGAGATGGAAGGCTTGGTGGGCTATAGGCGCGCAGATCGATTCTACGTGTGTGTTGCAGGGCGCCTCCGACTACTGCGCCACATGCACCCTTTTTTTCAGTTGTATTAGTTTTTAACTTAAACTCCATTCTTTACAATATAACCTACAGTTAGTAGTTATGGCAGACTTTGACTAGGCTGACCTCAATGCTCTGGGGGACCACAGAAGCTAAACCAGCAAAATTCCAAAAAAAGGTGGAAATTTTGATAGGGGCGAGCACCACCAGCGAGGATGGGCTATCCAAGTATCCAAGTAAGAAAGTACAGTTAGTAGTTAGTCTTTTGGAAGTATCATTCGTAACTAAAGTGCTTAAGCTATGGAAAACTCTCCAGTTAAATTCACAATGTTTACTTTTTATTTCCTGCCTTCTATAATTTTTATGGCAGAGTATTAAGCGAAATACAACCCCCAAGATTGCTGAGATATTTGCAAAACTCCGGACCGCAGGTGTCTGCGGTGGGGAACGAACGCGCTATTGTGCTTTCCGAGGAGTAACGCGTTCACCACCACACCATGCGAGTCCTTCGTTTCGCCTGTCTTTCAGCACTGATCGATAGAAGTAGCTGAAAAAATATCTCAGCAACGATCAGTGCTATCGATCAGTGCCGTCAGCAACCACCCGTCAACGGGATTGACCTGGGGAGCCCACATCGGCATTGAAGTCTGGTACCAATTTACCGACCCCAGAGGGATGGAAGGTTTGGTGAGCCACCGGCGCGTGGATCATGTGTGTGTCGCAAGGCCCCCAAGCACTGCGCTCCACGCGCCCTGTAATGTAATACTCTCCAGTCATTATTTTTATTTTGCATCAAGGGCGTCTTCGCACTTAGTTTGCGAATCCCAGCTCTCTTCTTGCATTCGATTAGTTCCCTCTCATCCATCAAGTCCTGAAGGGCTTTGGACATTTTGAGTGTGGGGTCGTTTTTCTCATGAGTGTAGTTCGTTTTATGCTCCTCGGATCGATTCTCCTTTGATCGTGGAGTAGCAGTAGTGGAGCGCTTCCACGTCATTTGGACAGCTGGTCCAAGTCTAGTGCCAATGTCCAGGGTCCAGAGGGATGAAGGGTCTGATGAGGCGGGAACGGGGTCGAGCCAGCACTGGGTTCGTGAACGGCATCGAGTAGCGGTACCCGCACCCTTATGTGACTCTATATCATCAACATATAAATGATAGTCAACCACCCCACATGCGGCAATAAAAAAGTGCGGAAGTTTCACATCTCATTTCCTTAAATGGACGTCAACAATTAAGGCAGTGTCGTAGCATTACGTATTATGTGGCGCCATAAATTACGGTCACTCCAGTTTACCACACTGGATCACTTAAGCCAATTTACCAGCATTTTTTATTACACCCAATAATAAATCACTAAAATTTAGAAGAGATATACTAGTAGAAGTCTCATTACCACATCGAGTTCGGCTAGCCGACGAGTCGCAACTACTGGGAGTGCTTTTTGCTCTTCGTTGTATAGGTATCGATCGCCTCCAGCTGCCGGGCAGGTGTCCCTGAAGAGGTGTATTTGTTTATTTTCTAATTAAATGAGCTTGTTTTATCATGTATTCTATTATTTGTACTCTTAATGAAAGTTTCTACAAGTGTTTACAAGTTGACTAGTGTCGTTTCATTCGTCGTTCTACCCGACGACGTGAAGTACACGTTTCATGCTTGTTTTCTCTTTTTCAGCTACTTAGAACATTTATTCGCTTCAGGTGTTTGTTTGCTGCTTTTTACTCTTCAGGTACGAATTGATTTTAACACATCAAGTTCTGTCGATTAAGGAAAGGCGAAGTCTGATGGTGTCAATACTTGTTCTGTTCTTTTTTTTTCAACTCTTTGCAACCATCCAACGGTTGTTAGTTGCTCCAACAGTTTACGAGAGAGAATCTGTCGCCATAATCGAGTATTTTTCATAGTATCAGTTAGGATATGGGCGCGTTTGGCGCAGTGATCGGAGACGCCATACGGCACACACGTGGAACCGATCCCAGCATCTCAGGCTTACCAAGCCTTCCAACTATCCGGGGTCAGCAAAATCGTACCAGTCTTTTCTGGGAGGATAGCAGCACTGGCTCAATGCATCGGTAGGCCACCGCTAGTCATTGCAAAAGCCAGATATGCATTCAATCACCTCCAGCGATGTTTGATAAGTCGAATGCATGGCGCATCCCTCGGAGATTAACCAGCGGCGACAGCTTTATCTCTTTTTTTTTTTAAATGTCCTGTTCTAAAATTTATTACTTAAGAGTACGTAGGACTCCACCAAACACAGATATAGCTGATGTGTATTCGATGGTTCATTTGAAGTTGTTCTTGTATTATTAAGTGCTTAAGACTGAACGTAAAGAATTGAACGTCGTTATGCTCAGTGGACTTTAGAATTTAGAACTTAGAGGACTTAGAATTTATGTGCTTTACACAGGTACAATGGGTATTCGTTTCAATCTAACGCCATCTCTTCGATTTAAACTTCGTGTCATCACCATCTGCCTTTGCTGGTATGCTGTTAGCTCGGCTAGTAGTATTACTAACAAAGTTGTCCTTCAGGTAGGGAAGGAATCTTTTGTTTTCGTCATTATTCATTCTTTTTGTTCCCATTTTTATCTACCGAATTGGTCTTTTACTTTTTACTTGCTCCTTTTTTTCAGAGTTATCCTTATCCAATCACACTAGCATTATCGAATCTCATGTGGGTACCAGTTTTCTCCATACCTTTTCTACGAATGTGGGAATATAAAATAGTGAAATTGACGTCTATGCAGTATAACAAATATTTAACTCCAATATCTGCTGGTGAGATTTTCATTGCTGTCTAATTTTCTCTTGATTTCATTCTGTTTCGATCTTCTAGAGGATAAGCGGACATATTTTCTGGGACTTTGATAATACTAGAGGGTAGAATATACAAAAGTCCCTGTAGCGGCGATGAGGTCTAACAAGGGAAAACTGTTTGGCGACGACCATTTCTTTGAAGATGTGTACTGTATTCAACTTTGTTCGTGGTATCCTAGAGGTAATAGGATGCATATGTGGCCTAGCCAATGATTTGAGGTGACTTATCGATCCATCGAGTTAGTCCATTTACCCTCCTAGAAACGCATGCTACGAATTTTACAACTCCTGAGGGATGAAGAATTTCGTGTGTCAGTGGCGCAGTACCGAAGCAGTGTCCGATCCAGTATGTGTTGTGGGTCACTTTTAACCATCACATTACACCGCCCCTCCAAGGCTTATACACACGGAGCGCCTACTTTCGGCCAATCTCAGCTACGATTAACCTGTATTATCTTCCGCACTTTTTTCGGGCTGATGTGACGTTGTTAACACTTGTTCTGATATCCGCTAGCTAACTCTTCGGCGACTTCATACTCTTTCTCCAAAGCTTTCTTCTTCAGAGCCGTTTTGAAGAATGATCCCACCCTTGGTGTTGTTCATATACGAAGAAGAGCTGCTATCGCTGGAAGAACAGGAAGATCATTACATTTTGATAAAATCCTTTCTATTTTTCCCGTTTCTGACGACAACGTAGCCATGACGACTCCGTTGTGGCTTAGGTTTTTTCTTAGTTGACTTTCCGATGTAAATATAGAAATCGTTCTCAGCTTTGGTGCTTTTTGTTTTGTTGTGAATACTGCTCATTACTACCGTGCATCCATGAACAACTCCTTCTGTCTCCGGCTCCCCAATCTAACGGCTGTTTGATGGAAAAACCTGTATAAATTCCTTTATTAGAAAAGCTGACTCCTAATCGTTATGTGTATGGTTCCTTCCAAAGTTCTGCTGGAAAAAAAACGAAGATCTAAAGTCAGAAGATTCAAGCTGAATTACTTATCCAGTTTATCAAACTGGGAGGATGATTTCACAAATTTAGGAAAAGCAATAGCTGCTGTAAGTGCATACTTTAGTCTGTGGAAAGTGCCTGTATCCTACGCTCATACTGGTGAGCGGAATTATTTAGAGCCTCTTATCTTGGCCATTTTGCCTTTGGGATCTTAACTAACGTTTCTCACTAAACAACTTATTTTTATACAACTTGAGATGCTTATTCTTTTTCAGTGAAGGCTTCTATGCCTTTGTTTTCCGTTTTCTTAAGTAGAGTGATATTAAAGGAAACACAAAGCAAACGGGTCTATTTGTCTTTGTTGCCTATTGTTGCTGGAGTAGTTGTAGCATCAGCAACCGAACTGTCGTTCTCTTTTTTTGGAATGTTTTCGGCTTTGTTATCGACGTTTACCTATTCACTTCTCAATATATTGGTCAAAAAGGTCTTTTTTTTCTCATTTAGATTCGTTCACCTTTATTCGTTCTAGCGTTTTCTTTTTCTCTCAGCTGTTGAAGGAATCTGATATGCATCCCAATCCGATTGCTAGCGATGAACAGTCAATTGGCAGCTATAATAGTATTTCCATTTTGGTTGTTCAACGATGCGTTTACAATGACGCATAGTTTTGGATCCAATGTGAGTTGCCCTTAATTTTGTTTGATTTTTAAATTTTAGGCAAAGTTTTGTGAGGCTGGTTTGCTTTTTTGTGTCCCCTTTGACGTTGACGTTTTTCCGCCTTTACTTTGCTTTAACTGGTTGAGAATTTTGACGTTTACAGAAGTGAATTTCGAATCTTTATATGCTTTTCAAGAGGGCGTGTAGCGCAGTGGTTGGAGGCGTCGTGCAATACACATGGGATCCATCCCGGCGCCCCAGGCTCATCAAACCCTCCATCCTTCCGAGATCGGCAAATTGGTACCGGACTTGTCTGGGAGGAGTCTGGGAGGATAGCAGCACTCGCGCGATACATCGGTGGGCCACCGCGAGTCCTTATATGGGCCACACATGCATTCGGTCATCTCCAACGATGCTCAATGAAGTCGAATGCATGGGGCATCCCTCAGGGATTGATCAATCCCGGGAGCTTTATTGTTTATTTTAGCTTTATGTACATGTAATCATACTCATAAACATTCACGTCATTCCTACAAAACCCGAAGTCTCCTAGAAAACAGCGAATGCAAAGGTTTTGCGAAAAGTGGATGCTGTTCAGTCCTTTGAAGCGAGCGGAACTCACAGCGCAGATGTGGCGTACGAGAAGGGATACATGGACACTTTACCTGTGTTACCAGACCTCACTACAGATCCTAGTGATGGTTGCCTAAGTAATGTTAATTGTTGGCTTTTTAGGACGCGTCCACTCCGTCACCAGATTTGTGGCTACTGTACCTCTTGTCTATGTCTGGCGCGTTGTCATTTCTTCAAAATGTCTGTGCATTTGCTTTAATACACGAACTGACGGCGCTATCTTATGCCGTCTGCAATGCTACGAAACGAATAACAGTGATAGGCTCGTCACTGGTTACTCTACACAATCCCGTCACCGGTACTATTTTCTGTGGTTATCTATACAACGATTGCGTAACACTAAACGTTAAAAGGCATGCTTGAACACTATATGTGTTCTACAACCACTATGATGCTTAGATATTTGCAAAACTTGGGCCACAGGGCACTCGAACCTGGATCACCCTTTACGGGAGCTCACGCACGGCGCCACTGAGGTCCTTGCTTTGCCTTTCTCTCAGCCAGTTTTCAATCTAACGGTGCCATCAGCTCACCCGTTAACGGCAATGTGTTCCTTTTAACCTTATTTTGTTGGTAACCCATTGATATGTTTGGAATGCTTGTAACATGTTATTTCCTTAGTAGCTCATTAACTTTATTGAGCTTTATCTACATGATCTTTGGTAGAAACTATGGGGAGGTCAAGACGTGATGTGGATATTCGAATTTAGGACAATTTGTAGCCTGTGAAGTAGAATGCTTTAGAAAGTGTGATTCATTTTATTAAAAGCGAGAACTTCAGGTACAAATGTTTTTGGCATGATGTTATCAGTGCTGGGAGTTTTTTGTTACAATCAGGTAACGTCATCTCTTTTTTTACACGTTTCAAGTGAAATAATGATTTTCAGGTAAGACTAGGTAAGTTCGTCTATTGTTTCTGATTTTGTAAAAGCTTTAGGCGAATAATTTGGTCTGAAAAACGACATCGAAAATCGGTCTTGGGATATGAAGACATATTTCAGTATTAAGATTTCTGATCATCTTAAACAGTGGTTATTCAATAGCATGTTAGTCCCCTACAGAACATCTACATGTTAAATGATCCTCTGAGTCATTTTGTTCTATCAAGTCGCTGCTTAGCCTTTCTTAATTTTCGAAACATCTTGAACGAATTTCTGTCTATGTTGATCATGAATAGGTCGGAAGTTGTTTAGTCTTTAAAACTTGAGAAGAAAAACAGCCCATCACATAATGGATATTAGCTGTTTGAATACACAAACTGCGAGAGTATTTACACCAAGATGGGAATGTTTGTCTAATCACTATGGTGTCCTGGTTTTTTCGAGTTCCAAAAATCGTAATTCCTGTTTTTGCTTCGAGCACCGAAACGGTTAGACCCACAGGATTTCAGATTTGATATTTGTAGCCGCTGCGTCAGTTTAAAATTCCTTAAAATGGTTTGCTTCACTGCGACATCTCGTAAGACTGTACTTTAAAAAATGAGATGAGACCTAACAACTTAACAAGATTATGGATACCCTTATGGCTATAGAACATAGTCAAGGTTCTCTACATCATCTTCCAAGTTCTCAGCTCTTCTTATGATGCAACGAACTAAACATATTCCCCTGTTGTTAAGAAACTAGCACGATTATGAAGGTATTGAAACGAGGACGTCGATTGTAGCAACAGGGTAGAGCTCTGTGGTGTATATCTATGAAAGATCTTGACTTTTGCCAAGTTTACTCGTATGTATATATGACGTATAGCAAGTAAAGCAGTCATTATTTTTCCTTATTAAGCTGAAAAGAATTGTTTTAGGCAAAACAAGCCGATAAGGTTGAGTCACACTCATTGCCGCTTACACGTTCCCATACAGTTCTTTCCGAATCAACGATAGTAGCGTTAGACAGTGGAGAAAATAACGACGTCATGTATTGGTATGTTATGCTTTTCAAAGCATTTCGAAGGCAGTTTGCTGTTCATGCAGTTTTTTTAGTCTTCTAATCTGCAAAATGCAGGACACGAACTGGTCGTTTTTCTATCTATTCTTTTCATCTTCTGCGTTAATATGAAGCGGCAGTTCATTTATAGAGTTTTTTTCTTTGCTTATCGAATCGCAAACCACTCGAGTTTGATTCCCTGCTAGTTGTAAAATAAACAAATGGTTCTTATATCTTCGTGCTTCAAGAAATCTCATTTGGAACCAGATATTAACGAGCACTCTGGGTATAGAAAATAAATGAAACATTTAGGGCGTCAAGTAATCGTTCTGCCCTTAACGGTAGTCGTTTGAACGACTTCTCTTATTCGGACGCATATGTGGAAAAATATGATAAAATGGACGATATCAGTAAAGAACAACATAACCGAAGGCATGTTCGTTTTGCCTAGCAAGAAATATTTCGGGCTTGTTATCCTTTGCTTGTTTTGATTTTGATCTGAAAGCCCTATCGCATTCAATATCTAAATCTTGGTCGTTTTTAAGTTGAAGTTTCTATTTCTCGGTGAGGTAGGTCAGGTCCATGTGGCGAAATAAAGATGTACTATCTTGGTTAATGTTTAGGCTTTGACGATATCTTTATGAGGAATCTCTCATTTGCCCTATTTGTTTTTTTTTCTTTTGTTTTTCATGGATTACTTTTTCGACATTATAGGGTTTCATTCGGTTTCAGCGAACTGTGATCACTTCTCTCACGTGATTGTTATAATGCTTTGCTCATATCAATTTTTTATTCCATAGAAGATAGATATTCCATAGATATTGTTGCTTCTTTATCGGTACGGGTTTCAGTGTGGTATCTAAGTTATAGTTTATTTATCGGATCTATACCAGTGTTCTATTCTAACCTGCCTTCTTAGAAATGTGCTTACGGTCATTGTCTTCAACCATTCCTTCTTTTACTAAGCTCGAGTAGGTGTTCCGATTGCAGATCGCATTGTTAATATCTGATTTGTTGCCAATCTACTGAAAAGATTTCACTGTTCACTGATCAACAAATATTTATTCAGATATGTTTGAATAAAAATTTGTTTAAATATACTTTGATTCTGCAGTGTTTCATATGCGAACAGCTCTTATATGAATTAATCAAGGTTGTTTGTCCTTTTTTTTTGCATTTTTTTAAAAAAGGATTTCTGTTTACAAGACGAAGCAAATGAGTAAAAGTCGATTCGTTTCTCTGTCTTTTTCCTTTTTTTTTCCTTTCTGACGTTGGTATGCGTGTGTATAGCTTTAGTTCATTTTGGAACCACATCATTAGCAAAACTGCAGTGACATAGATCGTTATTTTAAAATTTCATTTAGAAACATTCCACTATCCCTATTTCACAAGGATTTCTCGTACTGTTACTGTACTTCACGGATCTCCCTCATATGAGGGATCTCGACCTGGTTAGTCGCGAGGCTACGTGGCGCGTCCCCAGGTGGCGGATAGGGGGGTTAATCGCGGACCAAAAGCGACCTTTGCTTCCCAGAGACGCAGGTGGATTCAGGGGATGGACTCCCTGTTTCTGCTGCGCCGATTTGGCACATACTTTCTGCATTTACGGGGCGTATTCATGCACGCGTGTGTGGGTGCGTTCTAGTTTATGCAGCTACGAGTCAATTCGGCCAAAAGCCTGCAATCAAGTGACAGGGAAGTATATGGGAGGCGGTTTGGAGTCGCCTCCAACCAATAAGCTCCATGTCCACTTTGGGAGAGCCTGGCAAGCTACTCGTGAGTATACCCAGCCCCTACGTTCAGAGCCCAGCAAGCTATACGTGGGTATCAAAAGTGCTAAACACAGTAAAAAAAAGAAACGGGCCTCATTCCCCTCACCCCGAAAGAGCTCCCCATTTTCGCAGCGTTGGGTAGGACGAGTACGGAGAGGCTGCTAAAATCTCAGGGCCCAATGGAAGTTGCCTGGATTTCGAAGAACTATGGTGATTGCACTCCGGCGCCCAGACGGAACAGTTACAGCGTCCAGAAGGCAATGTACAAAATTATTCACGAATACTCGGATCTCTTCGATAGCCACGTCCACCTTCCGTCGTAAGAAATAAAGGAGCATGGATATGTTGTACCACCGGTTCTCCCTTCCGAAATCCGACATGCCATTTCGTCGGTGAAAAATCAAACAACACCAGGTCCCGGACAGGATAAGACCTGAACACCTGAAGAACCTTCCGCCAGTCCTCATAAACACACTGGCTCGGCTCTTCACACGTTACCTGTCCGAATGCAAGGTCCCTACCCACTGGAAGACCGGCAAGACCGTGTTACTGTTCAAGAAAGGTGACCTGCAAGATATCGGCAACTATAGTCCAATCTGCTTACTGTCTGTCGTCTACAAACTTTTCACTCGAGTCATCCTAAACAGGATTGACAGAACACTGGACGAAGGTCAGCTATGTGAGCAAGCAGGGTTTTGAAAAGGATTTAGTACGATGGACCACATCCACACGGTAACAACGCTCATTGAAGTATCGCGAGGGTACAAAAGACCGCTCTGTCTCACCTTCATCGATTTACAAAAAGCATTTGGTTCAGTCGAGATAGATGCAGTCTTGGAAGCCCTGGATGGTCAAGGAGTCCCTACTCAGTACATAAAGATTCTTCGTGAGCTGTTCCAAAAATTCCACAGCCAAGGTATCACCATTCTACGACGAAATTATCATTGACGTCAAAAGAGGAGTTAGGCAAAGCGATACCATCTCGCCAAAATTATTTACCGCCACCATCCAGAACGTCATGCTAACATTGGAATGGGATAATATTGGAGTGAAAATCGATGGTCGGCAGTTACACCATCTTCGCTTTGCTAATGACATCGTCCTTGTAACACCAAAGGCACAGTAGTTTAGGTTGTCAACTGTTACTTTTTATTTCTATTTTGCACGACTCAACATATGTTATGCGGAGCTAATTCGTTTCTTTGGCATCCGTCATCCATGAAGATCTTCGTATTTCCGGGATCGGACCGTCCGATCAAAATCTTGCTCGTTAACTTTGACGGGTCACGCCGCTGCCCTTTTCGCCTCTGACTAATGGATGCCGAGCTTAATGTGAAGGAATTCGTTCAATTAGGAATTGTAGTAAATATCCTATGGATATGGGTGTTGAAAAGTGTGGAAAATGTCTCTGCCCATGTTTACACCATCGGCCACCATGTTGCACTTTATTGGTCCCCTATTCTTTGCAAGTGTTAGACTGAGAGTTACTTGTTCCACAGCGATGTGTATGGGAACCCTGAATTCTGCTTTACGAAAAAGAACATCTTCTGGTCGACTCATTCTGAGCAACGACAACCCGATTCTAAGCGGTACTAGTAGTAAACCATTGAATCGTCCGAATTTTTCGTGGCAGAGAACCAGTGATCGTAAAAAGTCGCCGATCAGTGAATAGGAACGAGTTCTGTACACCTTCATTAGATGAAGAACAAGTTCATACTACTTCGTCCATTCAATGTCTCTTAGATTCCAGCTCAACATTTTAAAGTAAAGAGAATTTTAAAGTAACAAGTCTGCACTATTGTCAAGAAGAAAATGTGATTACAAGGAGCAATAATTAGAGCGTGTTCGTAAGGAAATCTAAGACTAAGTCTGTGAAAGGTTAGATGTTATGTAGTGTATAAGATAGTTCTTCCTAAGAGTGTTTTCCTTGTCATGTCTGTGATTGCTCCATCGTTGGACCTAGCTAGACCAACATTTATCCCTTTCTAGACGAAAACTGAAAATCGTTGACTACCAACTTACAATGAAGCGCTTAATTATAGAACAACTGAGAAGTGTAAGGTTTTTTAAGATGTGTAGAAGTCGGGAAACTTCGCCACGTTTATGAACAATGAACAATGTCATTGTGCAATAATGTTATGTAATAAAACCAATAGTATCAATAAGAGTGACAGTAGTAATAGTAGTAATAATAGCAACAATAATAATAATAACAATAATAATAATAATAATAATAACAATGAAACTGACAATAATATAAATCCTAGGGACGGGCAGCGCAGCGGTAGTGATGTCATTCATCACTAGTCCAGAGCAGGTTCGATCCCGTTCACCAAGCCTTTCATCCATCCGGCGCGACAGTTGTCTGGGAGCAGTTCACTCCATGCAATTCCAGTGGGAAGATTCTATAGTCCGAATATCTTAGGCCAGTATGGAGAATGGGCTGGACCAACATTTAACGACGTTCGTGACGAAGAAGAAAATCCTCAAGCAGCAGCTGAATCCAGTCGTGAAAAATTCAAGAAGTGCTGTGGTCTGCACAACAGATGTGAATGCAGTCGTGTTTAATAAAAAGCAGAGGAGTAGGACAATGAAACTGGCACCCATTCGACTTATCTGTAATTTAACGCGATTACGGATGGGACACAAGGCAGATACCGCCAAAATGAAGCCCCTCACACTTTGAATGATGAATAAGGATTTATATTACGACTGGGTAATAAATCATTTGTAAACTCGGGTTGTTTGTGGATTTTTTCCTTCATGAATCTACGCTCTGAATGATCAGGCCATTGTGTATAAATATTTGACCCGTGCTTATTTCATGAATTCAAGTTTTATAGTTTCATCATCAAATTTTTATTGTATGCCGTAAATAGGATGTATAGTAAAGTGGTAAGTGATACCCTGTCATGCATACATCGTCTAGGTTCGATCCCGAGTCCTGGGAAACCTCGCTCTCCATTCCTCCAACTCAGGAAATTGATATCAGAGTGACCTGAGAGAGTTAAGAAAACAGTAATTTAAAACATCTGTGGACTCCCTCGATTCATTATTTAGGTCAAGTAAGTAGGCAGTCACCTCTCTGCTACGCTAGGAATGAAATCGAATGCATGAGCTTATTGTTCCTAGATTGATGAACGTCGAATAGTTTATGTTTCATATGCTTTACTATTTATCTAAAAAATAACAAGAGTCATTAGGTAGTTGTTTTTTTCCTATCTGGAACAAATTAGTTTTGATGAGAGATGATTGTAGGTAAAAGAAAACAAGTATGCGTTGGTTGTTTGTCATCTGTAGGTTTTTGCAAAGATGTCGGCAATAGTGTTTGCACATCGTGAACCACATTAACATTGCCGTGTCCAAGCCATGATTTTATTTCTAAATTCTGCTTGGCCCATCACTGATTCATCGCTGACGACCATCATCACAATGGCTTACGTCTCCTGTCGACGACAAACACTCCAACCAAACGACGATCAGTCAAATATCGTACAACTATTACGTGATGTTCCATTCATGACACCTTTTTTCTCTTTTCATCACCGACATTAGGATCAATAATGAATTCTGTCCATTATTTCATTTTATTTGATATGACCCGTCATCAAATCTTCAGCACGGATTCCAGCACTTCTTTCATCGATTCGCTTTTTCGTCGCATTCATCATCTTTCACAATGGTCTTCAAACATCACTCACGCATTATTTCGGGTGCTGCTTGGGGATCTTGTCTTCTTTATGAATGTCGTAGAATGCTGGTCGAGTCGATTCTCCTTGTAATCTTCGCGAGAACCGAGTTAAGGCGTTCCCACGTGGATTGGAATAGAGCGTTGGGGAAAGGGTCGAACCAGCACGTTGGTTCCTGTAGGACTGCATTACTGACCAGTGCGCATTTTAGCTGCGCTTATTTCGTTGAGAATCGAGGGCAGGATAGTTGGAACCTTACAGTCACCAGAATTACAGAATGGGCGTAGTTTTTTCCTGTACAGCTATCCTGGGGAGATACAGATGAATCGTAGGCATAAGAGATAGCTGCTTGCTTATTTAGGTTTGGGGGTTTTTGGTTCTGTTCTGTTCCTGTGCGCACACTGGTGGTGGTTTGAAACACATTTCTTACAGACGTCATTTTTGTCTTTGAAAGATTAGAGGAAAAGTAATGAACTAAATATTTTTGTTGCTTAACTTTCAAGGGTGTGTGTGGCGCAGTGGTCGGAGGCCCCGTGCAACACACGTGAGATCTAACCGTTTTCATGGAGGCTAATGTAAACATTCAGAAATGGAAACTAGTCTTTATTCGGTTTTGCTTGGCTGAAATATATATACTGTGACTGTTGGTTTAGCAATTCAAAACATTTGTCATTTCGTTTCATGTTTAACAAATGACAAAACACCGATATACCTACAGTAGGGGAGTGGCAGGAGACCGAATACTAGGCTTCAGCTTTGGACATGAAGGCAATAGCAAGGCTTGGTGCCACTAACTGTCACATTGTGAACCTTCTTATTTGTAATATTTCCCGGACTATATGTGGATCGAGCAGTTTAGGCACACCCTTGGGGGGCCTTGAGCTGCTGAATGGAGAAGCTATACATGTTCATCGCCTGTGACGGCGTGACCTAATAGACGTTGATAATACAGAATTCCCTCTACTACCCTCCCTCCCTCCCCCCTCTCCACCAAAAGAAAATATCTGTATAAATTTGTTATTTCAAAATACAATACAGTTGACAGGCCGACTTTCTATAAACCTTGGCATTGATAGCTAGTATATGTAGATCTTATGAACTGTCCTTGTTGAGCTGACGCGAGGTTGGTATAAGTTGTTCCTGTTGTAATTTGATGATCCGCGACCTCTTGTTCAGAGCCACTTTGCAAGCTGTGAGACCACCCGTATCGTATTTGTGCTCTCACACTTTAAAAGAAGGCTCTTAAGAAGACAAATCATCAGAAATTTCAGCCATCGAGTCGCAACACCAACAACAACTGATGCCAACATCGCGTCAGGTCACCAAAGAAAGTTCTTAAATCGATACACTATTCAATTTTAATATTTGAGTTCGCAACTACTTAAATTAATGATTTAAATAATAATCACCACTTCAGAGTCTCGTAAGCTGACAATGAGTTGAGAAATCTCTCCGGAAGTCCAGCCAAATGAAATAACTGAGTTGAGAAGGAAAAAAGTTCATTGTTGGATGTGATGGAAACAAGTTTATTTGGAGGAATTACTAACCAAAGTCCCTCATTTATTATTGTCACTGATTAATAAATGGGGTGGCGATAGCCCAGTGGTTACTGAAGTCGTCGATCAGGAAGCAAAGGCGCTAATTCGATCCCCGGCCCAACGCTCTCTCCCAACTCACCTGAGACGCCTTAACATGACTATCTCCAAGACTGCAACGAAATTTGGCTGGACTACCATTGTATTCTATTCTTGCATTACGAAAGATCCATAAAAAAATGAAATACTCAAGCAGTAGCTGAAACAATACGCAAAATATTCGAACACCACTGTGGGCGACCAATGCGCGGGTACAGCGAACGGAATCTGAGAATTGCTGGAATCCGCACAGTAGGTGTAATGATAGGTCATGTAAAATATGAAATATAAAAAAAAGTGAAAACGAAGAAGCAATGCCGAATAGTGCATTAAATGTAAGGAATAAAAAGATACGATTGGTATTGATCAGCCACCTAGTTGCGCCTTTAGATTCATCTCCAGTCGCGCCATAACATTGTTGATTGAGTGCATTTTTGGTCAATACAATGACTAGCGGTGGTGCGCCCATGTACTAGGTCAGTGTTTCTATCCGCCCCCGCAAGTGTTGTACCAATTTGGTAATCCCAGAGAGATGGAGGGCTTGATGAAGTCATGGCGGTGAATTGAACCAACGACCACATGTCATTGCAGTGTTTTGAGCCATTGCGTCAAACGCTCTCAATTTTCGAGCCTATTCAACTTCCCTATGCTTTTTTGTGGCGTTTATTTTTTTTCTTTGTCTATTTTAATTAAACTACTATAACTATTGACTAGCCAGGTTTGATATAAGTTAGACTAAACTTTGGAGTTAAGCGTCGCTTGAAAACGAGTGGTAGCCATCTCTTTCTGGCGAAAGGCCGCATCGTTTTCCGTTTTGAAATGGGACAACAGCAAACGATCAAGATGTGATAGAGTAGTAGTATTCAGTTCGGATGATTCAAGGGATTCTCACGAAAAATAATCTAGTAACTATGTTCTCATTCCAAAGATTGCAACGTACATTTTTATTGTTTTTTTCATTCGTCTACCATTCGGTCGGTTTTTAAAATGAGCCAACATCATGTGTTGTGCTGAGCCAAGAACCTGCGTTCGATTCGTTTCCAAGCATCCACAATTCACCAACATCTTCGGACATTTTCGTGTGGGTTCAGTTGTTGATTGAGGCACCTTGGTCATCGTTACAACTATTGTTGAGTGGAAGCCTGGGATTGCACAGCCAGAACCTTCCCCTGTTGACTGAAGAAAGTGAGCTGGGCTCATGCATATATATAATAGTACCAATTTCTCGATTTCGATTGGAAAGGAGGCTTTTTGCACCAGGATGTTTAGAACATCACACAGTGTCTCCCGACTATCAATTATTTGGCTATTTAAACTAAAACGAAATTTAAAATTCGGCAAGCACTTACTCTGCAATAGGTGTCGGTCAAAGATATTTTTTATTGAGGAATGGACAGTAGCATCGTTGAAAATCCATCTATACAGTCCCACTGTACTCTTTATAAAATAAGATGCCTCATCACTAATCAAAAAAACTTTGCTGTAATCGTTTCCGGTTCTTATTACTCACAACACTTTGAATACCGGAACATCAAGAACCATCAGAGAGGATGCGCTTTCTCTTCGAACGAAATAACCAGGAAAAAATCGTGCTTTGTAAAATGATATAAGTTCGTTTTTTTAGAAGCTTTTCTCTTCTTCTAGTCGTTTTTCCGCAAGCTTTCCCCTTTCGAGTGAATCATGTGTTCCGGTTGGTCACGATTTTCCACCCGTCACATCCTCAAGTTCCGGATCGAGAGTTAATGTAGACTCATGAGGTCTGTTTGTTGCGACGCAATCATGTTACAATGCCCAAATCCATTTGCGGAAGTAATTTTTGAATTCAGGAAGAACTCTGCCTTCTTTGGGATATCATTTGAAAAATAAGTGTTGATTTTTACTTCAAAATATACGAAAATCAGATGTCTTGTTATCCGAAGTTATCTCTGCGTAAACGGCGATTGATGGATGCTTACCTGGTTACCTGGACGGCCTGTCTTTACGAGTTGTGCGCACTCTAGCACATCTTCCATTCGTTTCTTTGCCTCGCAATCGTCGTCCATGGTAGTAATTTGATTTGAGTAAGGTAGAACGTGAGAGTCGCATACCTTGATCTGCAAAAGTGACTACAGCTGCGAGAACAGCTGAGTGACTTTAGGCTACGAACACGTCCGCTCAACACGTAGATAGTCATCCTAGTAGACGCCTGTATCCTTGTGGAGACCACTGTGCAGTTCTTTTTTGTCTCTCTATCGTCTGTTCTTTTCATTATATAACCGTTCCATCCATGTTTCGCTGCTGATGTGTTTTCTCTTAGGCCTCGAACATGAGGTAGATTTCTAAGATCAGAGCTTTGCATTTCGGCTTGATATTGTGTGTAGCGGTTATATCTCAGAAGATATCGTTCAAGTGCTCTATGAATAGTTCGGAGCATTTTTGATGTGGTTGAAGTATCGCCACACGTCTCTGCTCCATAACAGTACACTGGGAGGACTGTTGAGTCGAAAACATCGGCGCGAATTTTCGTTTCCCTTGGTTGCTCGGTGGCTTACTTAAGAGACCCGACTGAGGCCGGTGCTTCTCTCTTTTTTCTAATTCCTACTTCATGTTGTTCTACATGTCCACCCAACGCCCAACATCCACGTGCGAGGTGTTCCATACAATCACAGAACAATCCAATTTGACCTGTACGCCTTCGTAACATGGGTTTTTCTTGAACTGGGTCTTCTTTCGATTTTTGCGTAGTTCGGTCTATTTTCCCGCTTCATGGATCATCGTCTCTGCTTCGTTAGCACTTCCTAAGAAGATGACGATGTCATCGGCGGAACGGAAATTTGATAGGAATTTTCCGTCAATACATACGTTTTTTCTCATCCAATCGAACGATTTCATTATCTAATGCGTTAATAAACAGCTTTTGCGATATGACGTAGCCTTGTCGAACTCTTTTTCCTATGGGAATGGTAAGAGGTCGATGGAAAAGCTGTATTTTCAGTGCAGTTTTGGTTTTGTTTTGATAACAGTCAGAGAGAGAGTTCGTATGTATTACACGTCTACTCCTTAGTTGACGACGCTAATAGGGTTGCATGTGTTTCGACGCTGTCAAGCGCATTTTGAAAGTCGACAAAAAGGTAGGGCTATTGGCAGATGGTATTCCGGACACACTTTTATGACCCTGAACACGTTTGGATATGGTCTATGCAGCAAAATTACTCTCGAAATTATGCCTACTAGACTGGTTTTGCCTCATCCAATGTCATTTATATGTGCGATAGCTTCGTGAAGATCTTGTAGAGTACAATCAACAAGCATGTGGGATGATAGTTACGAATATCACTTCAGTCAAGCTTCGTGAAGACCTTGCAGAGTACACTCAACAAGCATATGGGATGATAGTTACGAATATCACTTCAGTCACCTTTCTTGGGCAGAATAACCGTGCGCGGTGTGCTCCACTAGTCTGGAGTTTTTCCCCTTGAGGGTAAGATGTCATATGGGTTGCGAGAAGTACGTGTAAATTGTGGCTTTCACCTCTAAGGAAGGCAGCAGTAATTTAATTGGGTTGTGGAGCTGCGCTTTTTTTCATGCTTTCTATTGCAACTCGAACCCCCGACGGAAGAATTCCAAGTGGTTTTTATCCGGTGAAACGGAAAAGGTTGGAGTAGAACGATTCCGTTATGAATTCCATGTCATGGCAAGAGATTTTCGTGTTCCCACTTTTGATCATCAAGGCTGACAGTGGGACATTATGCTCGCACAAGTCCCTGCTGCATTTTTTTCTGGATGGCTCCCTTTTTTACTGCTTCTAACAGCTTCTTTTGTCTGTGCCGATGCAGATTTCTCTGCAAAGCTCTTCTGCAATTGGCATTTATTACTAGCCATGTTAGGCATGCTGCAATAAGATCAAGCTTCAGTTTCCTTCTCTTCTGTAGCAGCTCCTTAGTGGTAATAGAGATGCGATGTGATCTCCTTGCTTGAGAAACTGGATTGAATTCGTCACAATTTCCAAATGCTTCAACAAGCAGCTCGTAGTCTTCGGTTGGGTCTTCTTTAACCTGCCTGTCATGTTTGGGGTAGAATTTTGTTCAGAATGTTTCCATCATTTAGAGCTGGACTTTATCTTCTTCGCCGACGACATTAATTCTTTTTCCAGTTCGCGGCTGAATCGAATCTTCGCGCGAAGAAGGCGGCGATCGGAACCAGGACAGAATGACGGGACTACCGATGTGTCAAGTAGGAACTATCTTCTGTTCGTCAGAACATGGTCGATCTCCGCATGAGTCATGCCGTTGGGAGACTCCCATGTCCAGCGGCGGCTTTCTTTCTTCTGGAAAAACGAGTTTCTATGGAAGAGAAGTGCTTCTGACAAAAGTCCTGCAAGACGGTTCCCATTCTCATTTCTTTCTCCTAATCCAAAATTTCCGATCCTCTATTCGCTCTCATTGACTTTTTCCTATTCTGGCATTGAGGCCTACGATAAGAAATTTATAACACAATTTGAGAGAGCGAATAACTGTATCCAATTGACAGTAGAACGCATCTAATTCATACTCATCAGCTGCATAGGTCCGTTAGTAGCGATTGATGATTATAATCTTCTTTTGACGCGTCTGTTGAAGACGGAGGATAGCCATGCGAAGCGAAAGGATCTCATACGAATAAACGGGATGAACAATGCATTGGTAGATGAGAAAACATGCGCCACTGAAATTTCATGACGGATAACAAGTACCATATCTCCACGGATGACCAGGGCCCGTTTAGTTGGCGTATGTCGGTCTTCCTGCTTTTTGATTCTTGTAGGACGACCACATGGAATTTGATGCGATCTGCGGCTTTAAGAAGAGCATGAAGATCGGGGTCCGAGCAAAGTATCCTGGCATTAAACGTGCATGGTAAGAAACAATCTCCCCGGCGTGTTGTGGGCGTTCTCGTCAGATCCGCTTCCAGTGACCTTTTACGTGACCCGAGATTTTGTGGCTTACACTGGTCGTATCACCGCCTGACATTACAGACACGAACATCCAGTGTGCGGAGTACAGAAGCTGCCTATTGCTGGTTGGACAATTTGGTCTTCCCTGGAGTCTTGAATTAACCTTGCAAGGGGCGTTTTCAGGTCTTCATCACGACGTTGACCCGAAAGAAGTATCGTTTCGGCAACGATTCCTTCATTTGATCTACCTACGAGTTGATTCCTACAAAATATTTTAAATGAAATAAGAAATGAAAGTAGGAATGAAAAAAATGACCAGCTGCTCAAAGACGATGTAGAATCCGAGGCTCGGTGATTGAAGGAAGTATGTAAAATCTCCAAGCTGAGTCGTGTCTCAGTCTCTAAAGACAAAAATGCGAAAAATGTTTAATAAGAGCTTTAGATTTTCAATTCACACAACTGTGATATGAAAATACTGTCAAATTCACGATGTTCACTGTTTATTCACTGCCTATTATTACTTTTCACGACAGAGTATGATGTGAAATACAACTACTACGATGCTGAGATATTTGCAAAACTTGAACCTTTGGCCAGATTCGAACTCCTTCGACCGTTGATTGCTGATCGTACCGTTAGGTAGAAAACTGCCTGAGACAAAGGCAAAAGAAAGTCCTCAGGGGTGCAGTGGGTAACACATGTCCAGCCGGAAAGGGTAATCGCGAGTTCGAATCTGGCCTGGGGTGCAAATTTTGCAAATGCCTCAGCATCATTGTGGTTGTATTTCATTGTCAGATTCTATTGATCCTACTGACGTCTGTGAATTCGCCCCAATCGCAGTTGCTAGCTATAAGCTGTGTTTGTATTTTCCTTAGAAATGTAATTATATTCCCACTATTTATTTTATCCTCTCAATGGTTTACCGCCTCATCGTGGCTGGGAGGTGTTTATGGGTGTCCGGCTGCGATTTACGGCGTAGGGATTCACACCCCCCAGCAAGGCCTCCCATCCCGAGAAGGAGTCTGGCTTTTCTATCAGGAAGTCCAGCTTAGAGTAAGCCAATATCAGGATCTACCACCATCCTGATATCAAACTAGTCCATTGGTGACAAATCTCCCTCAGATCCACAACAGCGATGACGGCCTGTTGTGGTGACTAACTGAGGCAGACTTTGGCTGGGCTGACTGCGGGAGTCCAGGGATCTACAATGGGTAAACCAGGAAATCTCCGAAAAAAATGGAAATTTGTTGGGGTACGAGCAACCAGTGGAGACGGCCCATCCAAGTATCCAAGTAAGTATTTATTACATGGAACGCACTAGTTAGAGGCGGGATCGACCTGGAGTCAAACGAATCTCCTATCCATCGAAGGTCAGTAAATTGGTATCAGATTTGTCTAGTAAAGCTCTTTTTGAGCTCTTTTAGAAACATAAAGGGCGACAAGTGCCTTTGTTAAAGATCTGAAAACATTCTAATAGAACTATCACAGCACTTTAAGAAAAATCAACTTGAGGGATATTCAACGTCATTCATGAGTAAGGTAGTATCCTCAAGTGCATCGTCAACACTGTTGTGTTGTGTTTTAATGAATGGCTGTGTGTAGCGCAGTGGTTATGAATTCCTTGCAATACATACGTGTTCTTCGGTTCGATCCAGCGCTCTGGCTTCGCCACGTCTTCTATGCCTTCGAGGTAGGAACATTGATTTCAGACCTGTCTGAAAAAGATAGCAGCTCTGATTTTTTAAATCGGTAAGCCACCCAATGTTATTACATAGGCCAGATGTTCATTCAGTTACTTCTAACGAATTCTTGATGAAGTCGAATGCTTGACGTATTCCTCAGGGATTCGTCAACACCGACACTTTATCGGTATCCATTATCGTGCTATAATGGATTGGAATACATGTTCGATGTACCTCTAGCGATATATCTGTCTCTACGTAGTGTGTTTCGATCCATTAAAGTACAATTCCCATAGATTCTGAAATCTAGAGATCAGATATATCGCTTATTGCACAAATTAGACCTTAGTGGAACTGAGAACTGTTTTTCAGTTTCTACGGATCTCGTTATTGTCCACTATAATATCACGATATTCGGTGTCGGTCGAGGTCTAGGTACTTCTAGCGTTCGTTGATTCACAACGACCACCTACATCACATAGAACTTTTGGCACTTTTCCTTTCTGCGCAAAAATCCAGTAATGCTATCGATTTTCATCTGGAATTGGACGGATCACTTCTTAATACAATAGGATTAAAATGGGCAGATCAACGTCAACGTAAATAATGATGATTCTTTGTGTCGTGAAATGAGTCACGATTAGAATAATCGATTGCAATTTATGTGATGATCGATCTTTTTGGATAATCACTAGTATCACCTGTATCACCTGTAGTCCCGTTGATCGGCGAGTGACTCGAGTGGGCGCCAGTAAATCTTCCATTTTTCCCTGTCGAGTGTCGACTCATGAGTAGCAAAACTGACTAAAACCTTGGTCATTCTGACGTCATATTGTATATGAAAATCAAGTTAATGAATAAATTTGGCATTACGATGTGGAATGGACTCACATGACAAGTGCGTCTACTGCGTACTTTCGTCTACATATGACTAGAATCTGTGGTAGTTCTCTCTACGACTATGGGAATGATGTCCGATACGTGCTCTGTGTGGTTATGTAAGGAGTGATTATTGATGGAACCATAATTGTAAGACAGAAAAACTGACATTTGCAGCAAAGAGAAGTATTCGTGGTCTTTCTATATACTTCTGGAAAAGTCTGTTAGCACACTGTGTAAAAGTTTGACAACCAAAAGTTTGAAGAAAATCTATACTCCGAAAATACGAGAAAACCAAACTCTTCGATCATCGGCCTTTCATACCAACTTGTGAATAACCGCTCTTTAGAAAATGTTAATGGTTTTTTTAAGGTCCCTATATATCACCACTTTCTGAGATTGTCATCATGAGCGTTCTAATTGTCAATACTTATGCATTGCATGTATGGGTGTATATGCATGAACCCATGGGTTTGGTGCGACTAGATTCGCACTGCGGGTGTTGTTGATTCCGCTATGCGTGGGTGACAGCGACAGCATTATATACGTGCTCGCCGAGTGACATGCGTTAACATTACCTCGTTCATATAGAAAAAGTATTGTCGTTCATCGAGAAACTTCTTAGAAAGCTCGTTATTAAGCCTAGCCTGATCGTTATCATCTGCCTCTATCTAAACAACCACATTATGATGACCTTCGATAGCCTTTCCTGTTGTCAGAGCACTTCCAATCGCACATAATTACCGTAGTTTTGCTGTTGTTTTTGCTTTTTGCGTTTTCCAGTAAGACTGATATTCGGAAATAGGTATTTTTACTTCGTATTGTTTTATCAGTCGCACAAGAGAAATCGTTGAAATAGCTCGCGTATTTCAACACATGCACTACAGCTGGTGTTAAAGGCAAAAAAATAAAGCCTTCGAGTGATCAATACCTTAGGGAAGTGCCATGGATTAGAGTCGTCGAGGTGATTGAATGATTATTGTCACCTGTATCACCTTTAATATCACCTATAGTCCCATTGATCGTCGAGCGACTCGAGCGGGTGCTAGTGAATCTTCCATTTTTCCCTGTCGAGTGCAAGAGTAGCCCAGTGGGTTCTGCTCGCTATAGGGATTCGTCGAGCATCATATCTTTTTTCTAGGCTTTTCGTGAAGAACTCTGACCATCGGGTCGGTGGTCTTTCTGCAGTACGTTTGACATCCCGAGGAATCCAGTCACTAATGGCTCTTGTCATCTGTTGTTGTTAATACACATTACGTCTCCGACCCACCTTATCTTCGACTGTTTGGCGTATAGAACAGCATCTTTGATTTTTGATCACTGACGCAAGTCGGAGCTTCAGATCCCTTTCCTTACTTTTGTGAAACGGGATACTCTTAGCATCCTCCTTTCGACTGCGCGTTCAATAACGCTGAGCGGTTTTTCATCCTGTTTACGCAGTGGCCAGGTTTCTGACGCATACGTTAGGGGCAGGAAGTACCGTTGAGTCGAAAAGGTGGGCATGGAGTCGAGTGTTCTTTGTTCTCTTCACTATATCCTCGATGCTCTTGAAAGCTCCCCAAGGCGATCGTTTCCTTCTGCTCAACTCTGGAGTCTTTTAGACAAAACTGGATCATTCGGAGATATTCGTTTCGTTGAGCGTGGATAGGCCATGCGAAACCAATTCGTTCCTCATGAACATCGTTTTTGTGAGATCATCAAAGTCGGCAAGCATACGTTTCGCTTGGCTAATGTGTGGTGCCATAAGGACAATGTCATCAGCAAAGCGAAGATGGTGTAACTGCCGACCATTGATTTTAACTCCCATATTATCCCATTCCAATGTTCACATGACGTTCTGGGTGGCGGAAAATAATTTTGGCGAGATGATGTCGCCTTGCCTAACCCCTTTTTTTGACGTCGATGTTAATATCGTTATAGAATGGTGATATCTTAGTTGTGAAATTTTTGTATAGCTCACGAAGAATCTTTATGTGCTGAGTATGGACTCCTTGACTGTCAAGGACTTCCATGACTGCTTCTATCTCAGTTGAGGCAAAGGCATTCTTTAAATAAACGAAAGTGAGACAGAGCGGTCTTTTGTACTCTCGCGATACTTCAATGAGCCTTGTTATCGTGTGGATGTGGTCCGTCGTACTAAATCCTTTTCGAAACCCTGCTTGTTCACATGGCTGCCCTTCGTCCAGGGTTCTGTCAGTCCTGTTCAGGGTGACTCGAGTGAAAAGTTTGTAGGCAGCAAGCAGATTGGGCGATAGTTGTGGATATAGTAGAGTTACCGTTCTTGAAATTAGCACGGTTTTGCTGGTCTTCCATTGAATAGGGACCTCGCATTCAGACAAGTAATGTGTGAAGAACCGAGCCAGTGTGTTTATGAGGACTGGCGGAAGGTTCTTAAGGTGTTCAGATCTTATCCTGTCCGGACCTGGAGCTGTTCGATTTATCACCGACGATGTGGCATGTCGGATTTCGGAAAGGAGAACCAGTGGTACAACATATCCATCCTCCTTAATTTCATAAGACAGGAGGTGGACGAGGCTATGGAACAGATTTAAGTAGTATTCGTGATTTTTCTCTATTGCCTTTCTGGACGCTGTAACTGTTCCATCTGGGCGTCGGAACGCAATCATCTTGGTCTTGTAATTGGCGAAGCATCGGTGGTGCTTAAAATGTGTTTTTTGCACTGTCTCCTTCTCCAACGACGAGCGTTCAAGCTCCAACGAGCATTTTGTAGGGCACTTCTAGTCAGCGCGCTACACATACCTTGGGCTTCTGGAGAACTCCTCTAAAATAAACATCGCTTTTCTTTGAGAACAGAGCTTATCCTTAACGTCGACGAATTAGTGATAGTAGTGTAAGCGGGTCTACGCGAAATTGTTCGACAATCAGCAGAAAAAAGTGAAAGCATCCACTAAAACACCATATCCGACCATCAAAAAATCGGAAATCTCAATTTTTTTTTACTTTACTCGACTCGACATCACAAGATGTTCGGATCCCAGCAGTTCTTGCATTCGGGTCGTCTCCCCTGTCATCCATCATCCACGAAGGTCTTTCGATTTTAGTGTGGGTTTGGCTGTTGCTTGAAAATTTTTGTCTCTCTAAAACGAATGTCGTTGAATGCTGGTGGAGCCAGCTCTACCTAGAATCTTGGGATAGCCGTGCTAAGTGCTCCGTGTTCTTCAAACAGACGCGAGGTTTTGCGATTTGGTGGAAGTTAGCTGGTCCTGGACAAATTCCGTAACATATTCCTAGCTCAAAGTGATGAGAACCTTGATGCGTTCGTATCGAATAGTGCCAGGCTTGTCCTGAACGGCATGGTTAAGTTAGGGAAAAAAAATATGGCGTTTTTTGCGTTTCAACAAATATTCAATATTTAACACCGAACAACTAGCACCTTATGGTACCTATTGACTCAGCACGAAGAACGCACGCGAGCGTAGAATGATGTCATTTATGGACGAATAGTGGAGTGATTAGAGATATCTTGGAATAAACACATGGTTAGTGGTTTGATTTCATTCCCTGGGCAAACTGGTCCCTCTGTTTGTAGGGAGTCGGCCAGTTGGTGCCAAACTGATCAGCATGGCGGACTCATCCTCTACGCTTTATGATATCATTTAGCGGATCCGCTACATGTTAGGCTACCCGAACAGCACTAGATAAATCTAAATAGCTCGTCCACCCATGGTCCGGCGGATACGTGTTTAAACTGGTAGGACCAAAATCACTGTTTAGTCACAAATCACTATGTACCTACTTAACACGTGAGCCCCCCGGAAACGGTAATCGCGATGCAATCTGGCCTGGGGTCCAAATTCTGCACATATCTCAGCGTCATTGCGGTTGTATTTCACATAATACGCTGCCGTGGGAAAAAATAATGGGCAGTAGATAAAAATTATACACTATGTACTCAGTCAGAACCGAGGTCGATTATTCGTGGATGAGCTTGCTGTCTCTGCAAAATCAGATTGATTTCGTCTTAGATATACTTGCAATTAAATTCATGGATATCTGAATGGATATGCTTGCGAGGTCTACGGCTTAAGTGAACGACAATTTGGCCAAAAACCCGCAACTGAATCTACTGAGAAGTACATGGCAGAGTTTTTCGTGGCCGTTACCAACTAATAAACCGTAAACCTACTCTGGAAGAATTTGACCGACGGGCTCTCATATATCCCATGTTGTGATGGTCTTCGTGTTTTCTCTGTTACGAATGCCGCCCATTCGGGCAGGTTTGGCGTGGGACAGGGACCACAGACAAGAAAAGACATTGTTAGTGTCCTCGAAGCGACTCAGTCGATGATTGCAGGTAATATGTCTAGTAATGCTGTTCTTCACAACCGTCAACAGTGCCTGAATTGATTTAGTTCCTCTATTCCGATCCCTTCCACCATTGTTTTTTTTTTGTTTTTTCTTTTGCTTTTTTCTATTCTCTCTGACGCCCGATGTGCTTATGTCACTTAAACGGTACTATACAATTTTTTCCCATTAAAATTTTTCCACATGACTACATATGAGTACTGTGTGATTGCAACTATGTTGAAAACACCATCGTTCTACACTGCATGGTTAAATCTCTAGGATTTTTGTAAACTTCTTTTACAGGTCAACCAAACAACGTTCTTACTGTAACACGTAACAGAATTTCTGAATGATTTCCTAAAATGCGACTTGAAAATAACATCTACTTCTATCTGGTCGTTCGACTGCTTTGTGTGGTTGGTATTTTCTCTGGTTGAGCTTAACTATGATATAAAAATCATTTCGCTTGCTACGTTGCCACGTTTTCTATAGAGGGCAACAACGTGAAGTAAGACGTTGCGAGAGATTGGGTTCAAAGTTTATACTTACTAGTATCTTTTGTAGAACAATGTTTTCTTTAGATAAACTGCCTGATAGTGCTTTTCTGCGTGGCTTTCTCGACAGGTTGGACCAGTCGACTGGCACCAGTATTTGGCCTCATTTTCAATCTAGCCTGTTTAGTATTTATTGGTGGTGCTATAGCTACCTTATTTGTTTGGAAACTCAACGAAATGTCATTACTGAAGGTTTCCTTTAGTTCCCACTAATTTTCATTCGATTATTCTGTGTCAAAGTGTAGACTCTTTCTCTTATCGTCGTAAGTGCTTCTGATTTCTTTATCAATAGTTTAGACATTTTTTATTCAACTAGTAATCAAAAACTGTTACATTGTCCTCCTATAGAGCTCAACTAGTTATTTCGACAACAACATATGAAGTAAAAGTGAGAAAACAAACTATTTTAAGAATTTTCTAGGTGAAGTTAAACATAGATGTAAAGCTGTGAAAAAAGTCTTGCAGTATGAAAACTGCACATGGCCAGGAAACCACTATTTAATGCACATAGAGTAAAGGTGGGCGCCGGGATAGCGCAATGGTATTGGTGATACCGTCGATCATGAAGCAAAAGGCTTCAGTTCGATCCCCGCCCCAACGCTCTCCTCTATAACACGTGGGAACGCCTTAGTCTAGCTATCTTTAAGATGGTAAGGACATCTGGTCCGACCACCATTTTAATATATTCATTCTACTACTTTCATAAGTAAAACGAAATCCTGAAGCTGCAGCCGAAAGAAACAACACGCGAAATGTTCGCAGACCACTGTGGACGATGAATGCGAGTAAAACAAATAGAATGCAAGAAGTGCTGGGACTCGCACAGTAAATGTGATAACGTGTCATGTAAAAAAAAGTAGTACAGATAGTGGAGAGTGTAGTACAGGGTTGGCTATAGTACAGAGTTGATTTAAAAAGACTTCATAATGGAGCAGGAAGCCTGGCAGATGGTCGGTAACAACCATCTACGCAAAGCGTTTCGATGGTTTGTGCAAAAACTACTACGATGTTATCAACAAACTTTGATCAATAAAGTTAAAGTTAGTGATTGGAAAATGAGAGCTGCTTGACTAGAATGAAAAGAAATTATGTGTCCGGTTTTTTTTCTTGGTGCAAAAAAGAACGCTTCGTTTTTTTGATAGGATTGTAACCTCTACTGAAAGTGGATTCTGTCCGACAAATGGCGAGATCTCAATGTGGATCTGGTTAAATGATTACAGTAGAAAGAAACTATGAAAGAACTGGCATAGAAAACTGTGCCTCACACTCCTATTAAACTAATGACCAACGGATTACCATTTTTTTTCTAATGTAGCTGGACAACTTTTTTTCACCAAAAAGCATTCACGATTTAGGAGGCAATCAAAAATTACTGGATACAGGGATTCAAACTTAAGTGTAATAAAAAGGATAAAGCTCTCAGCGTTGATCAATCCCCTGAGGGATGCGCCATGCATTCGACTTCATTAAGCATCGTTTGGAGGTGATTGAATGCATATCTGGCCTTTACAATGACTCGCGGTGGCCTGCCGATGTATCGAGCCAGTGCTGCTATCCTCCCAGACAAGTCTGGTACCAATTTACAAACCCCGGCGGGATGGAAGGCTTGGTGGGCCATGGGCGCTGGGATCGATTCCACGTGTATGTCGCTGTGGCGCCTCCAACCACTGCCCTCAAACTTAAGTGTAGACAAAATATTCCAGCATCTAAGACTTCGGCAAGAAACAGTGTTTGTATCTCTTGGAATTGTTCGGTTTACACAAGGTTGTTATATAAGCTGAACAATTCAGAGAGGTACATCGTTTGTTGACGCGGAGGGTATATGAAAGTCGGCTTAGTAATAGTAGTGATGGAATTGGTGCTAACGGAGTGCATAATAAAGGAGGATTTCAAGGAAGGCAACAGTATTCTAAATTTTTTCTTCCAGAAGACTGGAATTTGATCGTTGGAAAATGTTTTAAGTAAATAGAGTGTTAAGCATTATTATAGTAACGAATGATCTGATGATTTGTTGGACTATAATTTCAGGAAACAATCGATACGCATTTTTTACCATGTATAGTTTAGCGTTGTATATTCATGCTGGTGTTCATGATGTTATCAATCACCACCGGTGTGATGTTTGCTGTCGCGCCCTCCATCTGTGATTCATTCAGTAAATATGGATGTTTTGAAACTTATTATTCACCTGCATTAAAAGTCGCTGCGGTATGTTACATATATTTGAACTCGTTTATCAATCCTTCGTATTCCTAACCTTTTCGTTTGAATTTTCAAAAGAAACCGTCCGCTTTATATCACATCATTTCCAATAGCATAAGAAAAGCTAAAAGACGGCGCTAATCGGTCTCTTAAAGATGCACCATGCATTTGATTCCACTCGCACCATAGTAGAGTCGATTGCAGGCATATCAGGCCTATACACTGACTTGCGGTGGTAGACCAATGCAAGTCAGTGTTTTATTTCCTCAGACAACTATGATACCGGAGGAATCGTACGCTTAGCCAACCGAGGTGCGGGATCGAACTAGCGAGCGACGCAATACTTATGGCAGGGCATCTCTAACTAATGCGTTACAGTCGCATGTCTTAGCACTATATTGTAATAGATATACAAAACTTGTGAACTGTTGAACAAGATAACATGTTGAAGTACTTTTATCTGGAATTCCCTTCACCATATTAACAGATTCAACTTGTCTTTTTCTCTCCAGTTAAACAACTCTTTCCTTTTTTTCACCAACCCTATCTCCGTAATGCATAACCTACTGGTCGCAAAGAAAGACGTCGATGTTCAGACGTTCATGGAATTCAAGCTTGCATAGCTGTACAAAAAAGTGATAGTCACTAGTTGTAGATAACCAGTTATCATTTCGGTTACTCAATCCACAATTTATGGTCGTCAAAAATGGTAATCACGGCTTTTTTTTTCCTACGAACAGTCTTTAGTTCTATAATTTAATGTAGTCAGTATAGTGCTCAAATCATACAGCCTACGAGATGCCAAATCATACAGCCTACGAGAGAAGAACAATTCTATGCCGATTGAATCCAATTTAATCCGGCTGGCTGCAACAGAGCGATCTGCTAGATTATCCCACATATTCAGGACATAGGTTCAGATCAGAGATGAAAGAACAGTGCAGACCTGTTGTGTTCCTTCTTTGTTAAACACACTACCAAATTTTGCGAAAGTTGGGCCAATAATAGAATTTCTAGACCTGTTACTAGCAGATTTCAATCAAAGGATGCCTGACTGACTTCATTTTGCAACTAAATAATTACAGTAGTACTTTAGTGAAGAATTTTGGTATTGGCTATTAGAGAGGGAGTATTACGAAGTGTAACGAACTTTGAGCAAATCTCGTTCTCTTTTCATTTGTCAGTAGTTCTTAAAAGTCGTTCTCTTTTTCAGTTTTTGAATACGTTTCCAACTGTGATTGCCAACTGTGATTGAGAGGCTGAAAATTTAATATTATATTGTTCTCGATAGAAAGCTTATCGAATAACTGCAATATTAACGAAGTAACATATCGCAGAACTTGTTAATCACCCATGACCTCATTGCCATAGCTCATCTATCGCTTTTTTTTTCAATGAGCGAATAGTACAGATGCCGATCATCACGTGCACGGTGATGGTTCGATGCCTCTCATCCACCCCCTCTCCCCTCCCCTCCCCCCCTGGGATCGGCATCGGGAAAAGGGTGCCGGACTTGTCTGGGGGAAAGTTCGCTCTCTGCAATACAAGTTAGAACGCTGCAGTCCGCTCTCTCAGGATCCAGGGAGAATCGACTCAACCATCATTGCGAGAAGTGCTGCAGAGAATTGTTTTCTTTTACATCTCTCAAAAATATTCTTACCATAGTTAATCATCATGTAGATTGTCTTAGTGTGCTACACAGCGATTTACACCTTACTACTCATTATCCACTCTGACTGAGACAGAGTTAAGCACTGTTTCCATTTCGAAGCACAGTCAAAGATGGACCGATCCACATGAAGAACAGTCGCCGTCCTGGCTGTATAACTTCGCTTCGATTCGCACAGACTGTTTAATCCGTGTTCTGACAATATAGGAATGCTCTGGCATAGTTATCTCATAGCTCCATGGGAAACGCCGAGGGTAAACCACAACTAGCAACGCATATGGTAAACACATCCACCCATTATGTCAAGCGATGAGACGACAAATGAGAGACGAAAAAAATCTTTCTGATATCAGATCGAAATCTTACTTCCACAGTGCGACTTGTATGCACCGATTGTTTCGTGATCTGTACCTTTGTCTCTGAAGAAGTGTTTTCTATATCGACTTTCACATAACTTCGTCATGTATATTCACTATCCTTTTAGACTGTTCGGCTTGCACGAGATGGGTATAGAAATTCTATGTGCGGGTCGCGTTTCGATGTCTTCGTCTTTTTCAGAGCCGCGATGATTCGAGTCGATTTTTCACAAATTCGGGTCTTCATAATCACATCGAATCGAATCTTCTGGAGGGGATTACTGCTCGAATGAACTAAACTCACCCGATAGGGTCATTTTATAAAGGACGGTTGTTCAATGGTTGCCCATCCAAAAAATTCTTATACCGTTCTCGTGTTAGCTGAAGAATCTGAATACATACTGTTGAATTTATTCAAGCACCGATCATCATGTTCAGGAACGAAGTCGCAACAAATTCAACATAAGTGGAACGAGCGGTACAAATACACTTGTACTTAAATATTTAGATCACTATTATCCACGGAGAGATGTTTCACGAATGTTTTTGGCGGGTGTTTTGTTGTGATAAACAGTACAGTTCTCTTACAAACTGCATGTTAAGTCTATGAAGCATTTTTTAAAGAACTTTTGAACTTTATAATGAATCATTTTCACTAATCACATTATCCGTATTACCTGTAGTCCCGTTGGTCGTCGGGTGACTCGAGCGGACGCCAGTAAATCTTCTGTTTTTCCGTGTCGCGTGCAAGAGTAGCCCAGTGGATTCTTCCCGCTCTAGGGACTCGTTGAGCATCATATCTTTCTTCTAGGGTTTTCGTGAAGAACTCTGACCATTGGGTCAGTGGGCTTCTTGCAGTGCGTTTAACATCCCGAGGAATTCAGTCATTAACGACTGTTGTCCATTGGTTGTCGTTCATACTCATTACGTGTCCGGCCCACCCTATCTTCGGTTATTTGGCGTACAGAAAGGCATCGTTGATTTTTGATCGTTGACGCAGCTCGGAGCGTATCAAAAAAAACTAAACATAGTAAAAGGAACTAACGACATAAGAAATGATAAATAAGACTGGCTATTAAGAAAAAAAAAGAAGTCGTATTGGATCCTCTCTCAAGAGGGCAGTATAAAAAGAGATATTGTACTGCCTAAAGGTTTCTATGAATTGAGCCTGTTCTCGGCTATGGAATTGAATTCTGTCATTTTTGATTACCAACGAGTATTGCTGGTTATTTGGTGCACTAAAAAAGTCTTTTTCAGGTATTTGCTTTCATTTCCGTCGCTTTTTCAATAATTGATTTGATTCTGAACTTTTTCTTCTACTACCGTCGACATACGGTAGTACCAGCGCCAACACCAAGACCAATACCGCATTATCCAAAAGTTGCGATGTCTCCGACACCTTCTATTCTGAAAAAGAAATCATCGACGTTCAGTGATGAAGAGTAAGTTATTTCAAAAACACTATCAAAGTTAGGTGGAAAAGTAGCAAAGAATAAACAAAGGATGAAAGTTCATTTAACCTGGTACTAAGGATTTGTGAAATGAAGAGCATAGATGTTCATATGATAGAACTGCCAAGTATAGAAGTGTTTTTCAGCGTCCTAAAGTAAAGCGAGGAAGGCGGCAAAAGTGAAAAAAGTATGCCAAAGTGATAATATTATATAATGAAAAGCAGAACTAAGATTTTTTATAGAAACCCGCTAGAAAGAAGAGGAAAATAAACGAAAAGAGAATAGGATTTCGGATAGTCTTTGTGTTTTTAACGTGTCTTACTCCTAATACGTTACAAAACACTGAAACCGATTCAAATTTGGACGAAAAGCGGGGTCTTCACTAGCTTTAGTTGATTTTTTTAAATGTGTTCCGACCTCACATACAGTGTGTATCGCAGCACTTCTATCATTCTGCGCGTTGTACTCCATCAGGTCTTTCGATATCCGCTTAGGTTCGGTTGCCGTTTAAGGACTTTGTCTTTTTCATTAATGTCGTCGATTGCTGGTCGTGATCATTGGTCGTTGTCACTTATGAATTGTGATGCGGTTAGAGTTGACTGCAATCTCCAAGCGATTTGCCACGCATTTCACTCCATTCGTAGCATCATAGAGGTGACTAGATGCATTTTTGGTTCACACAGTGATCTGTATTGGCATATAAGTTACTATATTCATTTATTTGCCTGCAAAAGCTGTCACTTAGGCGGACTTCACCTTCTTTAAAGCTTGGAGGAGTCAAGTTGATCGTAGTTTACTCAGCGAGGTACCTCCATAACCTCAACAAAACAACAAAGTTACATCAGTTTAACTGGAAGCAAAAGTCTTGTTGTTTGTTGTCTTGTGAGTTATTGATTCATTTCCGGTGCCAATTTGTTGACCCCGAAAGGATTGTTTTGTTTGATGAGTTCGGATTACAGGGTTGAACAGAAGACCACTTGTTCATTGTAGAGCACCACCCACTGCGTTGTGCGCACTAAAGGAAAAAGCATATAATCACTAGATTGTAGAGTTGAATTTACAGTAAAACAGGAGATTGCATAATCCGAACAATCAAATAAAGATTTCTAAAGATGTATTA
Organism: Angiostrongylus vasorum; assembly: GCA_018806985.1. NCBI lineage: Eukaryota > Metazoa > Nematoda > Chromadorea > Rhabditida > Metastrongylidae > Angiostrongylus > Angiostrongylus vasorum. Next base: position 2,243,697 of record JADANN010000302.1, read on the forward strand.
GCCCTGGAAGCTTGTATAATTATAGCAAAGACATTTAGGTTAGTTTTTCTTACTAAACGCTTTAAATGCGACTACGTTTGCATAAGATATTAAACCCAGTTCCTCAAGTTTGAGGTGTCCAGCATTGCGACTGCTAATTACGAAAAACCCCGCTGGCACAGGCAAACACGAGCAGCTAATCCGACCGAATCTTCTTAGCTACTTGATATTCATATAACAGCAGACCGTCCCAACAATTTTGGTGCAATGGCCGCTTGAAAAGATCCGTCACGTCAAGCAAGCCGCAACCAAGTACGTTAACCCTATAATCATGTCCAACCTAACGTTGACAAGTCACAAGCGGATACCTACGCGGTATACTAACCAGTTACAAAAAGCCCTAACGCGTTTAAAGACGCGCAGTTAGAAGAAATTAGTATTCAAAACCTGCAAGATGAGATAACGGCCGCCGTCATTCACACAAGCCTGCAGCAGTTAAAAAGAAGGAGCTGCAGCCCTAGAGAACATGACCACAAAAAATTCAAGACGAACTGGACGAACTCGCTACCATATTCGAAAAGACACATCCGACGCTACCAAATATTGAAGACGAGTTCACACAATATTCGAGTTCCGCTGAAGAAGCGATTGGCAATACTTTCGAATACCTGGTACTCCCCATACTCGGATCCATGGCTTCAAGGCTCACGCTGAGCTTCTCAACATGTCTCATAAACCCTCCGCTACAAACAGTGGAAACGATGAATCCGTCGTCACTGCGGTCGTGAAAAAGCTAGAACTACCCACAATTTCCATCCCAACATTCAGTGGTGACGCGTGGGGTCGGGATAACTTTTGGGAGCACTTCAATACAAATATACATTCACAAAAGGTCTCAGACCTACAAAAATTCGATTAGCTCACTAGCTTCTTGAAAGGAGAACCCTTTTCAAGCCTTAAAGAAATTCCAGATCAGCAAGGAGAACTACCAAAAAGCCATCGACTTTCTCAATAAGAATTATGGCAAGTTCGAGGAACTTATTCTTCAACTCCTCGAGAAACTGGACAGAACTGCTCCTCGCTCATCAACCTTGTATGAGCAAAGAAAACTACTAGAGCATATACAAGTTATAATGCTCCAGCTAATCGAAAAAAGGAGGAAGTGTAAACAATCAATGCATGTACAAGAAAGTACTGTCGAAATCTCCCATCGACACTCAACGCAAAGTACTTGCCAAGAAAACGACAACTGAGGAACTCTTTGACATGAAACTACTTCTACAATTCTTAGAAGAGATCATCTCCAATGAGGAATTGATCTCACGTTATACCACAAATGGGCAATCAATTCCAGCCACTACAACTAACTCTGAGAGCAGAACAAAACAATGGAAACCCCAATATTCAATGCTTTCGTGCATGTATTGCAAGGGCAACCATAAACCGTTCTACTGCGACAAATATAAAACACCCCAAGAAAGATCCCAATACCTTCAGAAGAGTGGGCTGTCCTACATATGTGCATCCTCGTCCCACAACACATTTCGGTGCAGCAAAGCATCGTGTTATAAGTGCCGAAAACGGCACCATACATCATGCTGCTTCTATCCTCCAAAAGAAAAACCCTTCACATCATCCTCGAGGAATGAAGAAATCAGAAAAGATATGAAGGATAACAAAGGAGAAGTGAAAGAAAGGAAATCGGCAACAAAAAATAAATCAAGTCGGACAAGGGACACCCGACCAAGAAAAAAACATCGACACTATTAAACAAAACACTACAGTCAACTTTCTCATCTACAGGAGAAATGACGGTAATGGATCCAACAACCAAACAGCTAAAGAAGATCTCCGTATTGTTGGACACTGGGGCAGATTTATCCTTCATAGACGAAAAACTTGCTCAAGAACTTCGTCTGCCTACAATGGAGGAAACGAATTTACGACTACACATATTCGGATCGGACGAGATAAAAGAAAATATATCAAGAAAAGTCCCATTAGAAGTATGGGACGCAGATTGGCATCAAATTTCACTATTCCTGTTTACACACGATGCTATAACAAAGCCGTTCAAGTCGCCACCAATCTGTCCAGAAGATGCAGACTTCATTCGAAGGCACAATCTTCAAATCGAAGTCAACAAAAAATAAATCTAAAATCAAACCGTCTATCCTGTTGGGCTGTGACGAACGTGGACTTTAATAAAAACCGATAAACCCCACATTGAACTGCCATCTGGACCACATCTTCTTCCAATACGCCTCGGACACGTGTTCACAGGAAAAATCAGAAAAATTCACTCCAATCACAATACAAAGAAAACGTGAACTCGTTGCGCCTACAGCAAGACGACGATGAAATGGATGAATTGGACGATATTGGACATTACAAGGACAAGTCAATATTGCCTTCATCCAACATCCCGAAGGAAATGATGACGAGGCACTCAAGTGGGAGAGATACTGGACATTAGAATCCGCCGGGACAGAGGAATTTTCGAATTCCGATGGTGGAGAAAAAAAGGTTGATGGATCATAAGATTTGGGAAAACTTCAACAATATAATTGAACGAGCCGATGGATATTACTTTCGTCTTCCTTGGAAAGAATTATACCAGTATCATTGCCTGATAACAAGGCAATCGCACTCAACAGATTAGTAAGTGTATGGAAATCCTTACAAAACAGCAAAGATTTGCTCGATATGTACAATGGCATATTCGAAGAACAACTTCGCTTGGATATTCTAGAGGTAATCGTCGAAGAGAAGATGCAACAAACTTCGCGCATTCATTACATTCCCCACCAAGCTGTCTTTACACCTAATAAAAACACTACTAAACTCAGAATACTCTATGACGCATCTGCTCACTACAAAGGATGCCCACCACTAAACGATGTCTTGCATCGTGTACCAGTAATTCTTGCCTAACTATTCGGAGTTCTCCTTCGATTTAGAATCGGACGAATCACGATCACTTCAGACGTCAAGAAACCGTTCTTGCAAGTCTGAGTTTACCAATATGATCGTGATGTCACACGCTGCTAGTGGTTACATGATCACAAATCACCACCCTCTCCAGGCAACGTTAAAATCCTTCGATTCACCCGAGTAACATTCGGATTGATTACATCACCGTTCCTCTTGGCCGGCAAAATTCATTTCCTTCTCAACCACTACAAACAAGACTCTAAAGTGGTCACAGAGCTCAAAGACAACTTATATGTGGACAACCCTATTCTAACTGTCGACGACTTGGAAGAGCCACTGCATGTCTACTCACATACGAAACAAATATTCAGTGACCTCAGTATGAACATTGAATTCATTTCAGATAACGCGGAGTTGATGGCGAAAGTAGCAATACAGAACAAATCAGACGAAAAAACTACCAAAAGTACTTGGAATTCCATGGAATACATTTTTCCGGCTGCCTACAACTGTCATACATTCCAAAAACATATCCAAGTGTAACAAAGAGAACAGTTGCTAGTGCGCTAGCTTCCGTATACGATCCCATGGGTTTCCTATTACCTTTACTCCATTGAGCAAAGGTATTCCTGCGCAATTTGTGGAAAGACAAGTATGATTGGGACAATGCTTTACCGGAATCCTACAAAGAAGAATGGAGCAGTATATGGGCAGAAATTCAAGGATTCTCAAAATCTCTACCACGTTGCCTTGGCACCAAGAGTTCCAACTGCACTGCACTTTAGCAACTTTTGCTGACGCCAGTACTGAAGCTATTGCCACTTGTATTTATCTGCGCTCTGAAGACTCAACCAATCTCTTTATGGCAAAAGGCAAATTGCCTTCGCTGAAGTCCACCTCAACAGTACCAAAAAATGGGACTAGATGCTGTCACTTTAGCACTCCGATTAACCATTGCCGTACTAATCCAACTTCGAGAAGTCGCTAACAATTCGAGGAATTTTCATTTTTTCCGACTCCGAAGTCGTACTTAGCTGGATAAAACGCAAACCTTTCAAAAACGTGGAACTCAAAATATTCAACCGACTAATGGAAATAGAAAAAAATTGCCGAATGTACTCGAAGCGTGGGTTCCTGCATATTCTTTGGCCATGTCACGTCACAATACAATGCTGCGGACTGTGCAACTCAAGGCCTCAGCCAACACGAATTGCTAGACCACTTTTTGGTGGAATGGACCATCCTCCTTTCAAGAATCTCCAGAGCGTTGGTGGTTCAATGGTAGAATGGTCGGCTGCCACGCCGGCGACCCGGGCTCGATTCCCGGCCAGTGTCGACAAGTCGACCAATAAACAATAATTATTACATAATTCTGCCTGCTATTGCTGATAGGGACTCACCTAAGGGGTGCATGTCAATGTCCGTAGCACGAATCGTTTCGTGAATATCCAAATTCATAGCCAGACTGATAATATTTCTTTTCTGGTTGCTATTTAATGTACTCAACTAGTGTAGCAGACTATTCATCCATGACAAAGGAACCAAAAGCGATGGCGAAATTAGTAAAGCTGGGCCGGAGGTCACAAGGTCCGCCCTAAGCAATGTGTCGTGCCTGGTATTATGCCCGGTGGTGTATCTGATGGTTATAGTTGCCGTATTTACTGGCGTGCCCGATGGTTACGATGGAATATGTAGAGCATTCGGCACCATCAGAACACATAAAGAGTAGAGTTACTATAGAGAACATGATTTTCTATTAGATAATGTTTATTGGTGGACTTGTCGACAAAAGTTGACTTTTTGCCGGATTTCGTCTTCTTCAGAGCCTGGTTCAGGTTTTTCAACTTGTTCAAGTTCAAACTTGACTTTTCCAGGCTCTGAAAAAGGCGGAATCAGCCGAAACAGCAGCTTTACTATAATAAAGGATGAAGTAATATCTCATGTTTGCTTAACAAGAATGTGGAGAATTGGTCAATGCCGAGTTTAATAGAAAGCCGCTCTTGAGAATTACTGTTATAACATTTGATTTCGTCAGTGAGTTGTTTCTCTTCCTCTTACCTTCATCCTCGTCGTCTACTAAACATCCTAGTGATTGGAATATTGCGATCACTTGCAGTGACTTCTGTGGCTTAATATCCATCCACTGAAACGGGAATACTTCTGTTCTTTGGTTTCCCTAAAACATTCGCGGCAGTATGACTCAAGTGTCACTCGTAGTGTTGTTTTCCTCTCATACAAATCTTCCTACTACTTTTTTTTGTGCCAAATCAAGAATTTTCGTCTCATTGATTATACCAGGGACTGGTTTGAAGCAGACAACACTACATTTATCGTGCACATTACAGTGTACACTGTACTGGTCCTTTGCCAAGGTTTCCTCTGCTCTGAATGGAAATATTCAGTTTGGTTCCTTATTTCTCTATAGCATTACCTTTTATCTCGAGAATCAGTACACAAAACTTTTTTTAGTAAATGGATCAGCAATTTTCAGGGTAATATAACCTGGATGGGTAAGAAGAGCATGGATTTAGCACCAGATTTTTGTCACATCTCTTCCACGTTTATCATAAACCCATATGAGTGACTACGTAAAAAAATCGTCTGTGCCTACCATTTTAGTTAAATTGAGAAACACTGCGTTATCACTTATATTCGCAACTACTTTCACTAGATCGTAGCCTTCAATCACCTGTTACTATGAATTGGTAGAAATAACCATATCATGGTGGGTAATGATTACTTTTCTCTGTTTCCACCTGGTCACCATTACACTGCTTGCATTTCATTAGACCTTCAGTTGTTCTCTATTCAGTTTCTCTTGCATAATCAACCTAGCAACCAGACTTTTTCTGTTCTTGGTACCACTCACGTTGATTTTTTAAATTGGCGATACTTACAACCACAAAGAAAAACGTCAGTGTACCGATTACTAACTTAGAATCCCCTCACTATTCGGAAAAACTGTGCACGACCAATATCGTCACAAGTTCTATTTCATTGTCGGTACTAAAAGTATCGTTCTTAGTAACACAGTGTGATTATTTACGTTCAGTAGAACCTCATTTGCACTTTGCGCACCTTAGCTCCTTAACTTTGCCTTTAATGCAAAGTGTACCGAAGAAATATGACCGTTCTTCAATGTGTCATAAGATAATCACCAATGGAGGCTTCCTTACCACTATCTTCTGCCTTTATCGGGTGTTTGGTGTGGAAGAAAGTCAGTGACTCATCAGCAAAACAACAACCAAGTAAAAGACTTTTTCAACTTTCGAAATTATTTTTGAATGATCAGCGTTTAGTATCAAAAACGATCGGACGGAGATTTTGCACAGACAGACAACTTCCCGAAACATCTATTTAGATACAATGACGATTGCGAGAGAGAAAGGGTGCTTCCCAAAGAAGTTTGGGAGAAGTTTTCTGACAGTGGAAGGATGCGAGGCTTGGTCGGTAGAGTCATGATCAAACCCGGACTTTTCACATGCCGGACAGCATCGCCACTACTACTGTACTCTCGCCCAAAAGAAGCTCTATTTGTTTAAAGCTGGCTTCTTCACTTTTATTTCCCCGAATTAAATGTACTACCCATAAATAATTGGAAAGCAGTTGACGAGTAAGACGAAAAAAACTCAGCAGGAGCCGGTTTATCCCATATTAGCTTGCACTTTAGAATCTGATTAGATAGCAGAGCGTAAAGAATTGTTGACCCTGTCTTAGAAGAGCGGTTTATGACATGCCCAAAATCTTATCTGTGGTACTTTACACTAAAGCCCTAACTTTGTGATTAGAAATGTGAAGTGTTCGGTTACTATCTATTCGTCCATATGTGTGTTAATTTTTGGCGGAAGTACAACAAACGAACATCAGAATAAATTCGCACAGGCTGTAATCAGCAACTGAAACAACTACGATTATAACATTGCAACTAAACACATTATAAAGCATACGTTGTTCATTAGTCCCTTACAAATGCGCCATCCATTCAACTCAGTTCGTACCTTAGTAAAGGTGATTGAACGTATATCTGTTCTGTACAGTGACTTTTGGTAACCTACCGATTTATCAAGCCAGCTTTGGTGTCCTTCCAGAAGAAAGGGGTACCGGTCTGTCGACCTAAGAGTGACAGAAAGCGTTGCAAACCCGGGGCACTTGATCGAACCAAAGACCACGTATTTATTGCAGGGCATCTCTAACCACTGCGCTACATGCGCCCTTATCACTGACATCTCAATACCGTTGTATTGAATTCGTTGTCTCTTCCATACACCTGGCTATTCGGAAGTATAGTGCGGTGGTAGAATAAGATTTGATGCGCAGTAATACGTTGGATCTCATTTTAATCCTCGGTTCACCATTACTGCTGTTGTTCTCATTGAACAGTTGGAGAGTTGAAGTAATAGAATCCTCACTTGGGAGATTACATAAACATACCGAATTCTCGGAGTGAATATCCAAGCAGAACTGCATGTATTATGGAGAAGAGAATTTGAATGGATGTGGTAAACTGTTACTAGATTTGCTCTTTCATATCGTTTTAATTGATCTTTACTTATCGGTAAGAACAACGACGTCAGAATATATTTACGAAATGGAGTGATGCATGGGACTGTTTAAGAAGAACGAGATCTTAGATTGACGAGTACATTTCAGCTTCTACAACGATTTATCTCGAACGCAAACTGGCCATAGCACTGAAGTCTAATCCTACCGACAATTTCGCCCAAACAATTTGGCTTTATTTTACTAGATTACTCTATGAGCTATTCATTTCGTCCTTTTGTAATTGCTACCGTAATTCCACTGTCGTAGTAGTACTATCTTCAAGCTTTGTATTTTTAATAAATGTTAATGTATACAGTGTGCTACTTCGCTATCGTTGGCCATGTTCTCCATTAAAACGTTTGGTTTCCAAAAACCAACTAGTACTCGATACATTTCTGATGGATTGAGCTCTATAAGTGGACTTAAAGAGACAACCGTAATTCTTAGTGTTGGAGGTGACTAACTGTGGGCTTGCAAACGTGGTACGGTATGAATACTGTAGAAGTGGTAAAAAGCCCAGTGAGTTAATTGTAAGTAAATCTTGCTTTGCTACGGTGGTGATTACTTTTCAAAGTTAAATAAAACGAAGAAGTAAAAATCTCTCACAGAGCTTTTCGCCTTTCTATAAATAAGGGAAACGGTAATTTTATGAGAACTCTGACAACAAATTTTCGGCGAAAAACTCTTAGTCTTATGAACATAAAAACACCAGTGAACAGGCATAGCTGAACCAGCCTCTCAAGATTTTTTTTATTACAAAGAAAGAGTAAAGATCCTCATAAAGACTGAAGCATCCACACCTGAGTTAAAGACGATATGCTTGGCAGTTACATCCCTTGTTCGCTTCTGGCCTTTCCCAAGGCTTTTTTGTCATCACTATAACGATTTGACTTCATAAATAGCAGTCCATACAGCACATTCCATGCATACTTCTCCAGTATAGCGAGAAATCTCGTACCTGCTGAATCTATCTGTATTTTGGGCTTATTTGAAACTAAAGTGTTAGGACTAACGTCAGAAATCGCTACTGTTGTGGGAGAACCGTAGTTACAAGAACTCAAACATCTCTCTGATTCTCAGCGGTGGTTGGTGACTAGTTGTGATAACGACCCAGGAAGTGTTCACATGTTCGTGGTGTGACGGCCAGACAATCGACGAAGGACGACCGAACAAGGGTCTCGACGTTGCTCTGCACCTACGACACCGCAATCACCTCTCAGTACACCGTCTCCATTCTAGTTCTGAAGTTGCAACTCATATCTAATTCACACGGTATCCAGAAGTACATGAAGATCGGTACCCGTCAGCTAAACGACAGAATTCCGCCGTAAAGCGAAAATCGGAGAAATAGGTCTCGTCGCAGATGCCCATTAGCCCACCCCTCTAGTCCCTCCTGGTCATCCGAGTTGTTCGCCTCAAACGGTAACTTGTATCATTACGTTTTATTCATAAAGCTAGCCTACTTGATGAAGACACATACATTCTATTGTAATCTGAAGGAATTTTTCCGGTCGTTTAATGGTAAGTTGCTCATTGTGGAAAATTTTCTTCCCCTGAATTCTCGAGTTGGTCTTATTAGGGGAAAACACTCATACAAGGACCATTACCTTTATATGAAAGGTTCTACTAAACCTATCTTCTTACTCAACGTAAATCCTCTCCACAAGGAATTCTCGCAGTTAGAACAATCAGCAAGAACATCGTCCAACTTCTTGAATGCTAGTAACGAAGCCTTAGGTTCGCCGTTGCTTCCTACGACTTGCGGCTACTTGTCGATTAGCAGAGACCGTTCGAGTTTTAATTTCTGTGACTTCTGACACTCACATGATTTTAACCAATTAATCGCTTAAATGTTTACAATTTCCATGGAGAACGGAAGTATTTCCATTCCACAGTAAACTCTGTATTCTAATGAGCATCCTAGATACTAATAACGGAGCAGACCTAGGCTGACCTCGGGACTCCAGGCAACCACAAGGGCTGAACCAGCAAAACTCCGAAAAAAAAGTGGAAAAAATGTTGGCACCTGCTCAATCAGTGAGGTCAGGCGATTCATGTACACAAGTAAGCTACTAGTAATCCAAAGGCACAAGATAGGCGTAAACAAAATTAGCGCTGCGGACATACATTCAAAATGACGCACAAATATTGACGGATTCGGGATCGGCAGCTAGGTATTCGTCGCGGATATACTACGATTTCTTCAACTGTTCTTCTTAAGCTCCATTAGTGTCTTCGCCTTATTTTGTTAAGTATTCTTTCTTTCCTGTGTAGTATCTGTTAAGTAACAGGTATTCCGACAAAACTTAAGCCTGATGGCCGACTGTCGTAGCCTGCGGGATTGCTTGCTTGAAAATGTCGATGATTTGGATTTTATAATCAAACAGGTTAGTTAAAACCACTTGATCTTCGTATAGATCATATCCATGTGCTTAGTTCATCTTCTTAAGCAACTCTTTAAGATATTGGAGTCCTTGCTAAATCGGGATAAACATCGCCGTGGGAATGAATCACTGAATAGTTTGGTTACCTTATTTGAAGGCCGTATAAACGAAGTTAAAAATCTTCTTGGACGGGGTCTGTGATTGCTGTATTTTTTTTGACTATGACATCTATCTTTAGAAAAGTTTTTGAGTAGATCAAACTACGTTCTTCAGTCGCTGAGTTTCGTGCCAGAGAGGATTTGATCCGACAACTCGAAATTTGTGTCCAGGAAAGAAATGAGATCATTGATAAGTTGGAAACTAATCTTAAGGTCGCCGAGATGGCACTAACATCAGCTGTCTACCAGGTATTATTTTTATTTATAAAACATATTCCATCAAAGATTAATTTGCGCACATTATTTATTCATAATGCGCGCATGTGGCGTAATGGTCGGAGGCCCCTGCAATACACATGGGATCGATCCCCGCGCCCAAGGCTCACCAAGCCTTGCATCTCTCCCAAATTGGTGCTAGACCTGTCTAGGAGAATAGCAGCACTAGTTTGATACATCGTTAGCCCACTGTGAGTCATTGTAAAGGCCAAATATGCATTTACTCACATCCAAACGGTGTTTCATGAAGTCGCACGCATGGCGCATCCCAAAGGATTGATCAACGTCGACAGCGTTATTCTTTTTTATTTACTGATTTCCATATTTTTTTCTGTTACAATTTACCTAGAGTTTTGCACCGTGTTGGTTAAGTGAAGGCTTCGAATTGTTTTGGTGGGGTAGTGTTTCTTACCAACTCTATTTACACATATGCGATGAATCTGATCCTTTGACAACTGTTGATAATCCTTCGATGATGGAGTAATGTTGAGCTTGAGGACTTGACAGGATTGTAAAAGAGGGTTGATAGTAGCGCTCTAAGAGTATAAATGTTTTTCCAAAAATGTTATCTTTTATTCGTTTGAAACTCAAATTTACGAAAAGATCGGAACGAAATTCTTAGTCTTAAAGTTTTCGGAGTAAGTCAGAAATGTCAATAATCCATTCTTCAATCGAGAACCAAAAAGTAGTTGTTTCATGTTGGCCAAATTCTATCTATTCCAGTGGTTTTCTACCTCAATGAAACTTGCTGTGAGCTAAAATGTGATTGTTCAGAAGTGCAATTTTTGGACACATATGCATTGGAATCAATGCAAAACGTTGCGAATGTGTTGATTAAGTAATGTTTTTCCACTTATATTTTCTGACGTAAAATGAACAATTTACCTTGGGCTAAAAGTAGTGAAGGCTAGTCAACAAGGTGAATCTGACAGCATGTCACGCTTTCTTTACACCCCGTTACACTGACTTTTTGCAAGCTTGCGTTGTTATCAATCTGCTCGGTTTGACATAATTTACAAGCGAAGCTTTTCTCAAATCTATTTTTTCTTTTTTGTGAAGTAATATGAATACATCCTCCCAAAGATTTACCGCCCCATCATGGCTGGGAGATGTTCCTGAGTGTCGGGCAGCACAGCGACGGGATTCATCCGCGCAGCAGGGCCTCCCAAGCTGAGAAGGAGTCCGGCGTTTCCATCAGGAAGCCCAGCTAAGAGTAGACCAATACCAGGATCCGCCACCGTCCTGGTATCAAACTAGTCCCATGGTGGCAGTTCTTCCTCTGATTCACAACGGCGGCGACTGCTTGTGGTGGTGGCGAACTAGGGCAAACTTTGGCTGGAATGACCTTGGAGCTCCGAGCAACCACAGTGGATAAGCCATCAAAACTGCGAAAAAGTGGAATTTATGCTGGGCCCCGCACAACCAATGAAGACGGGCCATCCAACTATCTAAGTTATTGCGAATTAAGTCTTGATAATTGATACTTGGACGGCCCGTCCTCACTAGTTGTGCGGACCCTAGCATAATCACCATCTTTCGGAGACTTGCTGGCTAAGCCGTTATGGTTCCTTGGAATCCCGAGGTCAGCCTGGCCAAAATCTACTCCAGGTCTTCACCACCACGGGCAGTCGCAGCCCTTGTGGATCAGGGGAGATTTACCAGCATGCGACTTTGATACCAGGACGGTGGTGCATCCTGGTATTGGTTTACTTTTAGCTAGGCTTCCTAATGGAAGCACCGGACTCCTTTTCAGCTTGGGAGACCCTGCCAGGGGATGAATCCCCCGCTATACATCGTAGTCCGACACTCAGGAACACCTCCCAGCCACGATGAGGCGGTAAACCGTTGGGAAGGTTGTGAACTAATACGAATGTATTTTCCAGTGCAGGAATGGCACTACTGCTCTCGACCTTATCTCGTAATGAATGTTGTAGAAACCATGCTATTCTTTTGTAGACTGTAGACTTCAAAAAGTGCAACAATACTGGTTTACAGGCAAACAATAAGATTCACTCTGTACGAGAATCGGAAGCTCATCCAGTGAACAGTGAAGTTGTTATACGCTTAGCTCATCAAATAAGCAAGAACTATTCGGTGTCAGCTCCATTGTATTGGCAACAAGGTTCGTCCTAATTGATTACCATTCTTTAGTGAAATTTGACGTGCGTGCTTTTTCCTCTGTGATTGTAACGGTCACTAAACAATCTTAACGGTTATGTCGGTATTGACGACACTTCAAAGGATTATTAGCCTCAGTCCGTTATTTTTGAGATCATGGGCGTTCTCTTCGACAGCTGTGGCATTTGAACAAATGTCGAATGCTGCTTGCTATTAAGACACAAGCTTTCGGTCTTTATGTTTATCGTTGACATCATTACACGATTCTTTGTGCAATTTTTTCATTGATATTTATAATTCCGTGTTTCTGACTTGATAACAGTATTTTAAAGTGTGATTTGAAAACTATTGACGTTCTATCTTAGCATAAATGCACCAATCGGAGTTGAAAGACCTCTATTTAGAGTTATTTCTGTTCCAATTTGTAGAACATGTTCTGCCATTTCGCCATTTATGCAATATTTCCTCTCCTTCGGATCTTAAAAGGTCCTTAACTTTACCCTCGACGTTTTTTGTGCAGAAACGGAGTGTACATCTTTAACCTAAATGTTCAGTGTTGACCATTTTCTGAACATTGCCTTATTTCCTATGTTATTTAGGAAATATTGTCTTCTGTTGTTCGTACTTTAATTTATCGTATTAGGTGATCCTTCTCGTCCCTTCCCGACCGAGCCTGAGTTCCGTGCGTCCGCTCTTGCAGCACCGAGAACAAACCCTCAAGTGGTGCCTTCAACTTTCAATCTTCTGCGACAGCAACATGCAGCGGTGTGCTTTTCAAAAGTTAACGCAGCGGCTACTGAGGCTTTTTAAAGTAAAAAAAAAGTCGAAAAAATAACAATGACAAGTCCTGCAAATGTCCTAGCAATAGATTTGTATATTTCTGTTTAAAACCAAGTCGTTATTGCGAACGTCCGCAGAATTGCCGATTAGCTCTTACAAAACAGGTATTTCTTTTGCAGAGTTGTTAAAGAACTTCGTTGTTTGTCTGTTCTTATTCTGTAGCGTATTAGTACGAGGTAATTAAGCCTTCATGGTTTAGGGTAGTTTGGGACGTGTTTCCTCACCGATGACTGGGATGCCTCAAATTCCGATTCAGGGAAAGGTCTGGAGTCCGCGAACAGGGTGACTATTTTCAGAACTTAGCATTTCGATAATTTTTTGCGCAATCATTGAGTGCAGCATAGTATCTTTTCACGATCTTTTATTTCTTAGTTTATACGACCCACCTTCATATCAAGTGTGCAAATCCCAACACTTCTCACATTCGATTCGTTTCCATGCATACATCATTCACGAAGGTCTTCCTGCGTGTGGTTTCGGCTACTGCTTGAGGATTTTCCCTCAATGTCGTTGAATGTCGTTGAATTTGCTGGTCGAGTCTATTATGTCTGGAGTCGTAAGATAGACGGGCAAGAGTGTTCATACTTGGTTTGCAGCGAGTGGTTTTTTTCCTAGACAAGACTGGTAGCAATTTCCCGACCCCGGTGGAATGAGGGGCTTGCTGGGACGGGACGGAAATCGAACTATCACAGTGTGATGATCGCCATTATTACTATTGTGCTATCCGCTTCGTCTTCACGAATTTCATGTTACTATGTATAGGGTTACCTATTGTGTTTTGCGGAATCTAACTTTCAAATACCATATATTTCGCTACCATTTGTCTTACAGATATCAACAAACAAGTCCCTCGCCACGTGGGCGTGGAGGTGCCCATCATTGGACCGCCAGGGGTGGTGGACCCGGCGGTGTTTCGCCTTTCCAAAAGAGAACTAACAATGTTGGCGAGGTAATGTTTCACTATCCTTTCTAAGAAATCTTCCTAGCTGTGTACTTTTCTGACTTTTCGAACTCATGCTTTGCGTTTTTAGAGTTCTCCACGCATGGTATCACCTACGGTTAACATCAATTTCGTGTGTCCACTACCTCGGATTAACCCTCCCCCGGTGAACAAAGTGGAACAAATGAGTAGTGATAGTAGTTCCAGCTCGAGTAGTGACGACGAAAGTCCGAAATAATTCGTACGTACTTGTCTCCAACTACTGCGATTAGCTAGGTCCTTCATATACTTGGTACTTGATACTTGAATGGCCCGTCCTCACTGGTTGTGCAGGCCCCAGCATATTCTCCATTTCTCGGAGATTTGGTGGTTAAGCCATTGTGGTTCCCTAGAATCCCGAGGTCAACCTGGCCAAAGTCTGCTCCATGTCTTCACCACCAGAGGCAGTCGCAGCCCTTGTGGATCAGATGGAGATTTGCCGCCATGCGACTTTGATACCAGGACGGCGGTGGATCCTGATATTGGTTTACGCTTAGCTAGGCTTCTTGATGGAAACGCCGGACTCAGCTTGGGAGACCCTGCCAGGGGATGAATCCCTCGCTATACATTGCAGTCCGACACCCAAGAACACCTCCCAGCCACGATGAGGCGGTAAACCGTTGGGAGGGACCTTCATATACATATACATATATGTGTGTATATATGTACATTTACGAAGGTTATCTCCTTATTTCATGTTAACGGAAAATAGAACGGAAGCGGTTTCGGATTTCCATCCTAGCGTTTGTGCACGTTCTTTGTGGTATGATGTGTTGTTCACGATGTTGTAAGTTCTATTATCTATACGGCTTTTCTAGCCCTTATGGTCGCTACGATTTCGTCTGCAATGATTGCTCTTCCAATTTTATAGTTGCATATCTAATTCTCATTGTTCATATCAAATGTTTCAATGGTAGAGGCTTGTTGTGGGTACGGCCACATTGTTTTCCTTCGACGGGTTTGCCAGTACATTGTTGTTGATTCTCGCAGATTTTTGTACTTGTTTTGTAGATAATGAACTTGATCCATCGCTTTCAGAATTCATTGGTAGCGCTATCCACGCTTTGATGTTCTTTTCCTTTCACGGAGCACTATGTAAATGTTGTTCTAATATTGTTGCATTGTTGCCTCAATATCTTATCTTATTTAAAGATGTCGCACATTACTAGTGCTGCTCGCGACAAAGTTTTTTGTGTGAAAGAGATGATCGATGGTGAGCTACCAGTTGAAGATGGTTTTGAAACGTATCTTTTTTAAGGTGAGTTTTTATTTGACTACTTCATTTAAAATTTAAATGACCAACTTGCGGTCTCCCATTCATCTACATTAGGGACGTTCCATTCTAATTTTTTTCTCTAGAAAACTAAGCTAACCATTATTTTCTAGGCTTTTTTCCAACCGAGATAAGGCATAGGTTGCGCAGTGGTAGTGATGCCGTCTAATACGCAAAGGCACTGGCTCGCGTCAAGCGAATTCTCACCTCTCCTTGATTTTGGGATATGTACTGGATTTGTCTGGGAAGCTCTATTCAATCTGATCCACAAGATCTAGAAGTGACCTAACATGGGTGTCCAGGGAGGATCGATATGACCAACATTCAGCGATATTCATAAGGAAGACCGAAATTTTCCAAGCAACATCTGAAGCTAATCCGACGTTGTTTGAGGATAATGGTTGTTAGGGAACCTTTTAGACAACGTATTCTTCTAGCATCAACCTTATGTATAATAGATCTCAACAAAAATAACCCTTTTAGGATATAACTCCCTCTACTTTTGGTACCTGAATCTTTATTATCGCTTGGCCTTCTTATTGTTTTGCCATTTGGCATTATTTGTACTTGTCATTTCGAAAGGTTATTTCCAGGTCGGTGATTACAACAACGCTGTTAGTATTCATTTCAAACTACTTTATGATGACAGTGCTGCCGGTATTTTGATTTTAAGTACTCCAGATATGTTCGACGTGTCCTTTAAGAGATGGTTTTTAGGAAAGTACATGGAGGTTGGAATTCATTTGTTAGCTTCAACTTGCTTTTCCCTATTATGTACAAGATACGTTTAGGGGCAATTTCGAAATTTTACAGTTCGGTTCTTTGGAAGCGCTGTCTGAAACTATGAGCTCTCCCATTCAAGAGTTCCTGCAGTCGCGCTTGGATCCACTATGTGAAGTGCAAGACCTCTAATTCAATTAACTTTTGTCATATAAATCTTATAGATTAAGAAAACGGACGAATTTTTAACTAACTTTGTTTCAACACCTTCGCGGCGGCGAAAGCTTTCTAGGAGGTATACGATACGGCGATAAGGTCGCTTTCAGCTTTAAGTCAACATATTTGCTCGTAAAGAGCTATATTAATTGCAATTAAGACTATTAGGATCTGCAAATGACTACCTACATTATAAAGGTTCTTCCATATTGCCAGAAATTCTGGCTTTGGAGTAGTTACCTGGATAATTGGATGACCCGTCCTCACTGGTTGTGCGTGCCCCGTCATAATCTCCATTTTTCGGAGTTTTGCCGGTTCAGTCATTGTGTTACCCTGAAATTCCGATGTCGGCCTTGCCAAAGTCTGCCGCAGGTCGTCATCACCACAGGCATTCGCCGCTGTTGTGGATTAGAGGGACATTTGCCACCATGCGACTAGTTTGATATTAGTACAGTGGTGATCCTGATATTGGTCTACTCTTAAGTGGGCTTCCTGATGAAAATGCCAGACTCCTCAGCTTGGCAGACCCTGCCACGGGGATGAATCACGCCGCCGTAAATCGCAGCCCGACACCCAAGAACGCTCTCAGCCACGATTAGGCGGTAAACCGTCGGGAGGTTTCTGGAGCACATTGCATATATATATATATGTATATCCTTACGAACTGCCCGACAATATATTACTTATGTTTGAAGTTGCCGCCCTTCCATTGGAAATTTTTGAAAACCTAATTTCGTCATCGATTTTTATTGCACTTTCAATTCTGAGGATATTTGACAGGTAGGGTATGAGATGACATGATTTCCACTCAAACAGCGCAAAAATAACGACATCATTCAACTATAAACCGTCATATCTCAGGCGAGGATAAATCTTATCAGCTGGAATAGAAAATGTAATACCTGCAAATCTTTGCTTGCCAGATGCATGCGCTCTTACCACCAAATTACATTTTGTGCACTTTTTCAGTTGGGGCTCATGTTTCGGAAATGAAAGCAGTTGAAAGAGCGGTATTTCGTCCACTAGATAACGGTGACGTCTTCGGTTGCGCTATTGATGTATATGGCTGTTTTCATCTCGCTCGGAATTGCAAGAATATAAATTTCAGTGCCACTCTTTTGAGAATTTGATTTCAAGTAACTTTAAAAACCACCTAATTGGTAAAGAGTTGTACTTTTTCCTAAGTAGAGGGAGTGAAGTCTCTTCTATAAGCCGATCACGTTTCCAGCTCCTCAAGTAGTCCACTTATCGGGAGTTTATCAGTGGTTTACGAAAAGCCAGGTTCGGGCCCTAAGTATCAAAATTGGAGAGACGCCGTTAAGATGCCTTATTTGATCAGTGCGATAGATCGAAGTTCCTTCTATAGCTGCATGAAGTTCTGAGCTCGTTAAATACTCTAGAGATCGATCAGTTATAACCAGTCATCGAAATCCATATCCGTCGCGAATGTGTTGGTATGGACTCTGTAAGTCTATGTAATATTCATCTTGTAATTCTTGCCATTGATTTCGGACTTTCCTATAAGCCATTTTTCGGTAGGGTACACAGTGTTTTAGAAGTTTGACGAACTTGATATCGAATATGAGCTCCTACATGATCATTCACTTTCTCCTAATCGTAAGCCAAGGATTTTGATGCAGACCTGTGGCCACATATCAGGTAACTTGCTTGTTAGAGGTAGCTGTACCAAACGATCACACCTGTGATTATACTTTTAAGACTGTTTTCGAATATTAATAAGTAGATCGCTATCTTCTAGATATGTTCCTGTTCCTGTTCTATTTCCTGTACGTGAAGTTTTCTTTGCCTAATATCTCATTTGACATTTTGTTCAGCATTTGTATATCTTGTGTATATGTCATGTACTTGTATATGCAATGTAATGTGCAAAATTGCCTGTCCAGTTTATTTCGTTAGATTTTACTTCCACATAGAATTCTGAGAAGCCTTTTAAAAAGCGTCGTGACATTTAGAGTTTGGGATTAATGTTAAGTAAGATGAACTTTCACGTGTTTCTCTCAATCGCTAGTTAGTAGCACACCTGAGGTTCTTAGTTGTTTTGCTCAGATCTCATCAACTTTGTAATTCTTTGATATATCGTAATGATTCGGCGATATTATATTCATTATTAAGCCTCGATATTGCCACCCAACTTATTTTCTCTTACGAACTCTCCTTTATGGATTAACATTGATAACATCATGTAAGCTCGTTAAAAAGAGTTCGTAAGATCCGTTCTAGACATAATATAATGAATACTTCAGTAAGTATTCTTCGGATTGGAACCTACGTTTTCTTAGGTCTACTTAGCTTCTTATTCCAGGAGCTGCATATTACTATCAACCATTTCAAGTCGGTATTGAAGGATGGTCCTCACTGTCTCTTGAGAAAAATAAGGTGAGTCGATGTTTTATAGCTGAACACAATAGACTTTATTTGATAGGTTATTTAGTATATCAAGTTGTTTAGCTCTGCTTTGTGCGAAATTATTTAATTCGCTGCGTGTTCTTGTTGTGGAGATGAGAACGACTTCTAGGTATTGTCAGAAAACTACTAGGTCGTATTCTGCTTCAGATCGAAACATTTGAAAGTCTAAGGGGCGGAATAGTGTGTAGAAATGTCTTTTCACTTAGTTCTTTGCAAGGATAAAGATCGTTACACAAGGTCCTTTGAAACTTCAAACCTATGAAGTATGACACATTAAGTGACAAACATATTTTTGCTTTCGCATAATTGTCTGAATTATGGCTCCGAGTTTACTACGATTAAGTTGGTTTCAGAAGTTTATCGGTCTTAGTCTCCATCCTGTATATGGAGGTCATTTTGCGTTCCGGTCGGTATTCATCTTCCCGCGATTACATTTACTGGACTTTTGTGCTCCAAAACCATTTTCAATTCTTCATTCGCAGGCTGAAATACGTGAAGCTCTTGAAAGCTTCAATTACAATTGGAAAGATTCTGGATTTAGGTTCGTGTCTTTGGTTCTCGTTCCGTGGTCGTATGATAATGCCGAGCTAGCACTGTGCAAAGTTCTTTCTTTATAGATGGGTCCAAACTTACCCGATATTATTCATTTGATCTTTGATTCTATATCCACAGTCATTTAACTATGTATATTTCTTTTAATACTTTAGAACGTGCTGATTCCTGATGCATTGTTATCCTCATAGATTGTTAGAGATGTAATGTAACTGGTTTTCGATGTTCTTGTTGAGCGAACACAAGAGCCTGGAAGTGTATATTGATGTGCAATTTGCTATGCCAAATGCTTCAATAACAAACGGAAAGATTAAAATCTACATGGCAATCAAACGTTCAACAGCTTCTCGAAAAACCCGCCTTCCACTGAGGAAGAACAGCCGATCAGAGTCGCATATCGATGTTAAGTCGATGAATGCACCACCCCACATCAACAGTCGATGCGAAGGGGAGTTTTGGCATCCTGTGCGAGGATAGTGACTTATATCAAAATCGTCTCCGCTATGTTTTTGTATTCTGTGCGTCTCTGGTGGGTTACTTTGTTTTGCTTTTTGTTTTACATCTCGTTGTTCTTTTTTACGGATACATAATGGTCTGCCCATTTCGCCAATATATTCATCTCCAGAAGTACTACAAAAGATCAGGTATATCGTACCTGAACTCATGCAGTCACCATCCCTGCCGTAAGGGCAAATTGCGCAATTCTGGGTTTCACATAGACGGTCATATGGATCGTTACCAACTAACTAACTACGGAGAGTATTGGGTGGTATTTCATCTATCGCTACCGATTCCTATAGACCTGCTCTTTTTAAACATCGTTTTATAGCTACACTTCATCATTATTAAAGGGTAACATAAACGGATTTTTTCTGGCCAAGTGTTTCGTCTTGAGGCACCGCTCACCTTCTAAACTTACCTCGTGGGATTTCTATTTCGTAGCCGTTGGAGATGGCTACTTGTCGAGCCAAATCGCGCGATTCCTCCTTTCGTTCCGTCTTCGTGCACTCTGCCTCTTCATTGCCGCTTCGTGTTCCGTGTATTGTAACTGATTATTCAACAGTCACGTCATCAACATATTTGTGACTCATACGTGAATCATACACGAAAATATTTACACCTATCAAATTTAAATAATCCTATCTTAGCTCATCGTAAGCTCTTTTAATTGCGATGAAAAGCATTAGTATCCACAAATTTCTGCCAATAGGTACCGCTCTCCTGCTGTACATCAATAAAATTATGACCATGAAACTTTCTTCTGGGTTTTTTTTTTCAAGGTCGTGTCTAGTGAGCACAGGGTGCGAGGTGTCATATGTGTTGCGGAGCTCTTCTAACGAATTGCTGGCTACAGGAGCCCATAATCACCTGTTGATACACTAAATTGCTCCTTGGTTGTATTAAGGAGGCAAAGAAGATTAATCAGTTGCTATCTAGTCTGCTGAGAAGCCTCCACGGTTTTAGACAATTGCCGATAATTTTCTACAATTAGAATAGGAGAGCACTCAGTTAATTTATGGTCGTATAGATGGTATAGAAAAACCTTGCCATTTGACTCCAATAAGCGCCGCAGAAATGCTTGAATCTATGTTTGAGCCATGTACACCGTAGTTTTACTGATATATCATACCAATGTTTTTATCATTTCAAGCAAGTGTGGTACCAGTTTGCCCAATTGGGATGGATGGCGCGGGATCGTTTGCGGCATCATGGTACAGAATTATATATGTGGAGTGGGTAGCACAGTATTAAAGTTATCGTTCTATAGTGAAAGGCCCCGTTTCGAACCGCAGCGGACCAACCAGGCCACCTATTTCTCAGGGATCGATGGATTGGTACTATTATCCGGAAATCTCCCTACAATTCAGAAACGCTAATGACCTAATGTGATAAAGACTTGAGGACGCCCCGGCAAGATTATTCCTATTCCTAGACTAGCTGGAGAGATTCTACTGAATACGGAATCAGCGTTCATCGTCATTTACAGGGAAGACCAAATTCCTCAAGAAGCAGCTGATCCCGCGCGCAAATTCGAAGGTATTCGTGCTAGAGAGCGAGTGAGAGAGATAGGAAAATAGAGCAAATTTGTGTTTAGGAAAAGATGTGTGCATTCTAATGGTTTTTATTTCCATTAATAAAGTTCACTGAACTGTGAAATTTGTGTTGAAGTCCGAGAAGCCAGGTCATTTTCGGATGCGTGTGACCTTTGTTTGGTTAATGTCGACCATAAATTAAAGACAAATTCTATGTGTTACATACATTCTCACTTGTTTTCTGTACCACTCATAAGTTTACCATGTAGTGATGTTTTGGTAAGTTTAGCTGTTTTAGGTGACTTAGTACTTTGTTTTCTCGGTGAGTAATAAACCAAATCGAGTTCAGAGATTTTGGTGAACCTCTCAAGCGCTATTCACCCATACAAATGGAGTACTTCGGAAGGCCAGTTGCTGAAAGGTGGTCAGTCTTGAAACAATGGTGTAATGAGTAGTTGTGAATGGTGTCGATATACTTTCTTAGTGTAAAAGTTCTTTTTTTCACAGTTTAACGTTGTCTAGAACATCTAAAACTGTTTTATAATTGATAGTTTAATAGCTTTGAACATGTTTCTATTCGTGGATGATCGTTGGTGACGTATTATTTTACTTACTTTTCGTTTGGTAGTGCAAGAAAGCTGTGCCATACTGCTGTTCTATTTGTACGTAGAAGAGACAATGTGTTTCATTGCTCTGTTGAAAGCATTGTTGTGTTTTAGAATTTTATGCAATCACAGTATTCATTGCTCATGAAATGTGCTTATCTCAAGGCGCAGTTTATCACTTAAGCATTGTTGTTTCCCTTTCATCTTTGACACTGTTTCACAAATCTTGAGCTCACGTGCTGTATATTCGACTGGTTTTTATTATATTCTGTTGTTGCTTCTCAATCTTACCTTCATCTCTAGGACCCTGAAAACAGTGTATCATATCCATAATTGATATATCGGATATTCTACCAAAGTATCTCGGTGACGGGCTCTCATTGTCCTTCTATTGTAACTTCAAATAATAGTTACCACTATTTCTTGTATAACGGGAATCTTAATAGATAAAAAGTGTTCAGATCGATAAATTTTTAGGTGAACTTAGTGTTGACATTTATCTAAAGGTACATAGCCTTCTGGTGCTTCTGGTGATATCATCATTAAGGGTTTCGAAATTTATGTGCGAAGAAGCAGGGGTCATAAAGTGCTGCTATCGGAATGTTGAATTTACTGAATATTAATAAGGAGGACGTATGGGAAATCGTGTTCTTCACATTACATGCTATCAACTGGTTGGTTGACGAATCACCACCAAACCATTTTTTCATTGATTAGTGCTATTGTGAGGGCAAACTGATCGATCGTATTTGAAGTTGGTACGAGAAAACGCTGGTGTGGAAGGAGAGCATGGAATATCCAGTGATCATTTGGAGTTGAATTTTGAAGACCTGCTATCAGTACGTCGTATCAACGGTACTACCAAAGTTTCTTCTGATTTACTGTCACTGAATCTCCGATGTATTGTGTCGACAAGTTCTCAACATACCATCAAAATTGGTCATGGAAGTACGAACGGCATACGGACGACTGCGACTGCAATGTGCGGAATCGCTATGAGCTAGAAAAATACTGAGTGAGCGTCGTTTCTATATCGCAAATTTTTGCTATTTATCATCGACTCCGATCGTTAGTGATGTGAATGATTGATGTTGTCTTTGTCGAAGAAGATTCTGTTCTATATTTCTGCTGTTACAGTATGCTGATCCTTGATTGTGCTACTTAGAACAAGGAGGAAAATATTGGGGAGTTCAATGTGATGCCTATGACGGATGCCTTTTGAATCACTTCAGGGGAGTTTGTTGCATAAAACAACTAAATATCTCTGCTCCATTGACCACAATAGTGAAGAATCTATGGAAAACCAGCGCTTTTCTGGAGGAGTTAATGGTGTCCAGCACTTTTTCTAGCTTCGATGACGTTGGGAATGGTTATCGTTTTCATAATTTATTGCGGTCCTGTGATGTCTACCTTATTTTTCGGTTTTGTGATAGACTTCGAAGATTTTCTTACGAAGTTCGTAGAGTCATACTCTTGACACTAACCAGTTCTATCGTGGTTAATAAATGCTATTTATTCCTTTTCGAACATAAATCAAAAGCTCCACGTGAAGGGTGGGAATCGATAACCTGAAGTGCATTCCGACGACATCGCCGTGTACGGAGTTTGGTGACGTCAACTCGAAGTGTTTGGCTTTTTTTTTCTCCTGGATTTTTTATGTCTAGTCTGAGTTGGCGTTCTTAATGACATAATGACTGCATTCGGAGTAGAGAAGCATGTTATGGAAGTGAACGGAATGCATGCTTTTCGACGAGAGGACACAGCGAATGGTTCGCTTTAGCTTTCGAATCGATCAGTGTGCTTTCTCTGTCGTGGTCTCGTTGTCTAACTGATGATGTTTACGCCTAAACTTTCTGTTATTCCGTATTTCCTTGCATCTTTTTCGTCAGAATACAACATTCTCATATACGAATTCGATATGGAATGTTGATTTTTCATGCAAGGAAAAAGTGTTGTCTTTCAAATTCTTTTTGTGACAGCAGCTTCTTATATTGTATCTCGTAGAGGCGAACGGTTTTTTTTTGTTTCTTTTGGCCAGAAAAGTGTTGTCTACGTAGTTCTCTAGGTCGTCATGCCTGAGGCTGCCACTCAATGGTGGGCGGGCGGGCCCATCCGTCGGTCCGTCAGTCAGTAGTGCATCGGAGGATTGCGTTTACTACTGCATGGGTGAACACTGACGGCGGTGTTTGTCATCACGGACGTCGCCTCTAACACTGGTGATATTCCATAGAATTCCAGGATGGTGGTAGCGTTTCGATGATTCATTCAACAGAACGAAACCCATAGTGATGATCAGTCTACCAAGTTGCACCAACCAAGACCCATACGATACCAAGAGCTCTCCCGTACTTAGTAGAAATGGCTTAGTTATCTGCTACTGCACTTAATAATGCCATCTCAGTTCCCGTGTGCATGGTGCACTGGCCATCATGACCGCTTGTCGGCAGAAATAATCAGAGACGATCAGCAAGCTGGTAGTAGTTGGAGCTGGACAGTGATCGACTGGCATCAATTGTGCTGTGTTGCTCGTTGGCGAGAAGTAAAACGAAGTTTCGAGATGAATGACCTATGCTGTTGTACGCCGTGTAAACCAAGGTGAGCGAAAGACTCAAAGCTATTCATTTGCAATGTTGCGATTTTGCCATGATGCTTTCTTCCAGAAGCTACCTAGACTCCACTTTTTATTTTCATTTATTTCACGTGATGAGCTTTAATGAGGATATTTCGAAAGATTCATATGGCTTTTCGATTACTTGAATTCGTCGAAATTGTTTCCAGCAAACAGGCAAAAAAGTGGAATGTTATGTAACGTATATGTTGTCGGCTTTACGTTTTTCAAGGTTTTTTCATTCGCTGGCGTGTGACGTCGATTTGGATATAGTGGGTTTTTTGTGCTCACCACCAACTTTGTAGGAGTTTGGCATAGATTTTATTACGGTTTTAATGCGCGATGTAACTAATCTCGGCGTTTGAAATTCCTATTAAGAAAGTCTTCCAAAGTGTTCGATTTTATTGTAAGCCCTCTCAGTTGCTTCCATACTGTTTTTCAGTCTTCAAGTGGTTCGAAACTTAGGTACATATGTATATGTTACATTATGTATACGTATATATATATATATATATATATATATATATATATATATATATATATATATGTATATATATATATATATATATATATATATGTTATATACATGTATGTATTGTCATTTTCTATTCCTCTTCTTATACGCAGTATCTTGTATTATAGGCTTTAACATGCTAGCGATGGTGCTAATTGTCTGCGGTGGCCGCGAATTACTGCGCATAATTTTTTTCGACGCTCATCGAGTGCGAAATATAACTTCGACAAAGCTGAGATATTTGCAATACTCTGGACCGCAGGTGCCTATGGTGGGGAACGAACGCGCTATTGTCCTTTCCGGGAAGTAACGCATTCACCACCACGCCATGCGGGTCCTTCGTTTCGCCTGTCTCTCAGCTGGTTCTGTCGATCTTTTGCCATGAGCGGTCACCCGTCAACGGGATTGATCTGGGAAGCCCAAATCGGCATTGAACCCAGTTAAGCTGAGGCTATAGTTATAATCACAATTTTAACCTTTTTTGCTTACTGCCTACTATTTTTGATGGCAGGGTATATTGCGAAATATAACTTCAACGAAGCTGAGATATATTTTTTAAAAAAAAGGTTAAAATTGTGATTATAACTATAGCCTCAGCTTAACTGGGTTCAATGCCAATTTGGGCTCCCAGATCAATCCCGTTGACGGGTGATTGCTGATGGCAAAAAGATCGATAGAACTAGCTGAGAGACAGGCGAGACGAAGGACCCGCTGGTGTAGTGGTGAACGTGTTACTCCCCGGAAACGACAATAACGGGTTCGTTCCCCACCGCAGACACCTGGGGTCCGGAGTTTTGCAAATATCTCAGCATTACGGAAGTTATATTTCGCAATATACCCTGCCATTAAAAAAGAGTAGGTAGTAAATAAAAAAAAATGTTAAAATTGCTCATAGTGCGCATTGAAATCAGTGCATGCTGGATAAATTCGCGAGTCCCTCTGGGAGCAACATGATACAAACTCCTCATTGGTAAAGGCTTTCCGTTTTACTCCATTTGTAAAATAAGCAAGATGGTGCTTTGAGGCTCGTTTAACACTCTAACGATGAGTGACACCTCTAGGCGTTATAATGAAGTTTCGGGAGTGGCCGGCATGACAACTATAGGTGTCATATTCTTTCCGGTCGTTTATTCTGGTGCACAGAAGTTTTTTTTTGGACTTCTTGTCATTCATTCGGTAGCTTTTCCAATGCAGATGTTGAGGCAGCCGTCGACCATGAGAGTGTATCTCCTTAATAATTTCCCACGTAATTTCTCACTTTGCGGCGAAAGGCCATTGGTGTTGAAGAGTCTGTAGCCCGTGAAGAGGCGCAGAAGTGGCTCTGCTCGAAGAACTGGCATCAAATGCAGTGTGCAGCAAGATTTTTGACAAGCAATTCATTGTTTTCTATGATGGCTTCTGAGTATTGTATGGAATGGGAGGATATCAAAACCAGAAAGCCACCGTCGTAATATTCCATGCATAACTTATTTAGCTTCATTAAATGCTGACTCTCATACGATTATCGTAGTAGACTAGTGTTTTTTTTTTTGACACACAAGAGTTGTATACACACCAAGAACATGAGAAGGTGAGGAGAGGAACAAAGAACATACATAGGTTAAGGTGAGCGCAGAAATTTTTTTCGAAACGCAAAGAAAAACCAATTTATAGGACGGAAATCACTCTAAAAACGGTGCCACACAAAAACTGCCGGAGTGGCTGGTTTGACACTTATAGGTGTCACAGTGAGCGCAACGAAGAGGCGTCGTCCAACCCATCAAAAACCCGGAATTAGGCGTCGTCGCGAGAGTGTTAAACGATTATATTCATCCGAGCTTTTTTTTTCGTAAATTCTGGTGTGTAGATAATAGCCTTTCTTGGATACATCTGTTCTACCATCTGTCCTAGGGAGCTATCGATTTAATAGAGGATGTATCGCAAAAGAAATTTCTGATGAGAATAAAATGCATATCGTCCACTATGCGTCCAGATATGTTTTGTAAACTAAGGCTTGTGGCGAATGTGTTAATAATAACTTCAAGGAACGTAAAATAGGCTTTTTTTAAACAATCTCGTGTTATTCTTCATATTCTTGTTGAGCAAACGCGAAGTGTTATTTTAATGTTCATTCAAAAACAAGCTGACGTTTCGGCGGATTTCGCCTTCCTCAGAGCCTCGAAAGGTCAAGTTGACCGCAATCTACCCAACCGAACACTTCTATATTCAAACAGAGAAAATGGTAAACCAGGATTTCAATCACATTGAACACATAATGGCTTCATCGCATACTCACCGCTTCTCTGGGTCTTCCACTGAACATGGCACGTGGAGACCAACCGCACAGAGTTTACATAAAATCGTAATGTGCCTCTCACATCAAAACAACAGTCTTAAATACTGTCCGACATCACGCGTGATAATGAGGTATTCCTCTCTGCGGCTCATTTTCGGATTCTTGGAATTAATCCAGAATGCCTCACGAATTTTGCGCGTTTGTGTTTTCGACTCTTGTGCGAGGATCGTGACTTCTAGTTCAAAATATTCCCCATTATGTCGCTGTGTCCTATGCGTGCTCAGTGGGGTACTTGGCTTCACTTTGAGTTTACCGACTGGGTGTTCTTTTATCTGGATGGAGAGTGGTCTACCCGTTTCCCCAATGTTTTCGTCTCCTCATGTTTTACAGGAGATTGGATAAACTGTACCCAAACTCATGCAGTCACCATCTCTACCGTTGGGGCAAATTATACAATGTTGTGTTGTACATATACGGTCATACAGGGATTACGAACTAGCTGGCTTTTTAGAGTGGGTGGTATTTCGATTATTCTAGCCGATTTCTCTAGACCGGCCGTTCTTAAGCAGCGTGTTATAGCTGCACTTAGTTCGTTTGAGATGAAGGGCAGGATAAACGGGACCTTACTATCGCTAGAGTTATCGTTTGGGGCTTGGGCTTTCCTCTACACCTGTCCCAAGCAGCTACAGTTTCGTAGCCATTACAAATGGCTATTTGCCGTGCCAAGTTCCGGGACTCCTCTCTCTGCTCTCTTCCCGTGCACACTTTGGTTGCTGTTCGAAACATGTTTCTTACAAGCACCCTTTTCGTGTGAGGAGGTGAGAGGAGAGGGAGTGAACCAGGATGCTTTTAGTACTTGGCTTTCGGTACCACTTTATAGTGTAGCTATTTTCGGATATTTTAATTTGGACGTTCAGGAATGGAAGCCAGTTTTCTCCCGGTTTCTCTCGGGTGAACTTGATATACTCTGACTGTTCATTCAACAACTCGAAACATTTGTCCATTTCCTCTTGTGTTGAGCAAAGGACAAAACAGTCATCTGTATATCTACAGCAGAGTAATGGTCCGAGATCGGTCACTGGTGCTTCCACCTTAAAAATAAACGCAATGGCAAGACTTGGTGCCAGTCGTTGTCCCATTGCCAACCCTTTTATTTGAGCGCAGTACTTTCCGGACGATCTGAAGATTGAGCAGCTCAAGCATCTTTTAAGAATGCCATCAACTGCTCTATCTTGAAGCCGTACATGTTTATTTCTCTTTCGTGTTATATAAGGAGTTCGAATATAGCTTGCATTGCGGAGTCATTCGACACGTTTGTATAAAGAACGCCCAAATTAACCTGTCAGAAGACGGCTACATTACGAGTGGTACCGAAAGCCAAGTAGTAAAAACATCTTGGTTCATTATCTCTTCCTCTCATCCCTCACACGAAAAGGATGCTTGTAAGAAACATGTTTCGAACAGGCACCAGCGTATGTACAGGAAGAGAGCAGAAGGTAGAATCCCGGAACCTGGCGTGGGAAATAGCCATTTGCAATGGCTACGAAACTAACTGCTTGGGACAGGTGAAGAGGAAAGCCCAAGTCCCCAAACGATAACTCTAGCGATAGTAAGGTCGTCCCGTTTATCCTGCCCTTCATCTCAAGCGAACTAACTGCAGCTATAACACGCTGCTTAAGAAGAGGCGGTGTAGAGAATTCGGTTAGAATAATCGAAATACTACTGAGCACTCTAAAAAGCCAACTAGTTCGCAACCGCCTGCATGACCGTCTGTGTACAACGCAAAAATTGTGTAATTTGCCCCAACGGTAGAGACGGTGATTGCATGAGTTCGGGTACAGTTTATCTGATCTCTTGTAAAACATGCGGAGACGAATACATTGGCGAAACGGTTAGACAACTCTCCTTCCACATAAAAGAACACCTAGTCGGTAAACTTAAAGTGAAGGCAAGTGCCCCTCTGGGCACGCATAGGACACAGAGACATAGCGGGGAAGATTCTGATGTAGAAGTGACGATCCGCGCACAGGAATCGAAAACACAAACGCGCAAAATTCGTGAGGAATTCTGGATTAATTCCACGGATCCGAAAATGAACCACAGGGAGGAATGCCTCATTATGACGCGTGACATTGGGCAGTATTTAAGACCGCTGTTTTGAAATAAGAGGCACAATACGCTTCTATGTAAACTCTGTGCGGGTGGTCTCCACGTGACATATTCAGTGGAAGACTCACAGAAAGCGGTGAGTATGCGATTAAGCCGTTCTATGTTCAATGTGATAGAAATCTTGGTTTAGCATCTTCTCTGTTCGGTTATGGAGGTGTTTGGCTGAGTAGATTGCAGTCAACTTGACCTTTCTAGCCTCTGAGAAAGGCGAAACCCGCCGAAACGTCAGCTTGTTTTTTGAATAGACGATGAAATATCACTTCGCGTTTGCTCAACAAGAATGTAAAGAATTCCTTGATCAATACCGAGGTTAATAGAAAGTTGGTCGTGGGAATCGCATGTTAGCTTATCAATAAAAGAAGTAAATCTAAAGTAGGGTGTTTGAAGCTAGACGTTCATCATATTCAATCAGTTAAGCTTTAGTCAACGTTTTCTTAAAGTATAATTGGTACCGTAAAAATCTGGACTTTACCATAAAAATTCGTCATTCTTTTCATGCTTTGATCTGAATAAGCAATGTTTTTGCCTCGGAGGTGCTGCTTAATGGGTTTATTTGCTAAAGATCTGCTGAACCACTGTTTGGTTTTGTGCTGTTCTTATCTGACAATGATGTTTAGATAGATTCATGAAAAAATCGTTCCATTCATTGTAGTCTTTACTAATCGAATACGGCAGACGTGGAAAAAATTGCTGGTAGGTGAGATCATTGACGATATCACTGAGGAAGATATAAAGAGACGTAGACAAGAGGTAATAATTTATTATTAAAGTGACAAATTGATGGGAACTTACACAGTTTTCTTGCTACGTATGTAAGTGTTCAGTAACCTGCTGGTTAGCGGAATTTATGGACCATATTTTGAGAAATAGACTTTGTCGTAATGCTAAGGTTTCCGTTCGCAGATATCGGCGTCTTGTGGATTCGATCTATCCTCGAGCTATCACTGATGGCCTTATATCGTCGAATATGCAGAAACTCATCTTCTATGCCATCTCACATCCTGAGAAACTGGAACGAATTGGAGAGTATTTGGTGTCACGTATGAGCAGAGATCTTGGCCGATTGCGCTTTGTACAGGTTAAGGTTAGTTGAAATCTAATAATGTCTAATTTTACGTGTACCGTATAATATATTCGGTTCTGGATAGATGTTTTTAGACTTTTTTTGATGGTTTCTACTAAATGTATAGTTAGGTTTTTGCTCGTTGCAACGCTGTTTGTATGAAGTTGTAAGAAACTAAATTTTTTTTGGAATTGCTCCCTCAGTGAAAATCAGTCTATGAACAGTCTGCGGCAGTAAATCTCTTCAAAGAGCGTTTTATTTCCTTAGCTGTTTTCTTTTCTGATTTTGATATTATCGAAAAGATTTCCTATTTAAATCTTCTGTAGAGAATTTTCTTAGAGACGAAAGAGTTGAAGGAAAGTGGAACAGGAGCAGTTTACATAGAATGCAAATGCCTTTAGATCGCTGTGGAAGCAATGGACCAGCTGCTTCAGTCGTGTCATAGCTCGCCTAGTCTGCCTCATTTCAGTGAGAATCACTTGAAAATGGTACAGAAACTGTTGGAGTCTAACAATCCGAAGATGGAAGTGAGTGTCCATTATTCCTTTGCAATTTCGAATTTCACGCGTCTTCCCGATGTGGAGGACCTTATGCCTATTAGTTGCGGAACTACATGTTATAAATGTAGGAAAGAGGGTTAAGAGAAGACTTAAAGCGATTTTGAACCTGACCTGGGATTAAGGGGGACACGCTCTTCATCCCTACCATACCTGACTAACTTGCACCTTTCACGTACACAGTTATGCATATTTGACTGGTTATATTTGCATTCATGAGGATTATTTCCTTCGCACAGATTCCATCAAGGTCTGAAAACAGTTGAGAGAAATATAGGTGGTTGTTCAAAATTAATTCCAATCAATGATCTGCGCATGTTTGAGAGGCTCCGACAAGCTAGGACTATACCTGGTAACACACTGAAAAGTCCATCAGTTAGTAAGTTTCTGACAAAAAAAAATGACTGCATAGAAATATGGGGTTATCGAAATCGGAATCCATTGGCAATGTGGACATGCGACAGGGATGGATGGATACCCGAGTGTGGTTGAGTTACTCGATGGTTAATATGATTACCGGTGATTGGTGGATTCGATTTTTAGGAGACAGTAGTGAATTGTTTATTTGGTTTTTATACACAATACTTGGATTCTTGGATGGCCCGTCTTCACTGATTGTGTGGGTCTCAGCATAATTTCTAGTGTTTTGGAGTTTTGCTGACTCAACCATTGTGGTTCGTTGGAATCCCGAGGCGAACTAGACTAAAGTCTGTCCCCAGCTCGTCACCACCATAACTCGCCGCCCTTGTGGATGAGAGAGAGATTTGCCACCATGCTACTAGTTTGATACCAGGACGGTGGTGGATCCTGGTATTGTTATTGTACACATAACACAACTCGCAGTAGTTTCTTTTCTCCAAAATCTTATTCGAAGTTAAATGAAAACTTTAGGAATTTATTTTTTAGTTGTTCTGTGATTATCTACATTATATTTCCCAAAGGTTGTCAAGGACTTATGGAAACTTCGTTTTATATTTCTTGCTCATAATGACTGCATGTCACAGTTTTGTTCACATATTTTTTCAGTTTTTTCTTCAAAACGTACAATGTTTTCATAAATCTGAGTTCGTTTAACGTAGAATCTTGATGGGTCACCTGTCACCTGTATCACTTGTAGTCCCGTTGATCGTCGAGTGACTCGAGCGGGCGCCAGTAAATCTTCCATTTTAACCTGTCGCGAGCAAGAGTGGCCCCAGTGGGTTCTGCTTGCTCCAGGGACTCGTCGAGCATCATATCTTTCTTCTAGGCTCTTCGTGAAGAACTCTGACCATCGAGTCGGCGGTCTACCTGCTGTGCGTTTAACATCTCGAGGAATCCAGTCACTAACGGCTCTTGTCCTTCGGTTGTCATTCACACGTATCATGTGGCCGGCCCACCTTATCTTCGATGTTTAACGTACAGAGCAGCATTTCAGATTTTTGATCGTTGACGCAGCTCCTAGCTTCTTATCCCTTCCCTTACTTGCTTGACAGGGGGATAGTCCCTAGCATCGTCCTTTCGACTGCGCTTTCGATAACGCTGAGTGGGCTTTCATCCTATTTACGCAGCGACCAGGTTTCTGACGCATAAGTTAGGGCAGGAAGTATCGTTGAGTCGAAAAGGTGGACTCAGAGTCGGGTGTTCCTTGTTCTCTTCACTACATCCTCGTTGCTCTTGAAAGCACTCCAAGCCGCTCGTTTCCTTCTGCTCAGCTCTGGAGCTAGGTCGTTCGTCATGTTGATTTCCCGACCTAGATAGATATAACTGGAGCATTCGGAGATATTCGTTCCGTTGAGCATGAATGGTGCATACAAAACCAATCCGTTGTTCATGAACATCGTTTTTTGTCAGATTTAGTTGAAGACCAATCTTTCCACAGGCTTTATCAAAGTCGGTAAGCATTCATTCCGCTTAGCTAATGTTTGGTGTTATAAGGACGATGTCATCAGCAAAGCGAAGATGGTGTAACTGCCGACCATCGATTTTCACTCCCATATTACCTCATTCCAATGTTCGCATGACGTTCTGGAGGGTGGCGGTAAATAATTTTGGCGAGATGGTATCGCCTTGCCTAACTCCTGTTTTGACGTCAATGATAATATCGTCGTAGAATGATGATACCTTGGTTGTGAAATTTTTGTACAGCTCACGAAGAATCTTTATGTACTGAGTAGGGATTCCTTGACTATCCAGGGCTTCCAAGACTGCATCTATATGTAATTATCATTCGTACCATATGTAATCGCTTGTAATCCTGTTAATTAGTGAGTACCTCCAGCTATTACTGCTCTTACTACTATATGTTCCGTAATCACATCTATTGTGCGGATGCCAGTACTTGCATTCTATTCGTCTTCGTCGCTTTCATCGTCCACAAATGCCTTCGAACACTTCGCATGTTTTTGCTGTTTCTTGAGGATTTCATCTTCTTTGTGAACATCATAGAGTGCTGGTCGAGTCGACTCACTTTTTTAGTCTTGAAGATGGCTGAACTAAAGGGTTTCCACGTTGATCGGAAAGGAGCGTTGAAGAGAAGGTCGAAGCAGCACCTTATGGACTGCATCACCAACCATTTCGCTACCATCAAAAGTATCTTCATCCTTTGCTGTTTTAGATCATATCTTCCCCATACGCTATTTTAGCTCCAGGTAGAGCTCTTTATTTCTAATTTTTGGGGTGAGAGTTCAAACGGTTATTTTGAAGGGCTCACACGGAGTAATGATAATGTTGGATGGTGGACACCTCGCGTACACTTCCGTTTACACATGAATGCACGATATTACGGGCAAATTGATATGGACAACACATTCCGCATAGGCGTAAACCTCACTGAGAACATGAAAAACCTACAACTATGAGTCAGGCTACCAGTAAAACAGGGAAGGCACCGCACTGAATCCAACTGTTTCAGTGCAAAATACATGGCCGCTTCTGGCCTGCGTTTAAGCCACATTCGCGCCTCGGATGCCCTACCTGTACTTGCGACTTCATTCACTTATCATCTTGTATTCTTATTACATAATTCGGCGGCATTTCTTGGTCACTCCACTTTTTTTGCAAGACTTTATATCATATGTTGTACGCATCCGAACACTTGCATTCACTTTCCTTTCTCGCATCCATATTATATGAATGTCTTCGACGTGTGAATTGGGCTTAAGGATTTCTGGTCTTCTCAATGTCGTTTAGTGCTGGTTGAGTAGATTATCGCTGAGACACGGAGTTAGCTGTGTTGGAGCATTCCTAACGTCTTCATCGCAGGTGCTTGCCAGTTTTTGTGATTTAAAAGGAGCGGTGGCTGTATATTCGGCTTCGTTTCGAATATGAGAATCGAAGAAAAGTGTTTTCCAGTAAAATACGCGTTACAGGTTTGATGACGGATTGTTGCTGGTAACATCGCTTGCGTAAAAAATTGACTGAGAAAAAGGTAAAGCAAGGTCCTCAGTGAGTGTAGTCGGTAGCACATGAGTCTCGAGAAAGCGTAATGGCGAGTTCGAAGCTCACCTGAGGTTCCGAGTTTTCTCATATCTAAGTATCCTTATGGTTATGTTACAAGTTTCTAATAAGTGTACCTTAAGGGTGATGGCGAATGCAACATATTTAATAAAATTTTGCTAATAAAGTGAAGGAAAGCAGAACAGGTATTTTTACGTTGCAAGCAGGCGAACACATTCTTTTTTCAGCAATTGGCAACCGACTCGTTCGTGACATTTTCGAATATTGAGGAGAGCAGTCCATCGTACGACAGACAGTACGATTTCTTCATTTCGAAATTTTCGCAAATGTGTCACGCCACTACCGGTGAAGATTGGCGGAAAATTCGCAGTGCTGGATTGAAGGGACTACGAGGTGTGCATTTTAACTGGAGTGCGTAAGCTAGAACTAATGGAGATGTTGTGGGAAATTTGCTGCCAAAGCTACATACGAGAAATTTCCAGATGAAGGAAACTTGCACTTGTGAATTCAAGAGTTTTTAAAATTACTCTATCATGTATTGTACTGGTTAGTATTGATATGCTTGAATGCCTACTACGAATGCTCTTTGGAGAAGGGTAATCACGGGTTTGAAGCTGGCCTGGGGTCCGAGTTTTGTAAATACCAGCATTGTTCTAGTTGTACTTGACATAGTATCCTGTCGTTTCAATGTATTTAACTTTTTCATAGTCGCGTATAGCTTGGTGAGTTCTGGACGAGGAGGCTGGGTACACTCGGCGATTGCTTGCCAGTCTCTCCCAGAGTAATGTGGAACCTACTTGTAAGAGTGGACTCCTAACTGCCTTCTATATACTTCCTTGTCACTTGATTACAGGCTTTTGGCCGAATTGACTCGTAGAGTACAATCCGTATAAAGGAAAACACCCCTGCACGCATGCATGAATACGTCCCGGTAAATACAGAAACTTACGTCCCGGTAAATACAGAAACTATGTGCCAAATCGGCGCAGCAGAAGCAAGGAGCCCGACCCCTGAATCAGCGATTAATTAACCTCTTCTCCGTTACCTCGGGACGCTCCACGTTGCCTTGCGACAGCCAGCTCGAGATCCCCCTGTGAAAAAGATCCGTGTGCGATACGAAGTATCAATGGTACGGCTGTCTCTAAGTGCTCCAGCTACACTTATATAGGTTGGAAAATCAACGTGGTGAATGACTTAGCTCCAGAGTTGTGCAGTAGAAAGCGAGCGGCTTGGCGAGCTTCAAAGAGCAACGAGGATATGATGAAGAGAACAAAGAACACCCAGCTCCGTGCTCACCTTTCCAACTCCATTATTCTTTCTGCCTTAACGTATGCGTCAGGGATCTGGTCGCTCCTTAAGTAGGATGAAAGACCACTCAGCGTTATTTAACGCACATTCGAAAGGACGATGCTAAGAGTATCCCGTGTCACACAAGTAAGGAAAAGGATCCGAAGCCCTGACCTGTGTCAGCGATCAAAAATCAAAGATGTTGTTCTGTACGTCAAACAGTCGAAGATAAGGTGGGCCGGACACGCAATGCGCATGAATGACAATCGATGGACAGGAGTCGTTAGTGATTGGATTCTTTGAGATATTAAACGCATTACAGGAAGACCACTGACCAGATGGTCTTCACGAAAAGCCTAGAAGAAAGATATGGTGCTCAACGAATCCCTAGGGTGAACGGAACCCACTGGGCTACTCGAGTTTTTCGAATAACAACGATTAACAACGGCACTACAAGTGGTACAGGTGATAACCTGCCACAACAGAATAATAGAAGGTAAATAAAAAGTTATACCTTGTGATTTGACTGCAGCTTCAGCTTAAATGGGGTCAGTGCCGATTTGTGCCTACCAGATCATTCCCGTTGATATGTGATTGCTGAAGGCACCCGTTAGGGTAAGAAGCTGGCTTTGATATATGGGAAACAAGGGCATCATCGGTGGTGCAGCTGGCAGTACGTGAGCCACCGTAAAGGGGTCCCTGGGTTTTGGAAAGACATCAGTATTGTTGTGGTTCTATTTTGCATAATGTCCTGCAAAAATAGAATTATGACATTCTGTAACTTGCAAGGGAGACCAGTGAGGCTAGTAGTATCTTCTCTTGACACTTACCTACTCATCTCTGTAGTCTTCCGAAGCAACACATCGCACATCATTTCTTGATGCGTTGCACTGTGAAAAGATATTGCTACGACATGAACGAAAGCGGGTGCTTGTGACTGTTTATGTGAGCAATAGGTACTGATATTTTAGGTGTGAATGATTGAACTGGTATCTGGAAATTTTGAAAAAAAAAGAATTTCAAACTGATTTCTGTTAAAGCGATGTGCTTTTCTCCTTTATAAGTGCAATTTTCTTAAGGCTAGTTTTATTTATTGCCTTATGGTGCGTTAACGGTTCTCGACCATTTTTTTTCCCTTTCTTGCTAATAGTTGTGACATTCTAAATCATCGCTCAATCACCGACACTGCAAATGTTTTGGATTTCTAAACGGTGCTGTGCTGATGCATTCCAGTGCTTTAGGTCTCTCATCGTAGTTTGAGGGTATTCCTGATTGTCGAACCTTAACCTACTGCGGCTTCTTCATCCTGTCATCAGGGCTTTCCAGACGGAGAACCATTTTAACGTTTTCATCTGAAAATCCGGTAACACTACCGTCCTGACAGCAACATGCTCACTTGCTGGAACTTTGTGGTTACACTGGAAAGCCATAGCATTTGTTTCAGGACTCTATGGAAGGAGTGTTGTCTGGTCATTAATTTACTAGTTAGATTAAACTGTGCTTGCTTGAGTCTTCATCACTTCTGTTTATTTTGTGTGCCAAGCATAAGTAATTTGTGCTGATGAAGGTACTGCTGATAATGATAGTATGCTAACATTAGTTACACATTGTCGGGAACTATCAAAGAGTGGGTAAAATGCCACTGCTGCTTCATTGTGGGCAGCTCATGATATATTTATAGTTATCGGGCCAATACTATAAGAATAACACATGGACATTTTCGGTTCCATCTGAAAATTTTAAAAATGCCTTCTATCTTCACTGTCGAAAATTAGTAGACTCAGTTTTGTCTAAAACGCCATATTACTTCACCGAGTGGACTAAAGATTTAGTTTCCGCTTTCGAGAATTTCAGGCGTTGTTTGGAAATCGGTGACTGACGATCTCCATCCCAATATTTGGGAAAAACAACACATGGACAAAATTGTGCCCTCAATACTTTTTAATCTCCAAGAACCAGGTACTTATTTCGTTCGTATGATTTTCTTTTTTTTGTCGTTATTTTACGTCATTTTCATTTTTGGTTTGTCTTATTAGGAAATCCGGTAAATATATAAGCTTCGTTGCGATGCAACTCTAGCTTGATCAATTTTTTAATTTTCAGGCAATAAATTTATCCAGTTTCTTGTTTTAAAACCGACTTTCCTTTAACCTCGGCAAGACTTATCACTATGTATTCTTTTTATTGAAAGACTAACACCTTTATTCTGCTAATATTTTCTGCGCATTCGCCTTCTTCAGAGCTAGTTTGATCCGAATCGATTGTCCACAGTGGTTCCTTCTTCCGATGGGAAGACAAAAAAGACATAAAGATCAATATCAATCGACCAGTATGGACAATCGCCTCGGATCAGCCTGGCTGTCAAGGAGGCTGCTTTGCTCTCTCAGTCCAACGGCATAGGTGACTGTTCAGATGTAGTCTTAAATACGTATAGAATTCATATTTTCAAGACACACTGTTAACGAAATTCACATTTCTATGGTTCTTGATTGAAGCCATTAACGTCACTGAATCATTTTGACATGTGAATCCCTGTTGAGGAAAAAAATACGGGAACCATGTTTTGATGATTATAGTCGCATAAGGTTGATCAACCTTATGCGACCATAATCAGCTTTTCTAATCTTCCTCATTGGAAGGCACGTAAAAAAAGCGGCTCTGAAGAAGGTGATACTGCGGAAACGTCAGCTACTGTTGTATTGTGTTGTGTTTTTCTATGGAAGTAAATGTATGCTGTTTAACAACCTCGTGATTGCTGAACAAGAAAACGACGCATTCATATGTTTTGATGGTTCCTCAAAAGAAAGCAAAACATTTTGTATGCATTGGCAAGATTCTCTAAATCTTACTTATTTTTATCACAATTAATGAACTTCTGGTAGGAGCCCAGGCATGCTAAGCTTATTGGCAAAAATGCGGATAGATTTCAATCGAAAATATGTTTGTTTGCAAATTTAAGCTGATTTATTTCGTCTCGTACTGAACTTTATTGATCACAGTGAAAATTATTAGAGTCAACAGATCTGTGTGAAGCAATTCCTCCAATTCTACCACGGATTCCGATTTTCTGGAGTCTACGAAACATTTTTTGTTTTTCATTTTTTTCCCAATTAAAACTCGTGTTTTCCATTCGAATGCGGTTGAACAAGCAATGTTTCGTTCAGCAAGTCACAACGGTGTTCCCCAGTGTATCGTAGACTTTTGAAACCGCCGTACCTTCGCTGGAAATTCTACTATTTTTTGAGGATTTCAATTTTTAGAAAAAATTGAAATTGAAAGGATGAAAAGGATAAAGTTCTCGGCGTTGATCAATCCCCTGAGGGATGCGCCACGCATTCGACTTCATTAAGAATCGTTGGAGGTGACTGAATGCATACGAGTGACCTTTAAAATGACTCGC
The DNA here is from genome assembly GCA_018806985.1 of Angiostrongylus vasorum. Taxonomy (NCBI): domain Eukaryota; kingdom Metazoa; phylum Nematoda; class Chromadorea; order Rhabditida; family Metastrongylidae; genus Angiostrongylus; species Angiostrongylus vasorum. The sequence continues at coordinate 2,283,041 of JADANN010000302.1, forward strand.
GATGACCTATCGATGTAGCGAGCTAGTGCTGCTATCCTCCCAGACAAGTCTGGTAGCAATTCATTAACCCCAGAGGGACGGAGGGCTTGTTAAGTTTGGAGCGCAGTGATCGATCCCACGTGTATTGCAGGGGCTCCTCCGACCACTACGCTACACGCGCCCCCCTATTGAAAAGACATTTTGTAAAAAATTGCATGTACCTGTAATAGAGTGGTTAGCCAGTGGAATATATTTTTTTGAATCAGCTGCGAAAACCAAATCATCGCCTGCTCGAAATAGAACCCTTGACTTTGTACGAATTTGCTACGCGAGAATTGTTTCCAAAGAGCTAAATCTCAAAATTGGGTTATTAAGCCGTTTATAAAGTTAAAAAATGCGATAATATTGGTCGCGATGTGACACTACCGAAAACGGTACAAGTGAAAACCCGATAATAAGATCAGTAAGCAAAGATAGGATGATGGGTGAGAGAGTACACTAGAGATGAGAGAGTAGCCTTGGCACGGGTTGTTTTAAGTATAGAAAAGTCCATTATGTTGGCAGAGGAATGCTTACAAAGAACTTTCATCAAATTACGATAGGAAAGTCTGCGAGTTAGTTTCATCTGATTGGCGTGGGAAAGTTAACGAAGAAATTTAATAATTGGTACTAAATGTTACCATAGGAAACATGCGGGAGTGTAGAAGAAATAGGAGCTGTTCGGGGAGGAGTTGATGTACTTGAAGAATTAGAACAAAATCTCTTCTATAAGTTTGAGAAGTTCCTAGTTCTTTTGCAGTAACGTTAATGGAAAACTTATCGTCTGTTGTCGAAGAATCATTCCCGTAGCGAATATATTAAAATTGAAAGGCACAGTCAATTTCTAGCTCGCGCGCATAATCATGAACGTGTTAAGGTGATTTTGATCTATTTAACGCTGGAAGTGTTTTCGATAGTTTTTAGCTATTGTAATTTATCGAGATCATAGCACTTGAAACCTATTTTGTAGCTATATGGTCATAGGTTGTCAGTGGAAAGGCTTCAGTATAGTAAAAACGCCGCGGGAGAACGTTGGAGTTTATTATCAAGCCCTCCGATGAATGGAATGTTGCTTAGTTTTGTACTATTCGAAATAATTTCTGTCGCTTGTGTATTTGTTCAAAACGTTCAACCTTAACTTGATTCATTGTTTGTAGATCAACTGGATGAGCCTTCCAAGTCGTCTTCACTGTTTGACGGGCCTTTCGCCGATGATCCAAATCGTGACGAAGGGCCACGGACACTTTCTGATCGCTGCTTACGTGAACTAATGGGAAAAAGTAAGCTTTTTATTTTTAAATGGGAAAACGTTTCGTTTCCTTGTCTTAGCTACAGCCAAATCTCGTAGCCACATTAAACTTACGTGCATATCCACAGCCGTGATTTGCCGCTGATATCATATTGTCGTCTTCATAGTTTCTGTGTCAAATCTTCGACCAAGTTGCGTGAATATACTCCGCGCATCGAACACCCCACCCGTTTTAATGGGAAGCTTAATGCAGATTCTCCATGCTGGTTCTCACGCATATCTTTGACGAATTGCATATTGGTGATGGATAATGTTGCCCATCATCGCATTTGGAGTGGGAAGGAGGGTAAACATTTTCGGTCTAATTTTTTATTCTATAACACATTTTAAAAATCTCTAACCCAGTAAAATATCTTTACGTCTGGCATGGAAACTGTCTTATATTTAATCCCTTTGTAAGTATATTTTAGGCTTCATTTGGGTCTTTACGCGCCGTTATGGAGCCTGTATTGAAGCACATGGACTTGCATCAGCACTGGAAGCCACCGCCTGTATTTGCGATCCATGTTTTCAAAGCTATCATCTACAGTATTCAGAGTCAAAACAGCTATTTCGTCATTCAAGTAAGTGAATTACTGTGGTTCTGATCTATCCGCTATTTACAGATTTAAAACTCTTGAGTGAGTTACAAAGGACAAAAAATATAGTTGGACTTGTTGGATGTTATTTATGAAGTGGTTTGGGAGGTTGTTGCCGTCAACACCTTATGAGCGTTTCTAACCCTTTCACGACCAGGCGCGTTGACTTCATTCTGTATGCTGCTGTACGTTTCGGACCGTAAATCTTGATTTTCATGCGCATTTCAATTGCGCTCCAAAGATACACCCTCCGATGGGCTTACCATGCGAAAATGGCTGCGGTCGTGAAAGGGTTAACCCCTTTGCGTTGTAATAACTATTTACCGCATAATTTTGACCAAAATTGCTTCTCTTTCGATATTTTCATGTAGGCACATTTACTTGTTGATCACGTAACACCTTCACGACCCTTCGTATTCCATCGGTGGCTTGTCCAACACATTTTTGTACCGGAGCTAGTCGTCCATGGACCGGTATTCTCAGCCACACTTGAAAAAAATTCGTTTTGGACGGAGGAGTGAGTGGGTGAATATTATAATAAGCATGGAAGATACACAGAAATACACTTGAAGTATCGCTCAAAACCATGCGGAAATTTAAAAACATTGCTTGGTTACTCCCACGACCGACTTTCTGTTAACCTCGGCATTGATTGAATAATTGTTTCTACTTCTGTTTAGCAAACACGAGGTGTTATTTTATTTCTTTATTTACGCACAAGCTGACGTTTCGGCGGATTCCGCCTTCCTCAGAGCCTGGAAAGGTCAAGTTGACTGCAATCTACACGACCAAACACCTCCATAACCAAACAGAGAAAATGCTGAACCAAAATTTCAATCACATTGAACACAGAGTCTTTGCGCACTCACTGCTTTCTATGAGTCTTCCACCAAATATGTCACGTGGAGACCAACCACACAGAGTTCACATGGAATCGTAATGTGCCCATCTCATCAGAATAACAGGCTTATATACTGCCCAGTATCACGCTTGATAATGGGGCATCCTCCCTGCAGATCATTTTCGGATTCTTGAACTTAATCCAAAATGCCTCGAGAGTTTTGCGCGTTCATGTTCTCGATTCATGTGCGAAGAACGTAACCCCTACTTCAAAATCTTCTTCATTATGTCTCTGCGTTCTTTGCGTGCCTAGTGGAGTATTTGGTTTATGTTTGCCGACTAGGTGTTCTTTTATACGAACGCAGAGTGGTCTATCCGTTTCGCCAACGTATTCGTCCCCGCACGCTTTACAGGAGGTCATTTAGACCGTATCGGAAGTCATGCAGTCACCGTCTCTACCATTGGGGCAAATTATGCAATTTTGCGTTGCACATAGACGGTCGTGTAGGCGGTTACGAACTAGCTGGTGTCTTAGATTACTCGGTGGCATTTCAATTACCATTACCGAATTCTCTAGACCGGCCCTTCTTAAACAGCGTTTTAAATGACGAAGCAGTCATCTATATATCTACAGTAGAGTAATGGCCCTAGATCGATTACTGATGCTTCCACCTTAGACAGGAGTGCAGTGGATAACGATAACTCCAGCGACAGTAAGGTCCCGTTTATCCTGCCCTTCATTTCAGATGAAGTAAGTGCAGCTATAAACCGCTGTTTAAGAAGGGCCGTTTTAGAGAATTCGGTAACGATAAATGAAATGCCACCGAGTAATCTAAGACCCCAGCTAGTTCGTAACCCCCCTATACGACCGTCTTTGTGCAACGCAAAAATTGCATATTTTGCCTCATTGGTGGAGACGGTGACTGCATGGGTTCCGATACGGTCTATATGATCTCTTGTAAAGCGTACGGAGACGAATACGTTGGCGAGACGGGTAGACCACCCTGCGTTCGTATAAAAGAACACCTAGTCGGCGAACGTAAACTAAGTACTCCACTAGGCACGCAAAGAACGCAGAGACATAATGGAGATTTTGAAGTAGGGGTTACGATCCTCGCACAGGATTCGAGAACATGAGCGCGCAGAACCCTCGAGACATTCTGGATTAATTCCAAGAACCGGAAAATGAACTGCAGGGAGGATGCCTCATTATCACGCGTGATATTGGGCACTATATAATCCTATTATTCTGGTTAGATGGGCACATTACGATTCTATGTGAACTCTGTGCGGTTTGTCTCCACGTGACATATTTGTGTTCAATGTGATTGAAATTTTGGTTCAGCATTTTCTCTGTTTGGTTATGGAGGTGTTTGGCGGTGTAGATTGCAGTCAATTTAACCCTTCCAGGCTCTGTGGAAGGCGAAGTCCGCCGAAGCGTTAGCTTGTGCGTAAATAAAGAAGTAAAATAGCACCTCGTGTTTGCTAAATAGAAGTAGAAAGATTTACTTGGTTGCTTGGATGGCCCGTTTTCACTGACTGTGCGAGCCTCAGCATAATCTTCATTTTTTTTTCGTTTGCTGGTTTACCTATTGTGGTTCCCTGGAATTTCGAGGTCAGCCTGGCTAAAATCTGCCCCAGGTCGTTACCGCCGTAGGCAGTCGCAGCGCACTTGGATGAGATGGAGATTTGCCACCATGCAACTAGTTTGATGCCAGGACGGTGGTCGATCCTGGCGTTGGTTTACTCCTAGCTAGGCTTCCTGATGATAACGTCGTACTCCTTCACAGCTTGGGAGAACATGCCAGGGGGATGAATCCTTCCGCTGTACATCGCAGCCCGATACCCATGAACACCTCCCAGCCACGATGAGACGGCAAACTGTTGGGAGGAAGTTAACAATATTATGGTTAGATACGGCACGTGTGGCGCAGTGTTTGGAGGCGCCCTGCAACACACACGTGGAATAGGTCCCCGCACCCATGCCCCCACCAAACCTTCCATCCCTCCGGAGTCGGCAAATTGGTACCAGACTTATCTGAGAAGATAGCAGCGCTGGCTCGATACATCGGTAGGCCACCGCAAGTCATTGTAAAAACCAGGTATGCATTCAGTCACCTCCAACGATACTTAATGAAGTCGAATGCATGGCGCATGCCTCAGGGATTGATCAACGCCGAGAACATTATCCTTTTTATGGTTAGATAATAGATCATGATTTTTTTAATCAGACGCAAGAGGTATCCAAAGAACATGGGGACGTACGCAGAAGAACATCGCGGTTAATTAGAAACTAGAGGGATATGGAAAAAAAATATGAGGGAGCCGAACATTGGAGCTAAAATCGAGAGAAGCCAGTGCATCGTGCCTGCTGCATGTGCTCATGGGCCACACATTTTGATTCCAACACGCATTCCAATTGCACTCCGATGACACGCGGTCCGGCGAACCTGACACGCGAAGATGGCCAGAGTCGTGGAAGGATTGGAATAAAAAAAGATCATATGAACTTTCCTCGTTGCACTTTCACCACTTGGGCGAGCAAAAGTGTCGAATGCGTTCTGAACATCCTTTTTACGCTGTGTTGGAGGCTTATATCTGAGGAATAGCGAAGCGGTTGAATTAATGGGGTTTTGTCCAGCAGGAGGTCATAGTATTCCAAAATGTTTCTATAATTGGCGGTTGCTCTCTCACATAGGAATTTTTTTTAACTTCATTAATTCGTTCCACCTTTGCGTATTTGCCACCACATTGTGGCTGTAGTGTTTTAATCCATCTTCTCGCTTAATTATAAGTAAATCTGTACCATTTTATCACCTAGCGGGATATTTTCTCGGCAAAAGTGATAAAAAAAGAGCTCTGAGCAAAATTTATGGTGCTTTTCTTGTCCCATTAGCGTTCAAAATAAAAAATACGCGCTTTGGTGATGGTCGCTCGAGGAACTCCATTATGAAAGTATCAAGAGCAAAGGGTGATATCTGCTATTTTAATGTATTAATGCTTCTTTTTGTCTTTAAGTTTCGAATATTGAAAGAAATAATTTGAAAACTATGCATGCCTTTGAATCGGTAATAGCAGCCTCTTTTACAAAGCTATCAAGTTCTCATTTCTTCAAATACTTTAGTTGTAAAGAAAAAAGAAAACTGTTAGCAGTTGTCAAGAATACAACATGTAGTGTTAGAACGATAGTTTTCAGTTTTCATGCGTTGATTCAGTCCTTTTTTAATTTCTAATCGTGGTGTATTGATTAAGATGTACATCTTTTTTACGTTGAAAGTTACGAAATATTCTTTCCTTTTTAAGGAACTAATTAATCATCTGGACTCGATGAGCACAGCGGATGCGTCGATTCGCATAGGTATCGCCACAGTGCTTTCCAATATTGTTTCGATCGCAGGAACAAGCATAGGTGTGTGTGTGTGTGTTGAGATACCACTACCACATTTCTTCTGTCCTGAATATCTGTGACCTAAGACGACGTCGTGTAAACTCATCCCTAGGTGACTGATTCAGGTAGTACAAAATGATTTGCTTTCTGCTCATACTTGGCCGGAATTGCTTGGCGTTTCCATTTCTAAACAAAAACATAGCAACTCAATGATGGACATTATTTTCGAAAAAAACAATTGTCGGGAAACTTGGGATCGTAACCTTTCACTATTTCGAATAGCAAAGCGGGATTTCGTTGGGTATGGAACGGTAACGTTCTCGAATACACTTTGGTGTTCATGTTGCTAGACTTGCGCTGTGAATTTTACAGATTTATATTTCATCTCCAGTTCTTCGAAGGTTTGAGTGTAGAAAAAAGAAGTTGAAAGGAAAATAACGCTCTAGAAGAATTGTATATAGACTCCTGTCCTATTTTTTCCAAGGTTCTCAGCTCCTTGCATGCTCTAGCTATTCAAAAAATACTCGTGTGTTGTTCCATGCGACCGCTAATGGTACGGAATTCTGTTTATTTTGAAAGTAAGCGGTTGTATAGCTCTTCTTTGTGAATTGCAGTGCGTAATTTTCGTTTCCCTGAGAAATATGGGGGAAAGATTTAAAGGGCATTTTAACATGGAATAAGCATCTATCAGACTTCGTATGGTTTTACAGTATTTTATAAGTGTGAAGTATGGGTAATTTTATCCTGTGCTTATCTGCTATCGTCAAACGGCAGTTGGGAACAAACTAGAGAAAAAAGAAATTAAAAGCGAGCTTCCATGACCGCAAGGATCTAAAGAACAAGAGAGTTTTGAATCATCTGTGCAGTGCAATCTTGATGATGTATTGTACTTTATTCAAGCCTAAAATAGCAAATCGATCCGACTACTTACAGGTCCACTGCTTTTATCAATATTTAACTCACTTCTCAAGCATCTGCGAACTTCCGTGGATTTCAAGAGATCCGGCAAATGCAAGGACACTGAAGCTGAGAAGATGTATCAAGAAGCACTTATAAACGCAATGGGTGATTTCGCAAATGCACTGCCAGATTACCAAAAGGTATTGTAGAGGTTTGGTGCATTGATATGTCTGAAGTAGGGACTGACCGATTTGACGAGTTCGTTGGATGTGTAAGTAATGTGCTCTTTGTTTCCTGGTTGAATTGTAGTAAGAATTCTTACTAATGAAGAAGGGAGATTTGGCTGCGTTCTCATCATTAGACTTGCCCGGTGTGGCTCATCTTTGTTCTGACTTTTTCCCGTTAACGGTCTTGTGAAAAAACTGACCGTTATGAGGTCGAATATAGGTCGTCTTCCTATTATGGAACTAATATTCCATAAAACATGGTCCCTAACTGCTGTTATCCAGCGATCGTCCTTACAATGCCTCGCGTTTGTATCAGGTTGATTTTCAATTGTCTAGGTATGTCAGAACTTATGTTTTCTTATTCGATGTATAATTGAATGCTCTTATAACACTGTTTATCATGTCTGATAACGCTGATTGCATTTTCATCCTGTTTAACTAGTTTCGGATTTCTAAGGTGTCAGTTAAAACAATAAGATTCGTGGGTTCGAAAGCCGTGGATGGGGCTCAACTTTTTTACCATCTTCAGTCATTGGGATGCCCTACGTCCAATTGCTCCCGCTTAAATGTGGAGCCAACTCGTTTAGCATTTTCAGTGTTGTTATACCATTCAATTTTGCGCGGGCTGTTCTCAATAGCAGTGATTCTCGTTTCTGTCGAAATGATATCGATTTATTGGACCTGTCCTTTTACGGTAATGATAAGGTTATTGTAGAATGACGAAATCTCGGTTGTGAAGTACCTCTGTGGCTCACAAAAGATTTTTTCAACACAGAGTAAATAGGACGTGGTTGCTCAAGCCTTTTAGATATTATAATAGTACATTTATATGTCAAACGACCTTGTACGGAAATTCTGAAATCTGATCAGAATGGGAATAAATCAGGTGTAATAGACGGTGTGTAAAAATAGAAAAAACTAGAGTAGGTACCGCAAATCCGGACTTGTGAACTGCAAAGAAGTGAGTTTAGTGGAGGTTTAAAGCTAACAAAGGCACCGTATTCTGTTCGTTTTTTAAAGGTTTTCTAAAGGTTGTGTAAGATTCATTTCTAAACTTCTCAGTGTTTTAGGTGGAAATGATGATGTTCACAGTTGGAAACATTCCAAGTTTGGACGAGAAACGATTTAAGCAAGGAGACGAATTTTTGCAGCATGTGCTCGTTAAGACATTACTCAAAGTGAGTAACGCAGCTCTAAAGTCTGTACTGATACGAGTTATAGTATTGCAAATGCTGATGTGAGTGAGACGATAATTGTAATAACAAGTGTTTCCAAAGGTTCCATGGTGGGTTCATTATAATATTGACAACACGTTGGTGTCTTGCTCGATCAAAACTTCATGACAATCTACTTACTCTAAAGGAAACCCGCCCCCATCATTAGAATCGAGAATAGAATTGTGAATATTTAGGATTTGGAGAATTTTTTGCTTCCTGCAGCGAGTAAGAATATCTGGATTAAAACCACTTCCGGGAACAGATTTTTTTGCTTAGTTTTAGCTTAACGCTTACAAAGTGATGCTATGCTCGTCCAAACTATGAAGGTGCTATTCAATCAAAATATCATTGAGCTTGACTTATCTACAATAAGTTGGATTCATAAAGTCGTAAAAGGTGGCAATCAATAAGCTCTTTTTGTCGGCAGTAGTGGTGAATTCGAAATTAACCCCGAAACCACCGTCGCTAAAAGAAAAAAAAATGGAAATTCTAAGTAATTTTGGATGGCTTGCAGTTTTTCGTTCCACACTACGTTACGCAGTTTGTTCGTTGACGTAATGATTTCATCTGTATTGTGTTCAGCCTGTTCATTCCCTAGGGGATTCGCCATGCATTCGATTTTTTGAGCACCTTGTAAGCTTAGGAAAGATAATTTCGTGGTGAAGTGCCTTCAGGAACCATGAGCTGTTGTGTTATGGTCATTTACTGTCTATTTCTCTTCAAAAGTTTGAATAACCAGCATTTGTGATTTTATTTTATCAAGGGTTGAATGTCATATGCCAGTTACATATATGTGATCTTATTGCCGTTTTCATTGATTTCTACATGTTTGTATATACTACATACGTTTTCTACTTGTTTTCGAGCAGTTTTTCGTACTTTCAGTTTTGGGTTTTTTTCGATAAGTTTCCTAAGCCATGATTGTTCTTCACGGAGAGACTCCTAACCGGTTAGTCTTTAGGTTGCGTAGCCCATCTCTAGGGTGATGAATCAAGGGATTAAATGCAGAGAAGAAACAACCAAGTACATACCCTGCAAAGGGCGGATTGAAATGAACTTCAATTCTACGATGCGCTAGATTGTCTTACAGCTTCCGTATTTATTTAGACCCATTTATGCATACGTACGGGAGTGATTTCGTTCATGCTAGTTGTGTCATCCGACGGGCCACCCACGGGAGAATGTAACGAGGCATCAGTGTGTTTTCACAAAAACAGAACCAAGGGATCTCGTTATCCTCTGCTCGAATGTACGGGAACGCAACAAACCATACACATGATGCGTCCCAACACCAAACTCTCGCCTTAAGGCATAAATGGGAGTGCTCCGTGGGATATCAGGCACACAACTGAATGCTCGTCGAGGCAATGATCAGAGTTTCTACGAAAGTTAGAAGAATTTTATGGCGCTTATGGTGTTTTTCGTTATAGCACTGTAAGCTGGGTAACTGCTGCACAAAACGAATACGAACAGGGATTTGCTGGCACCCATGAGCTCTCTAGAAGAGGAAGAGAAGAGCAGGTTTTGAGGCTGACCCGGTTTTATAAGGCCAAAAGTATTGCGCTATGACGTTTAATAATCAGAAGTAGAGTCAGTTTTTTTCAGTTCTATATATTACACATTGAGTAGTAGATCCTTTGGGTTTAGGTTGCGACAAAGTATCGTACCGCTTATTTGGCCACTGTGTTCACGGAGTCGTTCCTACGTACGCTCATACAGTTGGCGTTGGTGAACGATTCACAAGTTCGATTGGGTACACAGCAGATTTTTCACACACTTCTTGACAGGTGAATATTATTTCGTACTGTTTTATATTCTTTTGACAGTAACTAGTTTAACGTCGAATTTCTTGAGCCAAATTGATTTCTCTTGGTCCGTGTTTCTCTGCCATCTCTGATTTAGACTTAGTAAAATTGTTCGCAGCACAGGCAAAGAAGGATATTAAGACTTAATATTTACTCATGGTAGAGCTTTTTTTCAATACTCGGGTATGACTTGGGATTTGAAGATTTTTTTGAATTTTCTGTTGTTTTTTGTGAAGAAATCGTGAGAATTGTTGAAGGGAGTTCAGTGTTCTTGCCGTTAATGTATTTCATCGTATTGAGGCCCTTATTTGGGAAAAAAAGTGCAAATTGATTTGGTTCTTTCGATGAGGTTGGAGTTTCTGTTTTTTACTAATGTCGCTGTCAGCTGTCATAAACTTTTAATCACCGGTTTGACCGTCATTGAGCAAATGATTCATAACGCTCTTGGCTTGTTCACCGCTAAGCGCCTTGCCTATTTTTTTTTCAAACATCAACTGAATTGTTACAGTGAGGCGTCTACTATTAAATGAAACCATTTCAGACACGATAATCTGTCACATTTGTCTCACTTGCCGTATGTGCTTGACGTTTCCGATTTGCAATTGACGGTCGAGAAATGTTCACGTGCGGACCAGATGTTTATGCGTAAACATATTCATGATATGACTCAGATGCTGTATCGGTTGGTAATTTTTACGGAGTTAAAAGTAAAATGGAAGTAAAAAACAGTAAAGTAAGTAAAAATAGTGGAAAAAAAAGTGGAGACTTGGAAACACTTTTGTATTGCAATTGTGTACGTTACAATGCGGACACTACGTATGCCTATATGCTCTTATCTATTTCGAGACTTCAGTGACATGTCTTCGGTTCACCAAAAATAGTACGGGTCTGGTCAGATTTCTGTTTCGCCGGTACTTTTTTGGTCAGGTAGTATTCTCCTTACTTGGAATATTGAAAGCCGCATTAGGGCTTCCTCAAGCGGTCATCGCTTATCAGCTCGTTATGTTGTTTCCCAAATGGCAGTGATTCCTGGTACTGGTTCACTCTTGCCTAAGGTTCCGGACGAAAATGCGAATTTCTTCCAAACTTGGGAGACCTTGCCGCTGGGTAGATCTTCTGTTGTATTTCATGACTGGGCGCCAGAAATGCTCTCGCATATCACAGGGAGGCGAATGTTAACCACCGAATGTTGTATGTCCTTAGTATTGAACTATTGTAATTGCTTTTTTATACGATCCGTATTTCACATTTACTGTGCGGGTCCCAGTACCTCTCGCATCGGATCCGTTTTCCCGCATCTATCATCCATCTTCCAAATTTTTTTCGTGTTAGTTGGGCTGCTGCTTGAGGATCTTCATTTCGTCATGAATATCGCTAAGTACTGGTCAAGTCGATTTTCTTGGAGTTCTGAGATAGCAGAGCTAGTGCGTTTCCATTTTGATTACAGAGAATGAATTTTTCGCAGGCAGGTCCATTACCACAAGCGTGATGGGATAAGAGGCTTGCTGAGCCCGGAGGGATCGAAGCACCACAGTACTCATGATGATCGACACAACTACCATTATGCTACCCCTCCCCTAACTTCCTATTACTTCATCTTTTAATTACAATTTTTAAAAATACAATGAAGCAAAACTTGCTTGATCGCGCTCTAGTAGCATGTTGAAAAAATTGTTGAATTTTAGGGATTTGGTATTTGCATGTTTAGAGCGGTGACACTGGTTGCCGACGATGGGAATCTTCAGTTACACATGGATGCCATTCAGTGTACGATGAGTTTGTTGTGCATAGAAGTCGGATTTGACGAGGTGAGGTTACATTACGGAATTCTCTTGTTCCACAACGCTGTATTGCTAAAAAATTTGGCTGCTTTTGCTTTCTTGCTGAAGTGTGAGAATGAATAGCACGGCTATGAGTGGGAGAGAATTGCATTAGTGCTGAAAATGAGTGACAGTCTATTTGTTCTGAAGGGTAGACAAATATAGAGCATGGATTCCTATCTTGCTCCATCGGATCTCTTTGTACTTTCCGCACAGACGTAATGATATTCGAGTATACATGTGTGGATCTAACTTAGTTGCACCCTGCGCGTTATCTACCGCAAATCGGCAAGTACCCCTACCCGACTTTTGTTATGCGGTGTAGGAGTTTTGTGTGAGTACCATTTCGGCGAAAGTACTTAACATCAAGTGCTTCGCAAAAAAAACTTTGTTTCTGTTTGTATCCCTCTATGGAATGGTACCATTAGCGCTATTAGTGCTCGACCTCACAAATTAGATTTATATCTGCATGAGTCATTCAGTCATTGAAGGAACTACAAATGATAAGGGTTAGGATCTCCTTTTAAGAATCCTATCTAATGTGCTAATCAGTATATGCTTTGTGGAACTATCATTCTACAAAAATGTTATAAACCATGTCTGTAACCCACCTCACTTTTCAGACACTTATCGAGCTATTTCGCTTAGCCTTTGCACTTCAAACGTTAGCTGTTGATCCTTCAAATGGCTTTTCTGCGGAGAAGCGTATTGCTCTTCATAATTTGATTGCCAAATACATGAATTTGGCTGCACAACTCATGGCCAATCCTTCACTTTGTCAGCACGTACAACAGGTGAGCTCTTACCGAATGTGGAATATTTCATGCTACGTTTTTTCTCAGCTGCATCATCACCTCACTAGTTTCTGTTCCAAACCAGTTTTTAAATGGGACAAAGCTAGGAGACATTTTTGCTAGTTAAATTTTGCTTTCCATTGTTATTTGGTAGCACTCATTTCCATGTTAACAATTTTCACCGTTTTTTTGCTTGAAGTAAAACTGACGTGGTGCGTTTTTTCTTCTGCTTTCATGGTTTTTTTCTTCTTGCCTTATTCAAACTGCTTAGGTTGTCGCTTGCCGTGCTCGTGGTCCTCCTGGTCTGAACCTCTTGCTAGATGATAAAGACGACGAAGTACACATTGTTGGTGGAACCACCGAAGCAGTGGAACGAGTGGAACGAGTGGAACTCAGCATGTTGGCGGAAGTCGAAGGCATGTTATTCGAAAGAAATGATGTTGCAGATTGTCTCAAGGTAAGAATTGGCCATGATTTTTAGTTTCTTTTTTATAAGTGCCTTAATCCACTCTGTTTCCGTTCTTGACATATTATTTTACTACAATGATACGATCTTGATCGAATTGTTTGTAGTGTGTTGCATTCTACTCCTTCTTCTCAGAAATCCTTGTTGTTGAGACGTCCTTGTCTTTAGTGGATGGGTAACATGGGTAAATATTCATAATTTTTGATTTTTACGGGTTATAGGTAGATATAATTACTTATGCTACTGTGCTGTTGTATTACTATTATACCAAATTCTAAGTAAGTATATGAAGTGCATATGGCAGCAAATTTTTTTAACCATCAAAAAATGAGAACTTGCGTTGGAAATAAATATTTATTTGTCCCAGGATCGACTTTTTATTAACCTCGACATTGGAATATGAATGCCTCGTTTTCTTGTTCAGCCATCGCGAGCTTGTTGAACAGCATACATTTACTTCCATAGAAAAACACTACAATACAACAGTAGCTGACGTTTCGGCAATATCGCCTTTCTTTCAGAGCCGCTTTTTTTCCGTGACTTCTAATGAGAAAGATTAGAACAACATATTATATCTAAACTTATATCTATAATGTATTGTATTGTGTTTCTCTATGGAAGTAAATGTATGCTGTATAACAACCCCGCGATTGCTGAACAAGAAAACGGCGCATTCATATAGATGTGTCTTTAAGAATTTTACATTATTTTGTTATTGGTGTTGTTTCCCAGTTATTGATAGTGCTTCAGTTTTGTCATGACACTCTATTAGTAGGCATGTCATAAGAATGTTAAGGGTTACTTAGAACCATGTGAGATTGAAATTCGCTGATTGGGGCTCTCTTATTGTATTTTGTTTCAGAAGATTGAAGATTTATTTAAGTAAGATCGAAAGCCATCTCATACTCAGATTGTTAACGACATTACTGCTAGTTCTGAAGCTTTTTTTAAAAATTAGTTTTCCTTAGTGTTTGAGTTTTTTTCTCACTTCTATGTGTCATTCCAAAGTTTACTTCTAGAGGTTTATGTTGGTTTTATAGTCTATTGTCCTTCCGTCGTGCTCCTAAGTGGTTACACCTAAATGATTTCTAGTTTTTTATTTTTTAGATTAATTTTTGTTTAATGGTAAATGATGTTGATTAAGGCAGCCGGTAAAGATGTTAGTCGTCTATCGCAACCATTCACGTTGTCGTCCAGTAAATCAGCTCAAGAAAAACGAATAGATGAGACGGACGGGAAAACATCGCCGTTCCTACCCATGGGTAGGATGTTCACTTTTCAAAATATTGTCAGATGCTTATTTGGACTTTTTTTGTTTGGGATTTAAAAATTTGTGGCGTTGAACGATCAGTGGTTAAAAATGCCATATAATACGAGCATGGTTGTTGCTTCAACCTTGCACGCGACCATGCAAAATTTCTCTCGTTCCGGATTCGGCAGATTGGTGTTGGACTTGTGTGGGAATTGATCCAATTCATAGAGGCTGGTCTACCTGTGAGGAAGATTAGCAGCGCAGTAATAAAGGGACGGGTTTACGGAAAGATCAGTTTAATTAGCATTCAAGGACGTTCATGATAAATACCAAATCCTTACCAGCTCAAGCCACGTGCAAATTCGATGAACTACCTGGATAATGCGTGAATACGAGGCGAATGAAAAGTGTGCATAAACTAAAAATATTGTGTTCCACAAAAAAAAGTGAAGCATTGAACATTCTCATGCTCCACTTTTTTTCGTTTTACATCTGCAATACATTAGTTTTCACCGAATTCGTTCGTGAATTCCGGTTAGCTGAACTCGCTGGCTTGGTGAATTTTGGTAGAAGAATTATCCAATGTTGGTCAGCTAATGCAGAGAGCAGTGTTTTGACATTCTTGTTTGCCTCTGTTCTCAACCAACCTCGAAAAGTTGAAGGTTTGCTTTGGCCCAGACTTGGGGATTTTAACCTTCTTACCAGCTTGTGTGATCCTTTGATTTAATGGACCATATGCTCTGTTTTGCGGTTCCACACCGAAAAACACTTCATAACGTCGAGTCAGTAAAGCATGGCGGTAATTTCGCTTGCTAAACAGCTTGTATTTAGTCGTAGTAGAGCCCCATCTTTTTCACATCTGAAAGTTAACTGCATTTTTTTCTTTTTGCTCTATGGTTTTAGTGCAGTGAGATTTTACTTCCAGCTGGAATTGACGATGTGTCAGTGGATTTATCCGTGGATTGGACTCCTCCAGAAAGTGCTCGCCAGAGCCGCCGTAATACGGTATTCTCACTGGTGACTTCAAATCCCAGTAAGTGTTAGTAGTATTCAGCACAGATAAGGAATATAAAGTCAGAAGGATGCTGAGAAATGAGGGAAACTCGGGATCTCAGGTAGGCTCGCGATTGCCGTTTCTAGGGGGTTCTCGTGCTATCCAGCACATTAACCGAGATCGAAGCACACCTAAGGTTCCGTATTTCACCTAATATCGTGCCATGCAAAAAGAATTCGCAGCAGATAGAAGTTAGACAGAAGAACAGAGTGTTTTTGAAGTAGGAATATTAGCAATAAAAGTTACGAAAATGCTAGTAACACAGTGACATAAAAAATGATATTTTTTAGTACTATTTTGCACGTCAACCATCAACTAGTTGTCGGATAAGCTGACTTAGCGAGTTAACTAGTTTCTAGTGAAATGGGAAGATAAGTTTTTTTAATTTACAGGGGGCAAATGGTATCGGTTTACCGCTTACAGTGGCAGCTCTGCGCCATTACGCTAATACACCGCCCGATTTTACTGAAGAAGAACGTAGAGAGAGAGTAAGTCTAAGTGAACATTACATCTGCTATTCCTGAAGTTTAGTGGAAAAGTTCCTCTGACCCATTGTTATTACCAATATTTGTTTCGATGCTTCATTTAAAAGAACAGTTTTAGAATGAATAGTAATTTGAGGTATAGTGTGGTTTTTAGGAGCACACCGAACAAGTGCTGGCGTCAATTCGAAATCGTTCGTTCGAGGATCAGGCAGATGAGTCATGTGCACGACATGAGGCCGGAGATCTATCGCGAACAGTGTCGCGCCTTCTGGCACGAAATGCCGATACAGTGCGCATGGCGAACATCGGCAGACCAGCGAAGCCTAAAAACATTTTCGAGATGAACTTACCCACTGCGTTCGCACTTTAACTGAAATTCTTGGGAAATAACGTGCGTAGTAGGATTGCTCAGGTATATTAGCGTTTCATTTCTTTCTTCTATGGAAGTCGTTTAAGTCAATGATATAATTTTTTTACTTGGTCTGTGCCCGGGATTTCATTCGTACGAGAGAGCAGCTAGAAACACATGAGCAGTTGTTTACAAATATCGTTCCGAGCCCACCAAAAATTTCTTCTGACCCAGAAGAAGTCTTTTCTTACTGGAGGTATGGAAAATCTATGCCAAATCTGGACTGTGAATAGGAGATGGATTTCAAGGTATAGGTGATGAACACTTCTGCTCTGTTTGATTGACTCTGCTCAGAAATAAGCTCCACCACCGTTTTTGGCAGGTAGACAATCAGGAACTCTCCTTTTGCAGTGAGGCCATAAGTCTAAGAAGTGGCAGACACATATTTGAAGCCCTTTTGTTGAATACGAAAAATGTGATGTTGAAAGGATTATTCGACATCATTGGTTGTCGACTGATTGGCCTCAAGAACCTTTTTTTTAAATAGGAAGCTTATTGTGCTATCATTTGTTTTCATGTGATTCATCAGTGATGTGAATATTACCGAATGAATGTGAATACTAAGCTATCAGGAAGAGGATTACGTTAGATCTCACTGTGTGATCCAAACAGTGTTGATTTGCTTATCTTATATATTCACGTTACACTGCTTTTGAAAAGGGGAACATCGAGAATAGTAAAAATTGAATAGGGTACCCAGGGAACCAAACTCGTATTGAAATCAGCAAGCCGAAAAGTTCCGTACGAAAAATTTGTCCAACACGATTTTGTCCTCCTACCGTTTTCCAGGTTTCATTATTCAAACTTGCTATGATAATGAATTCAAGCTAATTTTGTACAAAAATTAGACAGAAAAATGTTATGTAAACGCGTTATCCTTTGAAGACAAATCCGCTAAAGTCCCACCAAAATTTGAAACAGAGGAAAATCTAGCTGTTCTATGGTGAAATGGTGAAGCAGCTAGTGTTCATACGCATTTCCGTCTTCTCGTATTCCTTTAGTTGGATGCATTAGTTTTATTTTTCAAGTTTTCACATGTATCGAGAGGAACGAGTATCGGATTGGGGCGCATTAACGTATGCCTAGACTGGTACTTCATTATCCAGTAGAAGAACCATTAAAACCGTTTCCAACACGCTTTCTGTGAAACATTAAGAAATCTATGCTTAAGAACAATCAGTGAGAAACTGCGGCATGGTGTTCAACCGCAGCATGAGAGTAAGTGGATGTTCTGGAACGATGCAATACGAAATCGTCAAAAGAACAAGAACTACTTGGAACTTTACGAAGAATTTCTCTGTCGTGCATCATATCTACTTGTTTCGCATTCATATATAGCTGTTAGGTCGTCATGAATGGAATGTTATCGCAACATAAAATCTAATTCAATACAAATGCGGATCCCTGGAATGATTTATGGATGCAATGGAAATTGCAGCTGGACCTCGTCTAGTTCCTTCCCTTTTGAATTACAACGGGTGCTAAGCTGAAAACAAAATAGGCAGAGATGGTGACAGCCATAGTGGTGATTACGTTGTGGGTAGTGGCAACAGACGCCAAATGACTCTAATGGAAAAATACGCTGAGGCCGTGTCATCGGTGCGTGATGTTTTCGACATTTATGTCAGTTAAGTAATTGTGGACTAAGTAGTTTCTGTGTTCACATAATGCTCTACCACCACCAAATGCCATTAGTGATTTTAAGTCTATGAAGTGAGATCAGCTCCTGTATCTCATTCTTCCATAAGCTTTGCTTGAGGTGGTTCCCACAACCGAATTTCTATTAGTCTCGTAATTAATCAATAATTCTACCCTTTTGTTCATGACAAAACACGGATTTGTTACCGGAATGCTTATTTAACGATAGCCAACGTTTTGGTGGATTTCACCTCATGCGGAGGTCTGGAAAAGTCACCTTGATGTATAATTTAGTCATCCAAATGCTTCCATATCCTCAAAAAAAAGTCCAAAACCTAAGTTTTGATCGAATTGCGAAGAGCTTCTTTGGCCACTTACCATTTTGTATGAGTCCTGCACATATTTATCGAGACCAACTGCACACAGTTCACTTTGGTGTTATGAGCAATAACCCTTTTTGGGTTAGAAAATCATTTTTAGATATTATGTGGGATTACAAGTGACAACAATACATTTCTCCTTCTGGTTTATCTTTGGATTCTTGAAATTTATCCGGAGTTCTTTATGGGTTTAGCGCACTGATTTTTCTCTATTATCGGGTGGAAATGATGGTTTCTACTTCAAAATTTTTAGAGCGTTCAAGGCTAATCGGCTAAGCTTAATCCTTATATTGTTAGTATGAGGTCTCCGTCTCAAAGTGCTTTGTTCTTCATTTCATTTAAGGCACTTTTTCTGGTGGTGCTAAACGTTTATTGTTCAGCTGCTCATACCGGCGAGAGTACCAATCTTCTATAAAGTTCATGGGGTTAATGAGACAATAAAAAAGCGATTGACTAAAAATCTATAGGTCGTTTATTCAGTTTCCCTTAATTACTAATGCATCTTCATGTCAGGACCAATATACTAGAGGAAATTCGTGTGCTATTGTGTACGAACATCGTCCGTTGAATCAGATTCTGAACAGAAGACGGATTTCATTTAGAAATCGAATGTGTCTAATGTTTTTTCTTTAAGTTCACTAATTTATAGCCGTTTCGAACGATTTTTTATGCTATTTTTCACTCCACCTTAGTTTTCCTGTCAAAATCAGCCATGAAGTTTCATCGGGTCAAGGGATGTGCAACAATATTTAGCTCGCTTTCCAGTTTATGTTAATCATTTTATATCTTTCTTCTCTTCAATCAGATTATTCGGAAACGGCAAATTTACGTGGTTTTCAGTGCTGCTCAAGGATTGTTCTGCCGAATAGTTATGATGCTGAGTTAATCACTGTGGAGTAGCACATCATCATTTCAGTTTCCATTGAAAATTTCTCCTATCCCTCATTCGTTGTTCATCACACTAGGACCTTATTCAGTGGATATCCTACAGTCCATATCACAGTACTCAATGCGTCATTAATCCAGTATCTGGGATCTTGCGATAAGTTCTCAGTCTAGAAAAAAAAAAGCAAATAGAATGTGTTTCGTAGTTTTTAACTCGATCGATACTTATGGTTCACATTAGCGATTTTGGTTTGTGTTTACTTTGTTCTGTTGTTGAAAATGAAACGCTATGTTATAGTGAATTATGAATGACTTTTGATTGAAGTAGCATCCAGTGATACCGTTTATTCCATAATCCATCATCTTCTCTTAGCTTTTTTGCGTCATGTCTGTTTCTTGTTATACTTTATCAACTTTTCTCTTCTAGTGTTTTCAGTTTTGCTCATTCTAGGGCATTCTCTTGTAATTTTATCTATTCGTTAGGTGTTATTTAAAACGTCGTATGAGCTAACCTTCCACGAAATGAATTTATTCCATTTTGAAATGGTCGAATCTCAGGCACAATAAAAACGTCATGATTTTTTCGAGGCCTTTTGCAAAAGAAAGATCATAGGACACAATTGCTTCTATAGTTGTTCGTTATGCTTTAAAGTTATAGTAACGTCTAGATCGTTAGAGCCGTGATGTAAAACTGATAATATGGAGGCGTGCGCTGTTTTGTGGTGGCGCATCTTTTTTTTCTACAAAGTTAATGTGACGAACAGATGACACTAATTAACTCATTAGGGTGACATTTTCGACAAGTGGTGCTAATTTCTGGATCCGTGGAGTATCTGAGGAATTGAGAAGTTCACAGATTTGTGGAAGGGACTTCACTTAAAGGAGATACCATTTTGACGAAATAGTCTTTCAGATTTACTTTGCTAAAGGATTAATATTCTTAAAAAGCTAGAAGCTAGATTTTCGTTTTTGGAATTTCCCACGCAGGCACGGTAACTGCGGAAACGAACGATAGTATGAAAAGGATTGAAGAAGAATGTTTTATGGGCTCTGGAAAATCAGGATTTCATCTCGGTAGAATTTATGTCTTGTAGGAGAAGAACTTTGAATTCTAATGGTGTTTATTGCAGTTAGTAAAGTCCAACATACAACGTTAGATGTGCTGGTTTAATGTGGAGATCTGTCAACATTTTTCGCACCAAATGCATTGTATTCAATGCATGTCGGGAGCCGTTTGTTGAACTTTTAGTTTCTTCGTCTTTTTTTCAAAAAAAAGGTGAACAAATGCACAAAATAAAGATGGGTCATGATAAACTAAACACTCTGGTACGAACAATTCAATAATAAAGAGGATTAATCGTTGTCAACAGTTAAATCGTGATCAATCCCGTTGACGGGTGATTGCTGATGGCACTTGTCGATAGAAAACTAGCTGAGAGACAGGCGAAACGAAGGGACCCGCATGGTATGATGGTGTGCGCGTTAGCTTAAATACGCACATGAAGTGCACATAAACTTTATATGATTAAAGAAAAAACATCCTTTCAAACGACTATTTTTTTCCCCTTTAACTCAGCGCATTATGAAATTTTGATTAGTTTCTCGTTTCCTGTCTACTTTTGTATCGCCGACGTAATTCACTACTCATTTTCTCCATCGAGACGATCGTTCACCACTAATCTTCTCCCTGCTTACCTCTTCAACCCTAACTCGCTGTCAATTAACAGTTTTCGCTATCGATCATCGTTATAGAAGGGTTTTTTTTCTATTTTTTCTTCTTCATTTTCCTTATTTTCTTTGAACAATGAAGTGGCTCGGACGGTACGAATTGGGTTTCTATATAGCGAAGTTTGAATTGCTTGGTAATGTTTCTTTGATGGCTTCGTTTTCTCTGTTTCTTCCTCACAATTCTGATGTAAGAACGATCTATTAGCTTGTTCAGAAATGAATGAGCGTTTTAAAATATTTGTTGTTTTAATGCATTCAGGCTAAATTTTTTTTACCAATTTTGAGCTTTGCAATTTTAGATGTCAAAAACGAATTTGCGTTAAAGTTTCTTTGATGAGTTCAAACTCGGTCGTAGTTCAGCAGAGACGAGTCGAAACATTAATGAAGTTTGGGCTGAGGGTAGTGTCGGTGAAGCAACAGTGCGAACATGGTTCCGGAAATTCCGATCTGGTGACTTTGACCTCGAAGACGAGGAAAGGCGCGGATGTCCTAATGAAGTTGACGAATTGAAGGCATTAGTGGAAACAAACAGGCGAACAACTGCTCGAGAGCTGGCACAACAGCTTGGTGTAAGCGCAGTGAACAATTTCCATTCACTTGAATCGCTTAGGAAAGGCAAAAAAAAACTCCACAAGTGGCTGCCACAAGAACTAAGCGATAACAAAAAAAATCACCGTGTTGAAGTGTCGTCTGCTCTTGTTTTGCGCAACAAAAACGACCCCATTCTTGATCGAAATGTGACGTGCGACGAGAAGTGGATTCTGTAGGCCAAGCGGCGGCGTTCAACTCAATGGTTGAATTGCGACCAGGCTCGACAGTACCCAACAAAAAGCACCAATCCTTCTCGATGATAACATCCAGCATTACGTTGCGGAACCAGCGCTTGAAAAGTTGAATGAGTTGCGCTACGAAACTTTCCGCCACCTCCATATTCACTAGATCTCTCGCTCAATGATTATCACTTCTTCAAGCACCTTGACAACTTTGTGCGAGAAATGCTCTACCAACCACGCTGACGCAAAAAAAATGCCTTCAACGAATCCATCGCTTCCAGAACTCCAGAATTTTAAGCAACTAGAATAAATAAACTTGTTTGTTGTTGGGAAAATATTGTAGATTCAAATGGTTTTTATTACAACCTAACAATAAGATGCTGGCGTTCTTAGGCGGCTTCATACGTAGATCACTATTCGGAAACAACTACTGTCTTTATTCATCATTTTCCTTGTAGTATCTTATAGAAACCCAAAGAAAACCTATTATAATCCCATTCAGTTCTAATCCCCTCTTTCATATCACATCTGTAATTTTACTAAGACAATATGTGTACACCCTCAGCTGAATGTTTCACTTCACGGATAATTCTGCAATTCGACGATTAAGCCAAAGTATTATCTGAATGAAAGGTGATGGTTATCGTTATCCGAAGGGATTTAGATTTTTGTTTCTAACGTTATCGTCCCATTGCATTAACACCAATATGTTCCGAGATTTTAAATCTTAGACGCGGTTAGCGCAGTGCTAGCGGTGCCGTTCAGTGCGTGTGAGGCTGTGGTTGTACCCCCACACGGGTTGACCAAGCCTGCTGTACCTCCGAAACCAGTAAGTTGTTACCAAACTTGTATGAGAAAATCCCTCCAATCCACGGAAGCTAGTCGTTGCATGGGATGGTTATGCCTTAACACGGTCATGCAAGAGAGAGTCTACTTGACCGGTATACAACGACATTCATACACAAGACCAAAATCTCGAAGCAGCACTTGAGCGTACACGTAAGTCTTGGGGCGTTCGTGGATAATACCGTGCAATGAAGCGAATAGAATATAAAAAAATGCTGGGATAGACATGGAATATGATTCCCAACCATACAAAAAAGGTTCTATGCTTGTACAATTTTTTTTCCCGGAAGTCTGTCCATATAACATTGGGAATGAGGTTTGTTTAGTACAGTGATAAAAGATATCCTGCAATGAAGACGTGATCCTTAGTTCGATCACTCGTTCTGAACTAACCATGCCAGCCATGGCCGTGCTGTCGATGGATTGTTAAAAGACAGTGAAAGGATAAGAAAACTGACTGGATCCATATCTTGGAGCTCTACTTAACTTATCGATGCAATGATACTGTCACGATACATTGGTAGACCTCCACAAGCCGTTCTGTGTGCAAATATGCATTCAGTAGTCTTCACAATGGTGGGAATGGGGTCAAATGCGTGATGCATCTAGAGGATCGGTTATCACCGGACGTTTTATCCTTGCTATTTATTTATTCCCGTGGCAGTGTACATGCATTGCACGAAATAATAACGGGTAAGGGACAATTTTTTGTCGTGAAAGGTTTGATAATATGACATTTTTAGCAAACTTCCACAGCCAGTGCACAGTTATGTGCGATAACATGTCATTCTCGTTGAGCGCTACCCATAATTAGTTGTCGATTTGCGTGTGATACTGAGAAATTTTTCCCATGAGACTAATAGCCTGATCAGTATAATTCATCTATCCTTACGATTACATGATTCTTATTAATTCGACCTTACAATTTTTAACAGGAACGCAGTAGTCCGACGTGATCTGTGATACACACATGGTCCATCGTTCGATCCCTCGTTGCTGGCTCACCAAGCGCACCGCTCTCCTCCCCTTCAATTCCTTTGCGGTCGACATTAGTAGAGAACTTGTCTGGAAGGATAAAAAACACTGATTTGATACATTCATCCGCAGTGAGCCTCCGCAAATCATTGTATAGCCCATTTGTGCATTCGGTAACCTCTGGAAGTCAATGAATGAAGCAAAGTGCGTGGTGTATCGTATCCCTAACGGATCGATCACCACCGGACGCTCTAGCGCTTAGTGCTTTATAGTAATTTTTCGCTTTTCCAATTGCTTTAGTTTTATACGTTGTATTTAATTTGCAGCTTTAAGCCGTTGTCTATTCGTACTTTTCTTTATTTTGATTGATCATCACCGGGTATCGTGGAGAGTTCTTTGAGCAGCCTGAAGCCAATTTCCCGACCCCTGAGGAATTTAAGACTTGGTTGACTCTAGTTCCTGCGGGGTCGAGCCAGCAAACTTACGTTTACTATTAGATGTCATCTCTGTTTAATCACTATCTTCCTTCACCTAGTAAACTCTCCAAAAAGGTTTTAAAATTCGTTCTTGTCTATGGATTACTGTGAGGTCGTTCATATTGCTATTTCTTTTAGTATATTCATTGTTCGTAACATACTTTTCCAAAATACTAATCCTAAAGCTATCATCAACTTTTCCAAAATACTAATCCTAAAGCTATCATCACTTCCCTCTTGCCAGTATATAGTAATTTTTACAATGAAGCATAATGGACAGAGGCATGTTCTTGTCAGAGGAGAGAATGTTATTGTATCGTAATCTAAGTCTGTCCCACGTTTTTTCCATGTAACTTCTTTTCCAGATCCTTGCAGATCCGCAGTAAAAAACAGTCATAAAGACTGTGATAGGTTCATTCAATATCCTATTAAATACAGTAGATACTGAAAAGAACACTATCGTTTTTTTGTTTCTAATGAACCAGTGCCCCTTAGCGAATCCACAACATTCACCATAACTTGAGCTACTAATTATTGAGACACGTGCAGCGCTGTGGTTAGAGGTCTCCTACGATGTTTTATGGAGTCGAATGCATGGCGCATGCCTAAGGCATTGCTCAGCGCCAAACGCTTTATCTTTTTATCCCTTCATGAGATATTTCTGGAAGAGTTTTCAAGAAAGTTGTCTACGGTTATTATTCGAGTTGTTCTTATAACTACATCAGCATTATAAATCTGCCATTTTTCTTTTTCAGCAATCACGAGGTTGTTATACAACATAATAGCCTCATGATTGCTGAAAAGGAAAAACGACACTTTTACAATGCAGTGCTGAGGTTAATAGAAAGTCGATCTTGGGAACTGGTACATCAGCACTGTCATTTGAAACGTAATGAGAACGTCCTTCTCTAATATCCTTATTCAGAAATCTTACTCACTATCAGTGGCATTTCAACAGTTAGCTGGTTCGTTTTTTTTACACCATTTTTGTGGACAATCACCATTCTAGCAAGAGTTTTTGATTAAGTTCAAGTCGAAACGGAACTATTTATAGCTAAAGTTTCCGAAGCCGGACGACTCAGTTTCGCAAGTGGAAGGAGGTGATTTAAAATAAATCTCATGACATTGGAAACGAAAGTGAATTACGTTGGAGTTTCATGGGTGCAAATAGATCGCATGAAATCTCTACTAGACCAATGAAGCCCGGCAAGACGGAGAATTTGCTACCCTTCCCTAAACTCTTCGACTTTTCATCCTGCTGTGATGCCTGTGAGATGTTGATACTACGTAAGAAAAATGGTAGTTCATTCAACGTTGCTCGATGTATCAGTGGAAGAGTGACGCTTACGTTGACCGTTTTAAAGATTTGTATTAATGAATTCTTAGTTCTGGGCCACATCAACCATTAAAGTTAGTGATCGGCGACTCTGACGATTGAGTACGAGATACAGGATTGTCATCAGAAATGTCACGGAATCTGGCGATAATCGTTCTTGCTGAGATAAAAGCGCCAGCAGACTGGATCACATGCAATGTCGAGTATTCTGTTCTGTAGCCTGGTAATATATTTGTGAGACTTCCTTCCAGTAACACTGAAAGAAAATCATACAACGCTTTCTGAAAAGCTGATGTGGAACATTCTCACTAAAAGGTGGCTCTATCCATCAGAGTAACTAGTAGTTACTACTAATTAATTAAGCCAATTATTAGCGAGCCAGTCGGTGGTGCAGGGGATTCATTTTCACCCAGTCTGCCTATTTGAATCCACTATTAACATTCTGTCTATAAATTCTCTTCCTTATGCATCAGCAGGCACCGTATCCCACTATGTACGTATCCGCGAATAGTTCCACAAAATCGAAAATTCCTCTGCTTTTACCTTCGTTTGCTTCAGTTTTATCTGGTTAAAATTTGTCTAAGGTTTTTTCAGCTGCAGATTTTCTTTGGATATCACTATACAGCGTAGTCATTTTTCTAAACTACTTTCATGTTAGTCATTTTTTTTTAGCGGGGTAATGAGTCATATAAAATTCATCCTACCTTATTTCTACAATGAGAAATGAACCATTTACCATAGTGGTTGTGATTTTCTTCTATTGTGATTTCAATGAACTTTACAATAGTACAACGATTGCAAGCGCTTCCCTATTGTACCACACTCATTCGGTGTGATTTTGCTAGGAAAAAAGTAGTCATTGCGTTAATTTTTTCTCAGCAAGTGGCATAACATTGGCAGTTTTGAGTGGTTTCAGACCATACTCTTCTATGTTTTTCTTGAAATTGTATTTATACAATGATATAAATAATGTAAACACCGTAATGCTTCCGTTCAGGAGAAGCGGATCGTCGTTGAGCGGACGTAGTTCTTATGGACGGCAAACATGTCAGTGAAGGTACATCTCTTTCTTCTTCTTGTTTTCTGTTTCATCGGCTGTTTTTTAGTTGTTTATCTCATACATGGACGACGTTATTGAGCTTGAAAACTCGAATTATTTGCTTCATCTGATTGAAATTTGTGCTAGGAATCTGATAATCACCATGTAGTCACATTTTTTAGATCTCTTCTTGTTATGTAAGCAATCGAATAATTCACTCAAGTTTGGGTGCTTGCAGCGCAGTGGTTAGAGCTGTAATGCAACACAGGAGTGGTTGTTGACTCCACCCTTCGCCTTGAGCTCACCAATTATTCTATTACTTCAATGTCGACAATTTTGTACTAGACTGGTTTGGGAAGAGAAAAACCTTCATTTGGCATATCGATAGGCTAAAATAAGTCATTGTTTACGCCAAATATGCATTCAATCATCGCTACGATCCTTAATGGTGCCGAAAGCAGAGCTCATCTCTAAGGGCTTATTAGCGAGGTTTTGTCCTTTATTTTTTCTCTTTTTTATCCTCCTTTATTCCTATCTTTCATCTCATTCCTAAATGTTACCAATTCGCAATGCCGATTTGCACTCCTAAGATCAATCCCGTTGATGGATGATTGCTGGATAGCACCTATGAAACATGGCTGAGAGAAAGCGGAAACGAAGCCCTCTCATGACCCACGGAAAGATTAGTAGCGTGTTCGATCCCCACTGTAGACAGCAGCGGTCCGGAATTTTGAAATTATCTCAGCATCATTATGGTTAAACTTATATGGTTTCTGTTTCCATCTTCATCGTAGAAGAAATTTATTTGCAAATCAGCAGGCCTCCTGTGTCGGTCCGAAAGTACGACGACTGTCTATGGTAATGTTAAAACAAGTTAGGGCTTAGTATGGCTACTTGGAAACACTAAAAGGAAGACCTTCCTATCCTACAAGATACCTACCAAATGAGAACCTTGTTCGTGCTTAAACTATTCGTGAAAACAAACCAAACCATATGATAACTAAGGAATGCTCGTAAGTACGCGAGTATTGGGAAAAATTTTCTGTCGAAAGGTTTTTTTTTCAAAACAAAGGAATCACACTTATGACAGGCAGCTGCCTAGAATTTAGAATGTATTCGTTCGTTAAATTTTTTCATGCATTTTTTCGCTATTCGGAATTGCCTCTCATGAATTTTTTCTGATGTGGACGAGTTTTATGCATGTTTGACAACGTATTCACTTTGTGTAGTCGATACCCATTCGGGACTGATTGTTCTGTTGAGAAGCTATTTATGTTCTTATCTGCACGAGTTTCATTGCTTGAACGCTGACTGTGACGAAATCTACGGAGGGATGAATTCAGTGGTGGACACTCGAGCGACATTTTGCCAAACCTATCTCGTAGGAATTTACCACATCTGTCGCGCACTGGTTTCAATGCATGGGTTTTGCTGCGAATCAAACCGGCCTATCAACTCTACAAAGCATATCTCATCTTCCAGAAAAATTTCTTACATGAAGTGTAAACTTCAATTAGAACTGATAGAACTGAAGAAGGCGATACTGCCGAAACGTCAGCTACTGTTGTATTGTATTGTGTTTTTCTGTGGAAGTGAATGTGTGCTGTGTAACAACCTCGCGATTGCTGAACAAGAAAACGACGAAGAACTGATAGATTTTTGCCAGTAGGACGAAACTTTTTTTAAAACATTTTGTCACTTTTTGAATTGGGGATTATATCTATCCAGAGCAGAGAGACAAAGAACCAAAATTCGTCCAGCATGGCATGATCGCTAGATCCAATGCAACGCTGATTTTAGCACTAACACCAAAAATTTTTAGATTCTTTTCTAGTTTTTTATAACGTCGAACTTTTAAATAAATTTAAACTCCTACTAACAGTTCGGGATTGCTGCTTATTCGTTACGAACGATAGAATTTCTTCCATGATCCTATCAAGTCACTAGGTTCTCAAGCGCTTCAGTTTTGGACTAGAGGAATATTTGAATAGAAATCTTTAAACGTTCGTACGCAATGAGATTAGTTTAGACTTATTCTAGTCAAGTTCTTGATTGGTTAGAATGTTGAAGAGATTTTACAACAAGCATGATAACCTGGCATGGACGAATACTCAATGAAAACAACAGTGTTTTTCTTCCTGCTTACCGATAAGGAACGTTATCAGCACTGATTAATCGGTTAGGGATGCGCCATGCATTTGCCATCATTCGCAGCATCGTAGAGTCAATGACTGATTCGTATTTAGCCTGTCCAGTGACTTGTGAGGCCCGCTGGTGGCTTTTATCTTTGCGAAAAGTTCCGTGCCAATTAACTGACCTTAAAAGTGTGGGGTTTTATTAGCTTAACTAAGGGCTCAAATGCGGGCCAACGACCATATGTGTACTGAACTTCGCCTTTGAGCAATCTGCTACATTAGATCAGTATTTCAGTACTAGAACGAATTCGATAGGGGGGGGTACAAGTTATGCAAATATCTCGCAATATACCTTACCATTAAGAAGAGTAGGCAGTTAATTATAAGTTTTATAAATTTATTATAAAATAAGTGTTATAAATAATTATAAATAAAAATTTATTATAAATAATAAGTTAAAATTCTGATTATAACTCAGCTTAGCTGGGTTCCTTGCCGATTTGGGCTCCTCAGATCAATCCCGCTGACGGGTGATTGCTGATAGCGTCCATAGGTCATTAACACGGCTGAAAGACATGCGAAACGTAGGACTCTCATGATGTGGTGGTCAACGCGTGATTCTCCGTAAAGGACAATAGCGCGTTCGTTCCTCATCACAGACACCTGCGGTCCGCAATTTTGCAAATATCTCAGCATCATTGAAGTTATATTTCGCAATACACCTTGCCATTAAAAGAGTAGGCTGAACATCGGTCCTGTAATCCTACTAATAATATAGATCGAGCGGTAAGCAATATGTTCTTCGCTCAGTCGCTGTAGCCCCGTAGAGCTGCTCAATTCCCTTGCCTTCGCTCGAAAGGCATGAACAGCATCACTTCATTGCACATTCCAGGAAGCGAACATTCATGACTTCGTGTGGAAGGCTTGGTGAGTCCGAGCCACGTGATCGAACCCTAAGATCCCGTATGTATTGCAGTGCACGTCTAACCATTGCATTACACACGCCTTCACATCGATGATACCAACCATATTGTGACAGCATAGTACTTCATCACATGTCCAGGAAGAACTAGTATGCAAAACAACAGCAAATTACAACTACTGGTCTGAATAGTAATTAGACATGCTCTCTTGGGATCGAATTATCTCCAGACGTCGACATTCATAATGAGAGTGATGAAGAACGGATGTCTACGAATGCATTGAACAAGGTTAGATCTTTGGTTCCTCAACGTTGGAAACCTGACCCTGATATTTCTTGATTGTCACTGTCAAACACACATTCCGATCACAAACCCTCATAACCGTGACATGTTTGCCATTTCTCCTGCTAGGATTTATTTTTAATAACAGTAATCAGCAAATAACTATAGATCGTAATTTGAGTGCTGCTCAGACTTAAGAGGGAACCAAACAATTTTTTCTTCACTAGCACTACTGCTGTATTCATTTCTGAAAAAAAAGGCATCTCACGGACTTCTTTGATTGGTGTTGATTCAGTTCGTTTGTTTTTGGAGTAGTGAGGACGGTCTGTTGTTCGTTGCTTATTCTGATCTTCCTGGCTTCAACCTTGCAAGAGCGTTTTCAAGTCTTCACCACGACGTGGATTCCGTCCCATCAGAGTTTAAAATAAAGAATCTTCTGTTGTTTTTCTCTGCGATTAGACCTTAATGGATCGAAACTCGCTAGCTCTACCTCAAAATACACCGAATAAAATGATCGACGACGACATGAAATCGTTTACGAGATGCATTGAAAAGGAACATAATGAGATGTTTTTCGCATCACTTCAGTTCAATTCAATTCCGTGTGTCATTGCATAGATCCGGCCAGCCTACGTGTGTTGTTATACAAATGTAACATCTGGCAGTTGGCCTTTGTTTTATGCGACGAATATCATCTTGTTTGCTCGTCGTATTTAAATACTACATACATACAAGAATTCTTTACTCTTACTTTTCTATTTCTTTCTTCGTGCTTTCCATTTAGGTGCTTTCCGTCTGTTTCCCGTCAATGGCACCAGAATGAGACTTCTCTTCCAAGCAAAAAATGCTGTCTACCACCAACAATTTTTTCCTCGTTTTAGACCTTATTTTTTTTCTTGCTCTAATTTTTTTCTATTACTGAGGGAAATGTGGCCGTGATTAGAAGCATCTTATTCACAACGTACTAAGAATCGTGACCCAGGACGGCCACCAAGTACCTGTGGTGATATCATTGGAACCTAAAACACGACTGTTTCCGGATTCCATGAAAACCACGCTTCATCAGCGCTTATCGTAAAAATCGCAGAACATGAAGGCGCTGATGATTTTACACAGGACCCTGGGCACATCACGGTAGCAATACAACGGAAAACTGCGAGTAAGTGCAGGGATCCGTTTATTATGCGTCAACAGTCTGTAAATGTCTATGTACGTGGTTACTAACACAGACCAACCATAATTATATTTCTTGATAACGATTTACTACATCCTCATTTCCCACTGAGAATCGACATTGTTTTTTTCTTCTGGGAATTACTTAAAGTTGTTGTAGGAAAGAAACTAAAATTTCGAAGGCCGACTTTCTTTAACCTCCGTATTGATAAATGAATTGCTCTTTTCTTGATAGGAACATACGAAGTTTCGGCGGCGGCAGATTTCGTCTTCTTCAGAGCCTGGAAAGGTCAACTTACCATCTACCCAGTCACGCCTCTCCATTAGCAAACGAAAAAATACAAACCAAGGGCATAGAACCATAAAAGGGCATCGCCGAGTGAGTATGGCTCATTCAAGAGAGATGCTCCACTAAGCAAGACCCGACTCGTTGCTCGACGAAGACGCCACCTCGAGAACACGAACAACTGTGGACCATCGACTCGGATCATCGGCTCTGATGAAGACGATAGCGTCGAAACGTTAGCCGAAAATAAACATCATTTGTCAACCTCGTGTAAGCTTATCAAAGAAAGAATACATATTGATTCTTCATACCGAGGTTAAAGGGACGTTGGTTTTGAAGTACTAAACCAAGATTTCAATCGCATTGAAAGCAAAACAGCTTCTTCACGCACTCACCGCTTTCTGTCAATCTTCCACTGAGTGTTTCATGTGGAGACCACCCGTACAGTGTTCTCATGGATGGTTGATGTGACTATCTCATGTTAAAATATCAGTCTGAGTTATTGTGTGAGATCACCCATGATAGTGAGCCATTCCTCCCCGTTGTTGATTTGTGGATTCTTGAAATTTACCATGAATGCTTTGAGTGTTTTATGTAATGAACTTTTGCAGTCTTGTGTGGTGATAGTGAATTTATGTCAATGTATCCTTCGTTATATCTTTGTGCTCTAAGCGTGCATAGTCGGGTGCTTCGGTCTAAAAGGTCCAACCGAGAACTCTTTTATACGGATGGAAATTGATTTTTTTGTACGGATGAGAAATGATTTACCTGTTCCGCTAGTGTATTTGTCCCCAGACGCTTTACAACAGATCAGGTAAACCGTACTCAAACTCATGCAAACACCATATTTACCGCTAGAGAATGGCATGCAATGAACGTGCATTTAAATTGTTGAACTTACACTAGGTTGATAAATGGATTTATTTCGGCTGACGTTCCGACGTCTTTACCTCCATCAGAGCCGATGGTGCGAGTCGACGGTCCACTGTCCACAGTACGGTCGAAAATATTACGCAATTTTATGTTGTCCATAGGCTGTAATAGAACTGGCTACTAGCTAGCTGGAGCTTTAGATGTTCGGTCGTATTTCAGTCACTGCTACCGATTTCTCTAAGTCAGCCCTTTTAAACAACTTTTCATAGTTGTCCTTATTTCGTTGGAAAAGAAGAGAAGATTAAACAGGACCTTATTCTCGCTAGAATTATCGTTTGTTTTGTTTCGACACCACTTAGTGATGTAGCCATTTTTGGGTAGGTTAATTTGAACGCTCGCAAATGGGAGCCAGTTTTCTTTCGGTTTCCCTCATTTAAACTTAATGTATTTACTTTGACTGTTCATCCAATAACTAGAAACAACTGTCCATCTCGTCCTTGTGCGAAGCAAATGGCTAAGCAATCGTCTAATCCCTAAAGTAGAGTAGTGGCAGGAGATCGTCCGGGAATATCCGAAATTTACTATCAAATTCATTGTGAGGTCTTGCGCGCTTAAGAACGCATGAGGTGAGGAAACAACACTAGTGGTAATACAAGCTCAATGGTGCTGAGATATTCGCAAAACTCCGGACCGCAGGTGTTTACGGTGGGGAGCAAACGCTCTATTACCCTTTCAGGGGTTAACGCGCTCACCACTATACCATGCAGTCCCCTTCGTTTCGCTTGTCTCTCACCTAGTTTTCTATCGATCAGCGCCATCAGCAATCACTAGTAGTAATGCCCCTACTTCTTATTATTCACTGCTATTTAGTTTTTAAACCCTAGCTTTGTTACGGAATCCATCTTGAAATCTATGCATACTACATGCAACCAACGCGAGGATTCTTTGGAAAAGAGTTCAAATAGTGAGGAACTTGGACGCAATTCTAATGAGAGCACGTTCTTTCAGGGGGAGCCATGCCTCCTAATACGGCAACTCGTGACTTTTCTGGTACATTCTTTACTCTACTGAAAGTCGTTTGATCTTCGTGAACGGTGTTTCTATACTTTCTCGAAGCTATGTTATAACCCTTACTTCGAACGTTTTTGAATTTTCTCCGCAAAGTTTTTTTTTAGAACTTGACCTAATAGAGTTGCAAATAAACACTGACACGTTTCAACTAAATGAACATTTTATCTTATTACTGAGTCTGAATTTCAGTTTTACGTCGTTATTTAATGAGTGACGGTCGGAGTGCATAAAGTCCATCAGAGAGAAAGCGAAAGAAAACTGACTTCCACTTCTGAATGCTCACATCAACCTATCCGAAAACAGCCACATCGACAACTGGTGTCGAAATCGAAGTAACAAAAAACATAACGATAATACGGCTGAGAGAAAGGCGAAACCAAGGGCATGGCATGGATGGTGTGGTGATGAACGCGTTAGCCACCGGAAAAGGTGATAACGTGTTCGGTCCCCCCCCAGATACCTGTGGTCCGGATTTTGCAAATATCTCAGCATCATTGTGGTTATATTTCACATAATACGCTGCTATTAAAAATAAGCCTGGAGTAAATAAAAAAACACACACACAAAAAGAGTAGTGCGTGCACAGTAAGAGAGCAGGTGGAGGAATCCCTGAAATTGGCACGGCAAATAGCCACTTGCAGTACGAAACTATAGCTCTTCGGAAGAGATACCACCGAATACTTTAAGATGACGAATATTAGCCGCTTGTATGACCGTCTAGGTGAAACGGAAAGTTGCATAATTTGCCTTAACGCTAAGGATGGTGAATGCAGGAGTTCACGGACGGTTTATGTGATCTCTTGTGAAACGTGCAGAGAGAACACATTGTCGAAACGGATAGGTCGCTGCGCCATCGTGTAGAAGAAGATCTATTCGGTGAAATTAGAGAGAACGGAGTGCTCCACATAGCCGCAAAGGATTTAGAGACACAGCGGAGAAACTTTCGGTGTAGAATTCACCATATTTCCACAGAGTCCTAAAACTTCAGGGCTGAAACCGTTGAGGTATTTTGCATAAACTCCAGGAACCCGTAAATGTACCGCAGAGAGGAATGCCTCATGATCACGCTTGATCTCACAAAATGTCTTGGGCCGGTATTGTAGCGTGAGAGAAGCATATTATACCCATCTGTGCGAACTCTGCATCGTTATATGTACGTGGAATAGTCAGTGGAATAATTATCGGAAGCAGTAGGCGTGCGACGAAGGTATTTTGTTCCTAATGGGATTGGCATTTGGACTTCCTTGTCTTTTTTGTTGAGGTTGTGGAGGTAACGGCTGACTATATTGCAGTCAGCTTGATATTTCCAAGCTCTGAAGAAAGTTAAGTCTCCCAAAACATCGGTCACTATTAACAAATACTGCCAAACACAACCTCGCTTACAGTTGTCAGAAAAAAAGAACAAAACAGGAGTTAGAAGTTTTTACACTTGCTTGGTACTTGCTTAAATCGCTCGCTTTCATAAAAAATCATGCCATGCTCGACGAAATTTCCATTTAATTGGTAATTTGTAATCAGGTAAGATTTCTTCTCCCTTTAGTCTTAAATAGCCGTGGTAAGAATTTCGAAGCTCTCAACACGGAAGAGGTGTCTGGATCGAAGAATGTTTTGGACACGACTTTTTTTTTATTTCCGAAACTGTTTTTCTCTATGGTGTCATTTTAATCAAAGCTCGCCATTTCTCCATGTTTCCTCAAATAACGAGCTCTTTCCTTACCTATTCTTTGTACTCCCAACCTTCCAACGCTTTATTGCCTCATCGTGACTGGAAACTGTTCCTGGGTGCAGGACTGCGATGTACGGTGGGAGGTTTCAATTATTTAGCAGGGCCTCCCAAGCTGAGAAGGAGTCCAGCGTTCAGGTACCCTACAAGGAGTAAACCAATAACAGATCCACCACCGTCCTCGTACCGAACTAGTTGCATGGTGTGGCAAATCTCCCTCTGATCCACAAGGGCGGCGACCACCTGTGGTGGAAACGACCTGGGGCAGACTTTGCCTAGGCTGACCTCGGGACTCCAGGGAACCACAATGACTATACCAGCAAAACTCCGAAGCAATGGAAATTATGTTGGGGCTTGCACAATTATTGAAGACGGGCCATTAAAGAGTATTCTTCATACTATTCGCTTATCACTACTAGCCGTTGCCACTCCCACTGCCGTTTCTCATTTAGTCTTACTCATGTTGACTGCTTGGCCTTACCGTCTTCCCATTTCTCGCTTTCAATCTAATTCATCAATTTCTGAGTGGTTATTCCCTCCCACCATAGTTGTGCGTCTATTTCTACACGCCATCCCGTTCCACACTCATCGTCTTATCTACTGGTCTTCTAGCAGTTTTGTCCTTATGCACTGTAGATGTCTTCATGTACACTAAGGAAAAGTGATCAGTGAATTATTTGATCAATGCCAAGGTTAATAGAAAGTCGGTCTTGGTAAGGAAAAGTGTTTTTTCGTCGTCTTTCTAGTCATCGTTAGCGAAATCCCACAACCAATGCGGACTAAAAGTGAGCCAGAAGCCGCAAGGTCTGGTAGTCTGCCTATTTATCGGCTACGTAAATCTCTTCTCTACTTATTTCCGATCTTTCGTGTTAATTTTTTTTCCTCAGATTTCCAGCGCAGTGGTAATGAAGCCGACCATTACAAGCATGGTGCTGGTTTGACCCCGCGCTGGACCACCCAGCTCCTCTTCCCTCTTGGGGTCGGGAAATTGGTACCTGACCAGTCTGGGAAAGGTTCACTATCTGCAATCCATATGGGAATGCTCTAGCGGGGCTATCCCAAAACTCCAGCGAGATACGACTGGACCAGCATTCAACGCCACGAAAGGAAAATCGTCAAGCAGCAGCGAAACCTGCACTCAAAATGTTCGAAGACCTTCGTGAATGACGGATCCAAGAAATCGAAGTGAATAAAAGAAGTGCTGGGATCCGCACAGTAGATGTGAAAGATGGACGATTCAAATAAGAAAAAAAATTTGTTTATTCGATACCGGACTTTTTCACTAAAAACTATTATTTCCATTACTTCTTGCTTTATCTAATTCAAAACAACTCAACATTTTCCATGTACTGTTTTTTCCTCTCCTTTTCACGAACTAGTGTTTTCAATGAAAAATGCTTTCTACGGAGAAGAGCGCAATCGTGGTAGTAACGAAGTTTTCTCTGTTAAAAAAATACCCAGGTACTCATCCAACGAGGGACTGGCGTAATTTGTCGTGTGACATTGTTTTCTATGCAGTAACTGTGGAAAGGCCCAAATCCATTCACTAAACAGAAGGTGAATCGCTAGTCGTCAGCAAGAGAACTGTCGATTGACACTGTTTGTGAAGGTTCAGTAATGTAGTGAGCACTTCCCGTTGATAGTTGTTAACATCATTCGCTAGAGCTTATGAACTGACAAAACTGTGTTCGACATTTCCGCTATTCTACCCTCTCTCTCTCCCTCTTCCTCTCTCTTTTTCCCTCTGTCTCTGTTTGATCTGGTAATTGAACGGATCACTGTCTGTAAAAGAGCTTCCGTAGAAATAAATGTGGGTACTGCAAACGTTCACCACTATCCGGAGACTGATCACCGAAGACAACAACGAGCAGTAGCGGCTATGCAACACCAAATGGCTGAGAGAATCGTGTTTCTCTGTACGTCTTCACGAAAATGATCCTGGCACCTGTATGAAGTTGTGACATTGTCATCGTCATATTATCACTCAGATTTTCCATTAATCAATAATTAATTAAACAGTAAAAATTATTTCTGTGTTCGATGAAGATCATCATTTGAATACAAGAATGACCCGTCTTCACGAAGCGCCATTTCGATTCACTCCATCACAGTGAATGAGCTAGCTTTGACGAAACGTCTTCTAGCCCTACCACATCATTTATTAACTGCTATATTTCTTTTGTGGGACTCTTTTCTCATTGAAGTTCTGAGAAACCAATTAATAGATGTTCTCTTGTCACTGTCACGAGCAATTTCTTCTGAGTTGGCGATGAGATCTGGCATTCATCTATTCTCAGTTTTATATCAGGAAAGAAATGTTATTCCCAGCTTGTGAGCATAAAGGGCAAAATAATTTGCCCTATACCGTTATTCCAAAGTATCTGAATTTCCTAGTGATCTTGACAAATAGAGCACCGTGCACAGTTTTACGGACCTCTGCCTTCACCGCTTTTACAAACAGAATTTGGGCACTGCCGTAAGACTGAATATACTCACGACTAGTTTTTCGGACTCCCCAGGAGTTGATATAACATTTATTAGTAGAAAATAATCCTAGACTACCTTCTATAGACTTCATAATTGCTTCAGTGCTACTAAGGATTTGGTCCAACCGACGTGGTGGAGGCAATTCGCGGACATACACAAGCTAACTCATGCGCACTTTCATGAATAACTGCATTCATGCAGAAGAGATAACTCACGAAACACGCCTCATTACAAGTATGCATGCTGTTTTGGTACGATTTGCTCTTGAAGACGCGCTACGTAGCTCACGGATCGCTGGAATTAATGTTTTTCGTTGCCTGTGGACTGATGGAATTATTGTTTTGAAGTGAATAAATTCATCAAACACAGTTGGTAGTCTATAGTGGGGAACGAACGTGCTATTGTCCTTTTCGGGGAGTAACGCGTTCACCACCACACCATGTGGGTCCTTCGTTTCGCCTGTCTCTCAGCTAGTTCTATCGATCTTTTGCCATCAACAATCACCCTTCGACGGGATTGATCTGGGGAGCCCAAATCGGCATTGAACCCAGTTAAGCTCAGGCTACAGTTATAATCACAATTTTAACATTTTTTATTTACTGCCTACTCTTTTGATCGCAGGGGTATATTGCGAAATATAACTTCAACGAAGCTGAGATATTTGCAAAACTCTAAACGAAGGACCCGCATGGTGTGGTGGTGAATGCATTACTCCCCGGAAAGGACAATAGCGCGTTCGTTCCCCACCATAGGCACCTGCGGTCCAGAGTTTTGCAAATATCTCAGCTTCGTTGAAGTTATATTTCGCAATATACCCTGCCATTAAAAAAAAGAGTAGGCAGTAAATAAAAAAGGTTAAAACAGTTGGTAGTATTGAGAGATTAAGGAGTGCTTTATAATGTAACTAGTTAGTCAAACTACATAAAAATCGGTTTTCTGGGCATTCAAGTAATCGTAATGATGAAATATATTACGGAGTTTCGAATTGAAGAAAGAACAGGATTGGCCAGCTGCTCAACAAAGTTCATTAGAGGGCGACTCGAAAATGCACGAATAATAATGTGATTGAAATCTGCACGGACGGCAGCATAACTAATTGTGGTTGTCGTCGTTGTTATGCGACCGAATCGTTCGGCTTTCGTCTAGCTGAATGACGACGGTGGAACGATGTGTGTGGCGTTAATTCTGTTGATGAACTCCTTCTACAAGGTCTACTACTGGCTGTTCGACTTATGTGAACATGCACTCGTATCGACGTTAATACTTGCTACTGTGCTGGTCTTCTTTCTACCAGTATTCTTTAGTCTGAAATCGGTACGTTCTGCCTTTGCAATTTCGTCTGGCTACTCTTCTAAACATCCACTAAACCGGCTTCTTTTCTACTTAGGAAATGGTGTAATCTTAGGACAAACACTATGTTCTTAGAATTTTGGTGAATGATTCGCGTCACTGTAAGAAATTTTTCCTCATTCGCAATGTCTCGTATGAACTAAGTTTATGAGAAGTTGAAGGACTAACCATAGTCGTTTATTGGGTTTTTTCTTTTAGTCTCTTTTAAAGGATTAAAAATATTTGTTCTTCTTCTACGTAAATGTTTCTTCCTAGAATTTTTTTTGGCAAAGTGCAACTTTATAATACGTTCAAATTTTGGGAACACACTTCTTCCACCTTCGTGATGACGTTTTCGGAAAATAAACTGACTTTACGATCAGCGCACCATGCAAATATAGTACCAGAGGATAAATACGTACCATACATATGTATATCTTAGTGTTGTTTAGAGGGATACTGCAATACGCATGCGGTCGTTGGTTCAGTCTCTCATCCCTTTCAAACCGTCTACCATCCTCTTGCGTAATTGGCTAGACGACAGATCTCTTCAACTCATTATATAAAGCAAATGCTCATTTGCTCAGCTCTACGATCTTGCGAATGGAGTCAAATTCATGACGTATTCCTAACAAATCGATCAGCGCTGAACCCATCATCGTTTATGTTTTATGAAACAAAGATATATCAGCAAGGCGATGGTGCGTATGAGTCCTGTATGAATCACTAGATCATATGTCAGAGCGTAGTCTAAAAGCTCCAGAGATGCAGTTTACAACAGTTTTCCCTTGGACAGTTTTCCAGAATGGCATCACATCCTCCATCTTTACATTTCTTGTACTGTTCATGACTTATCAGTCCTTTTAAGTAAATCGCATAACACGGCTTCAAGAGCGCACAGAAATACCGCTAGCGAACATCGAACAGGTCACAGTAGGATAAATAATGTGCAAGAAAATCCAAGGCTAAACGTGTTAGGAGGCATGACTCTCCCTGAGGGTGCGCGCTCGTTATTAGAATTGGGACCGAGTTTTTCTCCATCTGAACCCATTTCTAAGCTAACCTTGCGTAAGGTCGCATGTAGTTTACATGAACTTCAAGAGAGACTCCGCAAAAAGCTAGAGATGAAGCGCAAAATAAGTGTGAACAACACCAAATGGAGGCCCTACCAATAGCACCATTTCCTCGGCCCTTCTTTAGACAACAAGAGGCCGATAATGAAGTTGATGTTAAATCTCGAATTTTTACGAACGAAACTTACAAAGTCCTTAATCACTATCGCGCGAAAAGATACAGCTCCAACCTCATTGAAGTCCAAAAAACATGGTATGCGAGAGGTACGAGAGCTGATAAGGTTGAAAAACATAAGACTATCCGTTAGTGATAAGGGTGTAGAGTATATTGTAATTCCCCATCAGTTAGATGTTGAGATAACGAAAAAGCATCTTGAAGACCCTTTATTTTATCGCCCATCATCTGAGAAGGAGTTTAAAAGTAAATACCGAAAATTGAACCACGAATGGGTCAAAATGGCAAGGGCTGCTGGTTTAAAACCACCAGTTATCTCTTAACTAAAAGTTGACTTACCAACATGCTGCTTATAAAGACTCATAAGCAAGTATCCACCGATGATCTTGCGTCTACCGAACCGTCATTGTTTAAAGTTAGACCTATCATTAGCTGTGTAGACGGTCCAACGGATAGGATAAAGTGGTCTTTAACCCTAATATTTACCCAGTTGTTGGAACACATTCCAGCCCATCTCACGAATACCCAGATGTTTCTGGATCGTCTACGTACTGCGCAGCCCAACAGCGCGTACGTGATGGAGTCCTTCGACGTTACCGCTGTTTATAAAAAACGTGTCGAATGACTCCGCAATGCAAGCCATATTCGAACTCCTTATACAACACGAAGGAGAAATAAACATGTGTGGCTTCAAGATAGAGCAGTTGATGGCACTCTTAAAAAGAATGTTTGAGCCGCGCAATCTTCAGATGGTCCGGAAAGTACTACGCTCAAATAAGAGGGTTGGCAATGGGACAGCGACTGGTACCAAGACTTGCCATTGCGTTTATGTCTAAGGTGGAAGCACCAGTGACCGATCTCGGGCCATTACTCTACTGTTGAAATATAGATGAGTGTTTTGTCCTTTGCTCAACACAAGAGGAAATGGACAAATGTTTCGAGCTGTTGAACGAACAGTCAGAGTATACCAAGTTTACCCGAGAGAAACCTAAAGAAAACTAGCTTCTATTCCTGAACGTCCAAATTAACCGGTCCGAAAATAGCTACCTTAAAAAGTTGTTCCGAAAGCCAAGTAGTAAAAACATCTTGGTTTATTCCCTCTACTCTCACCCCTCTCACACGAAAAGGGCGCTTGTAAGAAACATGTTTCGAACAGCAACCAAAGTGTGCACGGAAAGAGAGCAGAGAGGAGTCCCGGAACTTGGCACGACAAATAACCATTTCTAATGACTACGAAACTGTAGCTCGGGATAGGTGCAGGAGAAATCTGGGCCCCCAAAAGACAGCTCTAGCGATAAAAAAGTCCCGTTTATCCTACCCTTCATCTCAAATGATGTAAGTGCAGCTATAAAACGCTGCTTAAGAAGGGAGGGTCTAGAGAATTCGGTAAACGTAGTTGAAATACCACCGAGTACTCTTAGGCGCCAGCTACTTCGTAACCGCCTATATGACCATCTGTGTGCAACGCAAAATTGCATGGTTTGCCCCTAATGGTAGAGACGGTGATTGCATGAGCTCGGGTACAGTTTATCTGATCGCCTGTAAGGCGTGCGGAGACGAATACAGTGGCGAAACGGGGAAACCACTCTGTGTACGCATAAAACAACACCTAGTCGGTAAACGTAAAAGGTATGCCCCACTAGGCACGCATAAGACCCAGAGACATAACGGGGAGGACTTTGAAGTACGGGTCAAAATCCTCTCACAGGAATCGAGAACACAAGCGCGCCAAACTGTCGAGGTGTTCTGGATTAATTCCAGAAATCCGAAAATGAACCACAGGGAAGAATGCCTCATTATCACGCGTGATATTGGACAATATACAAACCTATTGTTCTGATGAGAGGAGCACATTACGCTTCCATGTGAATTCTGTGCGGTTGGTCTCCACGCGAAATACTCTGTGGAAGACTCATAGAAAGCGGTGAGTGTGCAAAGAAGCTATTGTGTGTTCAATGTGATTAAAATCTTGGTTCAGCATTTCCTCTGTTTGGTTATGGAGGTGTTTGGCCGAATAGATTGCTGTCAACTTGATCTTTCCAGGCTCTGAGGAAGGCGAAATTGGCCGAAACCTCATCTTGTTCGTGAATAAAGAATGAAAATAACACCTCCTCTTTGCTCAACAAGAATACGAAGAATTACTTATCAGTCCATCTACCATCTTTCGACGCCGTATTAGGCCGTTATTCAGCTTTTGACGTTAAAAAGTTCATAAAGCCCCTGCTTTTTTTTCCTTCTTCAAATGAATCACCGAACGAGAAATCCAAAACTCCATTTGAATGGAAGTTTTAAGTGCTTCCACTTTCTTGATTGTTTAATGTTTGTTTCGAAATGGACGGTATTCGACTTTAATATATCTTAAGTCTTCGTTGGATGAAGTTTTAGGAGCACTGCGGGTTTGATTACTTGGCTCGTTTCACAGAGGAAATAACACATGATCTTTGATATGAATAATGTATGCATCATTCTCTTATAAGCATATGCCATGCCAGCTAATTTTTTATTCAAAGGTTTTTCGCGCTAATCAGAAAAGTGATCTCCATAACATTCACAGCAAGGCAAAGGGGAATGTCAAACATGATAACCCATAGTGACTACTTTTTGGAACAACTAATGGACAAAAAAGGTCTCATACAAAAAATATGACAAGCTTCATTACCCTTGAGCCTGCGAACAAGCTTACTAACCACAGTTTTCAAACCTAACAAAAAGACGAGGTTTTTTTTTCCTTCGGGTGACTTCTTGAGACCTCCGTTGATTAAAATAGGGTTT
The DNA here is from genome assembly GCA_018806985.1 of Angiostrongylus vasorum. NCBI lineage: Eukaryota > Metazoa > Nematoda > Chromadorea > Rhabditida > Metastrongylidae > Angiostrongylus > Angiostrongylus vasorum. Next base: position 2,325,981 of record JADANN010000302.1, read on the forward strand.
TCAAACGAAATACTGATTCTACATTTGACAAACACATCGTTTTCTTCCATGTATTATTAGATGGGGCGCATGAAGCGTAGTAATTAGAAACGTTGCACAATACACGCGTGGTCATTGGTTTGAACCTGTCCCATGCCCTCCAAACCTCTCATCCTTCCAAAGTCGGCAAATTGATACTGGCATCTTTTTGGGAAAGCTCCCTTCAATTCACAAAGGCCTAAGATTGCCTGTGGTAAAGAATTAGAAGCGGTCTAGTTCAAACAATCGGGAATGCCAGCTAGGCTCGAATCAGCCAACATTCAACAAGAGTTCTGTAAGAAATTGAAAGAGATTCGCGCAGTATGTGGTGAAGAGGCATACAAATAAGATAAAGATAATAGAGATCGAAAATCCACACAAATGGATCCAGTTGCTGTCACCGCAGACAGAGCGCCATAAGATGAGAAACTCACCGACCCGTTAGGTTGGTTCATTATTACCTTCATCCAAGTTGTCTACTGAGGATAAAGTTGGGAGCAGATAGTGGATGTGACGAATTTCGTAGGCTTGATCATCGAGTTTCTGAGGGATCCACTACAACGATACTTCTTGCTATCACGAGTTACCGTTTTTTTATCGTCTTAAAAGTGGTCATTTGTTATCATTATTGAGAAAAGTTGACACTGGCTATCTATGCCGAGATTAAATCAAAGTGAGTTTGCAATAATATCACTGGTTAAAATACCAAATTCTGTAACTGTAACTAATCTTCAGTGATGTGTATTACGTTCCCTTCATCGTTAAAGCATCGTATAGATAAAAGCCATCATATTTATTTCTTCGTCGTCTCCTCGTTACACTACTCGATCTTAGAAAAAGTGCAACAGAGCAGATGAATACGATATTTCGCACCAACCGAAGAACCGATGAGAGAAATACGGTATCAAACCTGCTATAGTGTTTTTTAGATTTTAATTTTTCTTCAGTTACGCTAGAAAATCTTCAACAAAGCATAAAACCTTCATATCCAGCCAGTTAGAATTGAATCTGTTGTTTTCTCGCCATTTGCTTTGGCTTTTTGCATATTTAAACCTTATTGATGCTCTTCTAGTACTTCATTATATAGGGAACTTTAAACGCATGGGAATTCACTGCTTTTTAAAATCCACGATTGCAGATTTCCGACCACTACTATTAAGTGATGATTGTTGTTCCAAGTCTCAGTATCCTTGTAGTAGCGTCTATTCCTGGTGGAATTATGCTTTGTGCTGCTTCAAATGTAATATTTCAAATGTATATGTATACATATATATTCGATATAATATTCGAGATATGTCTGATATGTCCTATAGGTGCTTGTAACTTAGCGTCTAGAGGAGCCTTGTAACACGCGTGGTCGAATGTTCGATTCCAATCATAGGCTCACCAGACATTCCATTCTTTCGATTTCGGCAAACTGGTAATATACGTGTCTCGTAGGATAAAAAATACTGAGTTGACACATCAGTTGCCCACTGCAAGTCCTTGTGTAAGCAAACTATGTATCCAGTCAGCGCTATGAATCTACTAATAGAGTTGGATACGCGGCATATCGCACAACGTTTGATCAACGTCGAAAGCTTTGTCCTTTTCTTGTTCAGCAATCGCGAGGTTGTTAAACAGCATACATTTACTTCCATACAAAAACACAATACAATACAACAGTAGCTGACGTTTCGGCAGTATCGCCTTCTTCAGGGCCTGGAAGGGTATACTGACATACAATTTACAAGGCCAAACGCTTCAATGACACTTACAAAAAGACGAAAAACTTTTCGTCTTTTTGTAAGTGTCATTTTTTCGTCTTTTTGTAAGTGTCATTGAAGCGTTTGGCCTAGTAAATTGTATGTCAGTATACCCTTCCAGGCTCTGAAGAAGGCGATACTGCCGAAACGTCAGCTACTGTTGTATTGTATTGTGTTTTTGTATGGAAGTAAATGTATGCTGTTTAACAACCTCGCGATTGCTGAACAAGAAAACGACGCTTTCATATTCCAATGCCGAGGTTAATAGAAAGTCGATCCTGGGAGCTTTGTCCTTTATTCTATTCTTGACATGTCTTACGGAAGTGAGCGAGAAAACTCGAAGTTCCGACTTATGTCGAGTTTGATCGAAAAAACAAGGGCACTGACGTCCGTCTATAACGGCTCAAACGTCGGAAATCCAGACAGGTGAACTAGACATGCCATGTAAGCCACTGAATGACAGCTATACATTGGACATGAGCTGTCAACGTCAACGACGTCCACTGATAGTGAAATGAAGTGCACAGCAGAAATGCTACACCTATCAGATAGTCCGATCGTTGAACTTACATTATAAGAATGTTGAACAAAGAACCAGTTACGATGTTTTTTCTTGCCCCGTTCGTTGGGTTCACTACACAATTGTAGTTTACTTGACTGGTGACAAATGGAAGCATATTAATGATGACCGACCGAATCACTAACAGGAGATAGGGGTCAACACAAAGACAGATGATAACAGATTGTAAAAAAAAGGATGAAGCTGTCGGCGTTGATCAATCCCTGAGGGGCGTGCCATGAATTCGATTTCATTAAGAATCGTTGGAGGTGACTGAATGCATATCTGGCGTTTACAATGACTCGCGGTGGCGAACCGATGTATCGAGCCAGTGCTGCTATCCTCCCAGACGAGTCTGCTACCAATTTGCCGACCCCGAAAGGATGGAAGGCTTGGTGGGTCATAGGCGCGGGAATCGATTCCACGTGTGTGTTGCAGGGCGCCTCCGACCACTGCCCCACACGTGCCCACGGTTTGTTTACTATGTATTAATGACAGTGACAGTATTTTTTGATATAACTAAAGAATTCCTAGCTGTTTTGTTTTTCAATAACGAGTGCTATGTAGACATGAATAACAACCAGCAAGCATAGCAATCGTCATTGATCTTGAACACTTCCAGTTAGGCATTGAAAAAAAGAGGGATAAAGCTCTCGGCGTCGACCAATCCCTTCGTGATGCGCCATGCTTTCGGCTACATCAAGCATTCTTAGAGGTGGGTGAATGCATATCTAGCCCATAAAATGACTCATGGTGGCCTACCGATGTAACGAGTCGCACTGCTCTCCTTCCAGACAGGTCTGGTGGCGGGTTGTCGACCTCGGAGGGATGGAAGGCTAGGTGAGCCAGTGGCGCAGAATCGAACCCATGTGTATTACAGGACGCCTCTAAGTATTATGCTAAACGCGCATGTTAGGCATTAAAAAAAGATGAAGCTCTTGGCGTTGACCAATCCCCTGAGGGATGCGCCACGCATTCGACTTCATCAAGTATTGTTAGAGGTGACTGCATGCATATCTGGCCCATACAATGACTCAGGGTGGACTACCTATGTATCGAGTTAGTGCTGCTACCCTCCCATACAAGTGTGGTACGGTAACAATTTGCCGGCCGAGTGGGAATGGAAGACCTGGTGAGTCTTGGGCGCGAGGATCGATCCCATGTGTATTGCAGGGCGCCCCCCGACCACTGAGCTACACGCGCCCGTTTAGGCATCAAGAAGAATACACTGGACAAGTTTCATTTCACTGCTAAAATGATGATGACGTGTTATATATAGCTCCCAAATTGAAGGTCTTAATGTACCTATTGAAGCAAAACGACCATATCTGTCCATGTTCATTGCCGTGATGTTTTGTGCCGTCATAACGGCATTAAGGGTCACATATGTCGATGAATATGTCGAATCGTTCGTATTGACTATTCGACTATGAATGATAGATTTCGTTTCGTCGCCCATACTTTCACAGTTTGCACCTTCACCTAATTTAATGTTTCAATCGTGGTATCATCTCCTACTAGACCTGCTGTTCAGCTTAGGAGGCTTTCAAAATGTATCAAAACTTTAATGATGCTGAATTATTTGCAAAACTCCGGACCGCAGGTGTCTGTGGTGGGGAACGAATTGTCCTTTCCGGGGAGTAACGCGTTCATCACAACACCATGCGGGTCCTTCGTTTCGCCTGTCTCTCAGCTAGTTCTATCGATCACTGCCATCAGCAATCATCCGTCAGCGAGTTGACCTGGAGGATCCCAAATCGGCAATGACCCCAGTTAAGCTGAGGCTGTAGTAATAGTCACAAACTTAACCTTTTTAAGATGACATTACCTCTATGGGAGCCATACGAGAGATAAGTAATGCTAACCTTCAATTTTAAATATATATATATATATATATATATATGTAAGCTCATAGTGATTTTTACTCGTTTCAGATGAAAACTTTTTAGAATCTGCAGACCTTTGCGTGCAAGGTCGATGTTCTCTTTCTTTTTTACAGAGATGGGATTCCAATTTTCTGGGGCCCATGATGTTAATTTCTTCAACTTTGTTGCTTCAAGGCTCATATTTGGAACGTGAATGCAGATGAACAAGAGGGATTCTGCCTAGCATACTCTTCACCAGTATATTGTAGTTCCCGCTGTTCTGTTAGAAATACCGACAATTTTAGTTTCATTACTGTTACTTTTCCTGTATAAAAAAATTATACGTGGGATTAATGCTCTCAGTTGAAGGTCTCTTTTGTAGAAATTTGAAGCTCTGAACTCCTAAAGTACACCATGAAAGTGGTGCTAAAGTTCCTCCACATTTCCACATGTTTTTCTGGGATTTTCTGCATTTGCATTTGGTTCAAAGGGAAATGAACCTACTTGCGCTTAGTTCTTTTAAATGTGTTATTGATCCAGTGTATTTTCCTCTCGGATTCAACCGACTGCCATAACAAAGCAGGGATTCATTGTTGAGCCTCCTTGAAATTCCAAATGAAATTTACATATTTTTTTTCAAAAGTGTTTAAATAAAGAAAAGCTGAAAACATACCATAACTCGGAGCCGAACCTAAGACTGTGGTTAATTCTGTGCTACTAATTTTTCTTTTTTATTGAAAATATTTGAGAATAAGCCTGTCAAAATTCCACCAGGTTTTCCACCTCTCATCTGCTTGCTTTTTCACACCCTTACCAAATCATTCACCATTTAGAAGCTAAACATGCTATATCGCTCTTTTTGGATGATGTCCATTAGCTTTCAAAGACAAGCAAAGTGGGTGATGACCGTCAGGACCATATCCATTGCGCGAAAATCACAGCACAGACTTCTTCGCCGTTCTAGTGACAGTTGACAAAATCATGTTCTTTGGGAAATTTGGTTTTATGTGGCAGTAATTTTCGTTGTGGGACTCGCTTTTGCGAACAGGTCTACCATAAACGACTCAACTTTAATGATGGGTGTTTGCGGTGGGGAACGAATGAGATAATGTGCTTTGGGCTCCCCAGATCAATCCCGTTGACGGGTGATTGCTGATGGCAAGAGATCGATAGAACTAGCTGAGAGACAGGCGAAACGAAGGACCCGCATGGTGTGGTGGTGAATGCGTTACTTCCCGGAAAGGACAATAGCACGTTCGTTACCCACCGCAGACGCCTGCGGTCCGGAGTTTTGCAAATATCTCAGCATCATTAAAGTTATATTTCGCAATATATGCCCTGCCGTTAAAAAAGAGTAGGCAGTAAACAATTAGTTAGAATTGTGACGCAACTTCATTCACCAGTGTTCATTTTCGTTAGATAATCTTTTCTTAAGTTCTAGGAAGTAATAATTCAGGCATACAGAAACAGCGTTTTTACTAAATTTGCTCGGTTTATGAGAAACTTATTCATTTCAAATGCATCGTCCAAAGGCCTAGTGTGTGTGTTGAAAGTAGCTGGCGGTGATCAGATGCTGTGTGGTCAGCGTTTTTCCGTAGTAATGGCATCTTCGCTTCATGATCAACTACGAGTGGACAAGTGAGAACGGTCTAAGCGTTTTTATCGATATTCGAAATATCAGGGCGCGTTTAGCGCAGTGGTTAGAGGCGCCTTGCGGTGCACACAGGATGGATCCCTCGACCTAGGTCTACTAACGTTTCCATCTCTCCAGGGGGGGTCGGCAAATCGGTACCATACTTATCTGGGAGGATACACATGAACACTGACTCGATACATCGGTAGCCTACCGCGAGTCATTGTAAAGGCCAGATGCACTCAGTGACCTCCAACGTTGCTTAATGAAGTCGAATGTATTACGCATCTCTTAGCGATTGATCAACGCCCAGAGCTTTTTCGTCGTTTAATTCCAAATAAACATTACCAAATTTGGAAGTTGTGAAGTATTTGGAATACTGTGGAGTAGTTAAGAAGAAACGTTGCCGTTATTTCCAGTGATGATTCTTTCACTGTTCTTGAATGAACTCGTAGAAGGCGATCAGTAAACTCCCAAACTCCTCGTACTTGGGAAGTTGATGGTTATACTTCTCAAGTAGGAGCTTTAACCACGTTATAGCTTCTATCAGTTCAAGGCTTCATGCACCATTCTCTCTCATTTTTTCCTCCTGGAAGCTTTTTTACAAGTTAATATCTTACTGGCACAGTAGGAGTCATAAGGTGTCTGGAAACGATCGAAGAAAAAAATGTGATTAGTGATCAAAAAAACTTTGTCATTTTAAAAGGTTATCCTTTTTATGTTTACTTTTTCTTTCTACGTCGTCGAACTCATCCTTGTCTCTTCTTATTAAGGCAACTTTTTTCGAAACCTTTCTACACATGTGCAAAGGTATCTTTGTAGTTTCTCTAATGAAATCCGTTAACAAGACGCTTGTACATCTATTTTTTTCCAATTTTTTTAAAAATTAGTGAGTCATTCTTTAGAAGTCATTCTTCATTCACATTCGGTGTGGACTTTTTCTTTCACGATTGGCTGCCTATGAAATTTATGTTTTTTGTTTAAGAAACGGAACTAACAGAAATGGTAAGATAACCTGTTGGTGCACTGGTGTTTTCATGTCTAACAAACTCATCCATCATCTAATTATGTCTTTCCCAACATTCTCATGAAAATTTTATTCCGAACTTCATATAAGGTTTGACGTTTTACTTTCCAACAAAATTCAGCAAAATTTCTTCTGATACCTTTCAGTTCCTGATTTATATTTACTGCCCACAATTCTTTCATGGCAGGGTATTATTTGAAATACAGCATCAGGGATGCTGAGATGTAAGCAGAACTCGGATCCTCAGGTGGGTTGTGAACCTGCGACTACCCTTTCGGAGTCTAGCCCTTCACGGTCACCTACTCTACCAACAAGGCCCTTTCTCTCAGCCAGCCTCTTACTCTAACCGTGCCGTCAGTAATCACCCGTCGACGCGAATAATCTGGAGAGCACAAACTAGCATTGAACCCAGTTCAGCTGAAGCTGCTGTCGAAATAACAATGCAGTTATTGATTCGATGCTTCATTGCATTGATGCTCAGAAGATCTTTCGCCTACTTGGTGGTTTAGTTTGATAGAGGCTTTGCATCCATTATTCGTGAACATCTCGGATTTGTGTGTAGATTCGAGTACTAAGGCGTTTTCTCTTCTTCATGACTGTTGTAGAATACTAGTTGAGTAGACTGTGGCTAGAATCCTGAAAGAGCTCCACTAAAACGTTTGCAGTCATCACCAACAAAAGCATTTATGAAGGAAGCGTTTTCCGGATAAATCTAATACCAATCTGCCACCTCAGAGGTGTAAGAGCTCGGTTGACCTGGAGCTGTGTTGAACCAGTAGGAATAGTGCCTCTATTGCGTGGCATCTTTAACCAGTCAGCTCAGTACGTTTTACCTCGTACTCATGGGTGTCTATACTCTGCCTTTCACAATTTTTTGAAATTCTTATGGAAATTGTCCCTTTTCGGTGGAAATAAAAGACAGTTTAAATCCTTAGAATTTTAACCGAAATCCCATTGGCCCCAAGTATCAGCACTAGGTTTAGTGACATCATCATATTCTGGTGGATGAAATATTGCCTGTTCAATAGCTTTCGTCTTCGAAATACGTGTATAGACGGAAAAAAAATTGCTCAAAGTAAGTTTTGCTGGAAGGCAAACTTTTATCCTGTAGCTTTTACACCTTGTTAGTGGAGGTCAACTCACGTCAATCCCTGAGGTTCTCTGTTCCCTATTCGAGTTGTTCTATGACTAAAGAAATTACTCACTTGAGTACTTAGATGAACCATCCTCACTGGTTGTGCGGCCACCATCATAATCTCCATATTTCGAAGTTTTGTTGATTTAGCTATTGTGGTTCTCTGAAGTCTCAAGATCAGCCTGGCCATAGTCTGCCCTAGGTCGCCACAACCACAGGAAGTCGCCGCCCTTGTGGATCAGAAGGAGATTTGCCACCACGCGACTAGCTTAATACAACGATGGTGGTGGATCGTGATATTGATTTACTTTCAGCCGAGCTTCCCTAGTGGAAACGCCGGACTCCTCTGCTTGGGAGTTCCTGCCAGGGGGATGAATACCTGCTGTACATCGCAGTCCGACACCCAGGAACATCTCCCATCCACGTTGATGTGGCAAACCGTCAGGAGGAATTAAAGAGATTCCAATTTATATAAGTGTTACAGATAAACATCACTTTTAACCAATGTAATATTGAATGTAATGCAGTGGTTATATCCGTCCTCCAATAGACACGTGCTCTTTAGTTCGATCCTGCGCTTCGACTAAAGCAAACCCACCACTATTGCGGGGACGCCAAATTGCTCTTAAACATATCTGGAAGGATAGCAGTACTGACTTGTTAGATCAGTAGGCCACCCGAAGTCATTGTATTGGACAGATATGAATTTGATCACCTATATAATGCTACGAATGCAGTCGAATGTGTGGGGCATTCCCAGCGATTGATCAACGCCGAACAACATTGTTCATTATCCATCGTGATCAAGAACAGGATAGAATCTTAGTGGTGCGTACATTTCCCTATCTGAATACTTTGTACACTTTTATTGCGCTCTCTAGAAGTTCCGTTAAGTGATACCTTGAATAACATTAACATAAAGTCTGTTGTCGCGATGAAACCATAATGGAATGGATATATGTTCATGGCAAATAAATTAGTTGCCCCAAAGCACAGCAGAGGTTTGCGTAGAAAACTTCTTGTGTTGTCACCTATGTTTCCTCATAATATTATAATCCTTATTTTCGTGTAGAAGAACAATTGTTGTCTCCATATTTTACTGTAATAGGTCTTTCTGACGGAATAGATGATTAACGCGCTCACGTTCATCAATCCATCAATCCCTGAGAGAAGCGTATGCAAACACCTACATTCGTAACATTGTAAAGTGATGAATACAAATTTCTCCTAAGCATGCACTTGTGAGGGTTTTCCGGTGTACCAAGTTAGTGTTTTTATTACTCCATACGCAGACAAATTTGGCACCATGTTTCCGAACCCGTAGTGATGGAGGGATTGGTTGATCCGAGAGGCGGGGTTGAAGCAATGACCACGTGGACCACGTGTGTAATGCAGAGCATTCCTAGCCAGCTAGATACACGCGCCTTCGTGTGTTCTTTATTCGTGAAGAGATCATTTACACTCTTGTCTTTACGTTTCAGTTTTAATAATGTCTTCAAGGATTTCCTGGCCGCTACTAGATTCACCTTTCCGGCTACAATGCAGCGTTATCTAGAATGCACTCTCTTGGAATATCAGCTAGGATTCGCTTTATTTTATCCTTTTAAGCTGGATTTTGTGGTTTATCTGTTCTTCTTTTTTTCAGTCGCTTGGTAATTGGTTAAGATTCTTCTCGAGTGAGAGCGGATGGGATTTCATGAACCATGTATAATAGGGGGCAAATCAGCGCTCTAAACAATCTGTAGCTTTGTACAGATAGGATTACCTGTGGTCAAAATGTCGTACTGTGCAAGTTAGAACTATCTGCTTGACGAATGATAAAGCTGGAGACTTTCTCTTAAAACTTACTACTGCATTTAGAAATAGGAGAACTAAGATATTTTGCTAGATATTTAAGTTTTTTCTATAATGATGTCTCCAGACACGTCACTTCTTCAGTAATCAGTTTTCTTCAACATCCATCTTGTATTTATGTTTGGTTTGACAGCTTAAAAGCTCTTATTTGTTCACAAGCAACTAATCAACTCACAAACATCAATCTCCTCTAGCCATTCGGAACATTTATTTATTTTTATCATGACCCAATTTCACATATAGTTCGGATCACTGCACTTCTTTCATTCTGTTCTTTGTCTCGTATCCATCATCTACCAAGGTTCTTGGATTTGTGCGTGGGATTTTTTTGCCAATTCGGCTTCCACATCGACCTTGAGCGGTCGGTTACTTTTTCATTCCTACTTCCGTTTCTGATTTCGATCTGAACATCTCTCCGAATGAACTAGTAGGAAAACCGAACGAAGGATTCGTCGCTGAAAACATACCTCCCTTTGATCCTCATCGTGGTGAAGACCTGCATACGTCCTTGCCAGGTTAAGTCAGCACTCCAGGGAGGACCAAGTTGCATGACCAGAGCAATACGCCAGCCTCAGTACCCCGCACACTGGGTGCTCCCTGCTCTATGACGTCAGGCGGTGAACGGTGAGGCCAGAAAATCTCGGATTAGGCAGGGCGTCAATGGAACCGGATCTGACGAACACACGCACGACACGCCATAGAGATTGTTTCTTACTATGCACGTATAATGCCAGAACACTCACCACAAACGCCGATCTTTATGCCCTTCTTGTAGGCGCAGATCGCATTAAATTTCATGTGATCGCACTATAAGAAAGAAAAATCAAGAAGACCGACATACGCCAACTAAACAACGGGGCCCTTGTGATCCGTGAAGAAAAGGTCCCGTCGCGAAATGTGGGCAGCGTAGGCTTTGTCGTCCACCCGTCCATTGTCCATCTCGTCGACTCATACGAGATCCCTTTCCCCTCGCATAGCCGTCCTTCGTCCTCAACTGATGCGTAATAGGAAGATCACAATCATCAACTGCTACTCACCAACCGACGCAGCTGATGAGTACGAATTAAATGCGTTCTACTATCAGTTGGAGGAATTCATCCGCAATGAAAAAGCATATCATAAATTTGTTGTCGGAGACTTCAATGCTAGAATGGGAAAGGCCAACGAGAGCGAATACAGGATCAGAAATTTTGGATTAGGAGTAAGAAATGAGAATGGGAACCGTCTCGCAGAACTCCTGTCAGGAGCACGTCTCTTCCATAGAAACTCGTTTTTCCAGAAGAAAGAAAGCCGCCGCTGGACATAGGAGTCTCCCAACGGCATGACTCATGCGGAGATCGACCATGTTCTGACGAACAGAAGATAGTTCCTACTTGACACATCGGTAGTCCCGTCATTCTGTCCTGGTTCCGATCGCCGCCTTCTTCGCGAGAAGATTCGATTCAGCCGCGAGCTGGAAAAAGAGCTCCCTTCATCGATCACGAGGAAAAAGCCTAGCCGTATACGACGAGAAAATTCTGAACGAGGCCCTATCCAAACGTGACTGGCAGGTTAAAGAAGACCCTACCGAAGACTACGAGCTGCTTGTCGAAAGACTGAAAAGCTGTGCCGAATTCGCCTCAGTTCCTCAAGCAAGAAGATCGTATCGCATCTCCGTCACTACTAAGGAGTTGCTCGAGAAGAGAAGGAAACTGAAGCTTGACCCTACTGCAGCACGTTTAACATGGCTAGTAATAAATGCCAGCTGCAGAAGAGCTTTGCAGGAAGATCTACATCAGTACAAGCAGAAGACACTGCTGGAAGCAGTCTAAAAAAATGTCGTCGGGACTTGTATGATTATAATGTTCCGCTGTCACCCCTGATGAACGAAGATGGGATAGCCAAAACTTCCCACAGTGATATGGAAGCGGAAACGTTCTACATCAACCATTTTCCGTTCCACAATCCCCGTCCCGGACCCTAATATCCCCGCTGGAGAAAAACCACCTGGAATTCTTCCGTCGGAGGTTCGAGTTGCGATAGAAAGCATGAGAAAAGCGCAGCCCCTAGACCCGATAATACTACTGCCGACTTCTTTAGAGCTGGAAGCCACAATTTACATGTACTTATCGCAAATCATATGACAGCCTTCCTTCAAAAGGGAAAAAAATCCCATACTAGTGGAGGATGTCGCGCACGGTCATCCTACCTAAGAAAGGGAGACCGAAGGGATCTTCGTAATCGTCCCATATGCTTGTTGAGTGTATTATACAAGCTCTTCACGAAGATTATCCTCTCGCGCATATCAAGGACATTGGATGAGGCGCAACCAATCGAGCAAGCAGGATTTCGGAAAGGATTTTGCTGCATGGACTACATCCAAACCGTGTCCAGGGTCATCGAAGTTTGTCGGGAATACCACGTGCCTCTAGCCTTTGTCGACTATGAAAAAGGCGTTTGACAGTGGCGAAACGAATGCAATCCTGTCAGCGCTCGTCAACCAAGGAGTGGACCCGTCCTACATAAGAACTATGTCCGACTGCTATCGGAACTGCACTACGAAAATACAGCTTTTCCATCGACCTCTTACCATACCTTTAGGAAAAAGGGGTTGGACAGGGCGACACAATATCGCCATAGCTGTTCAGTGCCACACTGCAATGGATAATGAAGTCACTCGACTAGGGATGAGAAAGGCATACGTATTGATGGAAAAATTCCTATCAAACCTTCGTTTTGCCGACGACCTTGTCATCTTCTCAAGAAGTACTAGTGAACCAGAGATGATGATCAACGAGCTCAACGAAGCGGGGAATAGATCGGACTTTGCATTAGTCGAAAGAAGACCCAGTTCATGAAAAAACCCATGGTGTGAAGGCGAAAAAATTGAACTGGGTGGCTGTCTGATTGTAGAGACCACCTCGTATGTATATCTTGGGTGATAAATGGACATGGAAAACAGCATGAAGGAAGAACTAGGTAGAAGAAGGACAGCAGCTTGGGCCGCGTTCGGGCCTCTCAGAAGAAGCCACCGACCAACTGAAGGACCCGAAAATCCGCGCTCATTTCTTCGATTCTGCGGTCCTCCCTGGGCTCCATTATGCTAGCAGAGACGTGGGTTGATACGTTAACCCGGTCAAGAATGCTTCACACTACTCGCAGAGCGCTTGAATAATGTCTTCTGAAATATAATCGGCACTCTCACCATCTGGCCGGAATGCGAAGCTCTGACCCTCAGATCTGAAATCTGTCACATCTTCGGGATCCAGGAGATTACACATCGATAGCGAAACATAGATGGGCCGATCACATAATGAGAAGAACAGACGACAGATGGACGAAAAGAACAGTAGAGTGGACTCCAAGAGAATGCAAACGTCTCCTTGGACGACTTACACGTTGGGCGGACGTGTTCGTAAACAAAGTTAATCAGCTGTATCCGCAACTGCAGTTGTTTTACAGATACGAGGTAGATAGATATGAGACAGATATGAGCCTCGCACGCGCTACCATGCTCGAACAAGACCAGCACCGTGGACTACGATTGCAAGAGAAAGGAATGAATGGCATATGTGCTGGGGTACGCACAGCTCGTGAAGACGGACCGTCCAAGTATCCAAGTTTTTGCAACGTTAAGATCTTGATCTTCATAAAAGTTGTTGCCTGCTGGTTAAGGCATTACCAGGTCGTCACCGTAAGCTACCACCAGTCTTTGTGGTTTTAGAACGTGCTGCCCTTAGAAGTCTGCTACTAATCTGCCGACCACAGAGGCATGGAAGACCCGGTTAATCTAGAGTGAAGTGGAACCAGGGCCCTTAGGTGTATCGAACAACACCTCTACCACTGTAGTTCTCACACTCCATATAATAGAGCTTAATGATAGTAGAACTCAGCTACTTTTTCAAAATCTGGACAATGCTCACAGATTGGGCTTAATTTGCCGACTATATTTCTAAATTAACACTCGGATTGCAAGGTAGGAGTTTTTGTAAAGGTAACTATAAACGCTAAACGGCGTAAAATCAAAATATGACCTCAAAATATAAAGTAGAACCTTTCGATCTTTAACATTAACAATGTAGTTTTCAACAAGCGCCGATGAACACATAGCGAATATCGGTTTGTCTTCCTCTTTTTATTTTTTATTATGCGTTATATATTAATACATAGCTCTCAGCATGCGTTTGGTGCGATGCATCTGGTGCAAGAATGGTGGGAGCCTTAAACTGTGAACCAAGATACGTGAGTTCATAGTAACGTATAAAGAATAAAGCCTTGTGCATTGATCAATCGTAGAGTGATGCGCCATGCATTCTACTTCATTGAGCATCGTTAGAGGTGTGCCCTTTAAAGACACACCTGGCCCATTCGTTGACTTGCGGTGGTCAAACAATGTGTCAAGACTGTTGTTTTTCCTCTAGACAAGTCTGGAACCAACCTGCCGAGCCCTGAGGAATGGGAAGCTAGGTGGGCCCAAGACGAGGGATGCAATTAAGGATCCGTGTGATTTGTTGGGTACCTCGAACCACTGTTCTATACGTCCCGTCTTAGCTGATATTTAAGTTTATTGATTAAAATGAAAACTGTTCGAGCCTATTACTATTCTTCGATGAATTAGTTTTCCTCTCCTCATTCCATGATGTGCTAATGTTCTGGAGCTCACTACGTATTTCTTTTCTGTTTTGCCTTTCTAGCCATCCGTATTTCTAGCAATGAATCAATTGAACAGAAGGGATTTTGTCTAGCAGGGCAAGATGACATTCATCAACTCAGAGTAACAAAAACAAAAATACCTATGTACAACATGTTTGTGGTAGTGATCAAAAAATTATCATGGGTTGTCGAAAAGCTGATGCACTATGTGTTAGATGAGATATTCATTATTATGGACCAGATTAGTAAAAGTTATCCAGATGTTTCACTAAAGTAGAACTCATGACTTGTAATATTTTCGTTCTAATAAAATTATGAAGTAAGTAGTTGTAGTCAATTGGTATCTCTCTGAACTTGTCAAACTTTATGATGTTAGCTTTTCCGACTAGATGACTTACAAAATGCCTATATAACCTATTTTCCCGCAAACCATCGATTGTTTTAGTGAACCTACTAATGTCACAGTTTGTCTCATCTATATACCAGAGTTTCCAACTGATTTGGCATTATTCAATGGAAGCGAACAATACGATATTTTTTCCACTTACGATGAAGTCGATGGTTTTCCTGTTGTTGCGTCTGACATCTCAAGAAATTCAGTGACTGAAATCTCCTGTCAAGAAGTTGTTGTTTAAGACATTTGACATGTCTGGCTCGTGTGATTTTCCACATTTTGCCATATGTGGAAACGTCCTTAATCTGTCAAAGGTTGTCAGCATATATCGGAACTCTAGGTCACTTTTCATCTTTACGTAATGCGATGTGTAGCGAAGTACGTAGACATGGTCTGAAATATACATCTGGAAGATGAAGACATCAAATAAACTTTTTACCAAGCTCGTGTTAGCTTATGAATGAAAGAATACACATTGTTTAGTCACACAGAGGTTATGGGAAAGATGGTTTTTGAAATACACCGGTTTGTTGATTTAATCACACGCTCAGCTCTAATTGAGCCTCTCATCATTCCAGAGTCAGCCAGTTGGTACCAAACTTCTAGCGGGATAAAAACACTGACTTTATACATCGATAGTAACCTGTAAGCCATTGTCTAGGCCCAAAATGCATTCAGCTATGGTGCTTAAAAGGGAGTCCAATGCAAGATGCATCTCTATTCTCTATCTATCTCTAAGGAATTTATAGATAACGGACATTTTCTTCTTTATTTGCGTGAAATGTTATACTCCGATGGATTCTGCTTATTAAATTCTCCTCGTGAGGTCGGGTGTCTAATCGCAGAAATCGCTATCATCCTGAGAGAATCCTAGCTGCAAGGCAGTATATTTATATTTGATCCTGTGATGACAACTTGAGGAGTCCCTAGAACTCCTATTTCGAGATTCCAGGAAAATCATGCTCGACCAGCACTTAACGTTTTAGTGAGGAAATATGCCAGAGCCATAAGTTGAAGCCGAAACCACATACGTGCTCGATCGCTTTCGCAGATGGTGGTTGCAAGACAGCGAAACAGAAGGGAAGAAGTACCAGGGATCACATCATGTGTGAAAAGATGGCATGAGAAGTATCTAATTAGAAAAGTTATACTTCTGAAACTGTGCTTCTATATTTAAAAAATCCACTTTTATTTAGCTTTGCCACAAATAATCAATAGCTCTTTGTGTTACTGAGCAGATACGAGGTTGGTATCAAATATTTGTTGGTCTCAGCTTTCGACGTATTCGACTACTTCAGAGCCGGATTGATCCGAGTCGATCATCCACAGTTGGTCGCCCTCGTGCTGTGGCTGTTCGCTGTCGTACCGAGTGAAATCCATTGAATTGGGACACCGATCGAATGAAGAATCTCACTCGGCTGTGCTCCTGTATACAGGATGGATGTTGATCGATTTCTGCCATTCAGTGTGATCTACTGTTTGGCGGCCAATGCGTCTTTTAGCAGTCGGTATGGTATACCAGCTGGCACATAGGGTAGGTTTCTATGTCGGTTTTCAGAGAGGACGGAAACCTATCGCAGAGCAAAAAAATGGAATGCTTGATCCTGACTTTCAGTACAAGTACAGACCGCGAAAGCGTGGGCTATCGTTCCTTTTAATCTAGATAGCTTTTGGTAAAAGGTGTCAGAAAAGTTACCACATGGTCTTGTGCAAACCAAGCATCCGTAGCGACGTTGCTTGTTAACCTCTAAGTCGATTTTTACAGATGTATTACAGCGCTTGGTGTAGAGTTTGACCTGGCTGACCCTAGGACACCAAGGGAACCACAATGGCTAAGTCAGCAAATTTCCACTTAATATCCAAGTATTGCAGCGCCATGTGCCAGCTAGTATATCACTCCAACTGCTACAGCACGCATTGTCCGCGAAACAGCAGACCACATTGGATGGCGGGAATTGACCAAAATTCGTCCTTTATTAAAGGGCACCGTCGAATGACATCCTTCATTTGATCTGTGCTCCACTTCACAGAATTCGAGTCGGTGCAAGATCGACTGGAAGCTAGATGTTCTCCGTGTTCCATCATTTCATACTCTGTAGCATTCTATTTGGACCATTGTCTTCCATGTAGCTCCTTTTAACCTCCCAGCTTAGCTACACATACTGATGCATTTTGTGAAGCGATTTCCTTAGCTCTCAATGAAGGTGACAACTTTCCTGACTAGCTGTACCGTCAGTCAATATTCGTAATTGTGAGTTGGAGGTCCTCAGCAAAATAGATATCGGATATCTATCGTTCATTTTCTATCCCATTGCTTCTTATTTGGGTAGAGTGCTTGAATATAATGCTGCAGCGAAATGGGATTCACCACTGAATTCCCTTTCTCATGATGTTTCCTTAGAATTTTAAAGAGGATAAAAAAGGATGAACCTCTCGCCGTTGATCAGTCCCTGAGGGATGCGCCGTGCACTAGACTTCATTAAGCATAGTTGGAGGTGATTGAATGCATATCTGACCTTTACAATGACTCGAAGTGGCCTTTTATCGAACCAGTGTTGCTATCCTCCCAGACAAGTCTGGTTTCAATTTGCCGACCCGGAGGGATGAAAGTCTTGGTGAGCCATGGGCGCGGGGATCAATCCCCCTGTGTACTGCAGGGCGCCTCCGACCACTGTGTCATACGCGCCCATGTAAAAGAAGTATGTTTTTCATATTAAATTTTCTTTATGCTTATTTAGAATTTTTTGTTCTCTTGTATGGATTCATTCTTCGTCAAAAGCGCTTAGATATTTTGAAGTCTTTTCAATCGACTTGATGAAGTTCATTAATGTGATGAATGCTTGCTAAAGTAACTTCCTATCATCACAAGAGATTCATATGTGTACTGTAGAGATGTGGGTCAGCTGTTTGAAGCGCGAGATTTAAGTAGGATGACTCCATGGTTACCACTGTAAATGTTTTTTCTTCATGTTCTTTCATCTCCAACTTAATCTTCTCTAATCTATTGACTGAGGGTCTTTCATCAAGCTACATTTCTATAGACAAGTCAGTGATTAAACTACCACTGTCTATCTACTGCTAATCGTATGTACGTGGTTAATCCTCTAAGAACTGAGCATTGTCTCATTTATTATCTCAAACGTTAATCCGATATTAGGCATTTCAAAAGGTGAGTTTTTAGGCTGCTAGATGTCGAAAGTTAAGGGATTACAGATAACTGGTTGTATAGAATTATAGTAATGTACACACGATCGTTAGTCCGATCCTATGGACAAACCAAGTCCTCCCAGACCATTACGACTTAGTAAACGAGTTCCATATTTGTGTAGGAGCATCAAAAATATTAACTCGATCTACACCGAAGATCCTATCAAACCATTCTATAGGTCAAATATACTTTCTGCGATGCTATGAATTGAGTCCATTGTGCATCCCTAAGGGAGTTATCGACTATGAACGCTTATACCGTTTCTCCTAGGAGATTAAGAAACTAGAACAAGTTAGATAGTCAGTTCTGTCTATTATTTATTACTCGGACCTGAAACAATCGAAGCGAGTGGGCTGGGAAACTGCTCAAGTTGAAGGTGTTTCAACAAACAGTTCGTTTACAGTATTCCTCTTGATCATTCGTTCATCATTTTGTAGTACCTTGATGAAAATTCGCCTTGTAAAATTCAGGACTGCATAATAAATAACACGCAAATAAACTTGCAGAACAGATTTTCACTTAACAACATCACAAGTGCTCAGTTACAACTACGTATCACATGCTAACGAATTAAATGCTTGCCGAATTCAGAGCCTATACAAGTCTTTTCTATACACCTAAACGTGTGCTTCATAAAGAACCACTATTTCTGAGGTCTAGCTTCTTCTTCGACTAAGGCGTTCTGCATTTCCTTAATCTCCTTTCAGGTTCTCTTTCGACAACCATGTTTGCTTTATCTGCACTGATATCATCACATTTTTCTTCTTTGCTTTCATTATCGTTGCTGATGAAAATCGTTAGCCATGTACGATCAAAGTCGTTTTGCACTTATTTCAATGATAGCCGTATAATCCAACTTTTTAGTTTTTCCCTAATTTTCTTTTCAAGGCTTCGAAATTGTATGACTTATTAAGAATATTGAGTTGATTGCACTTTTTAAAATCTCCAGTACGTTTCTCATAGATTTCCCTTACAATTCAAATTTGATATTGAACATCATAAAATGCGTTTGAAAAAACAAGATTCTCTTAACGGTCTAACCTAATTAATTCCAAAACTATGCAGCCATCTGGGATTTGCCTATACAATCCAGGAAAAGTGAAACGGTTAGCCGAAGAAAAAAGCCTTCATGCGAAACTTTCGGGACACGCAACATTGGTCATTGGCGTCGTTCTGCATCAGGCAACATTTGTTCCATTGTCGTTTCCTGCTGCGTGTTGGCTCGTACACTTTCCATTATTTTCCACCCCCATTTGCATAATGTCTCAGCATTTAGGAAGGGAAGTACTTACTCTGTATTTAATCCTAATTTGGTGTATCTCTTGTTACAATTCCCGTTTCTATATGACGTACATGGTCCTAATTCATATGCAGCTAAATCTGCCATCTAACTCGGTAAAGATTTAAAGGCGTTGAACTTTGCGGATTTTAAAATTTGCATGAAATACGTTTCCTGTTTCCGTTCCTGTTTTTTTTTCTTTCGTTCATTCCTAGATAGAAATGCTACCACGGTCGATATCTCATTCTTCGTGTGAAATTGGTTTTACAAGGTATAATTCATGTGACATAGTTGATTTACACTATTTGTACACTTTCCCTTTCTATTCGTCGTAATTTATCTCTATGGAAATTGGTTGCGTTATTGTTGGTTGCGTCAACTGAGCCGCGTATTACCGTATCCTTTGTAGGTTTCCATCGATTCTCGATTTTTTTATCGGCTCTTCTGTTTCATTTTTCCTTTTTGTTTCATTTTGAAAGCGTTCTATGAAGTGCTAACACTTGAGCGAAGGCAATTTGTATCTATTCGAAGGGGAAAGCTGAGTTAAAGGGATGAAGATTTTGACGTCGTCATGTGCTATTGACATCTCTTTTTGCTATGAAAAAGGGGAAATAGTTACAAACAGAAAACTCAGTACCTTGTCTTTAAAAAAAAAGTTGTACTAGATTATGACATATCTTTCTTTAACCTGTGCTGGTAGTTCGCCCTAGGTTATTTTTCCCTGGAATCACGTTACTAGGGTTCCCCAGGAGACTATAATCATTGGCTGTTCTCTGTCCTCTGAGGATTGGTGAGAGGTTTACTGCTGTGCAAATTCGATCCACTCAGCACTACAGCTATCCTTGTGGCGGTAGCGATTTCTGGCATTTCGCTCAGTCTTCGACTTCTGGATCGAATTTTTGGCTGCATATGTTGAATGGTAATTGCTGTATTCAGTATTATATATGCATATAAATTCACTTACTACCACATACAACGAGATCGCGTGTAAACAGTGGTTAGAAGTGGGCTGAAAAGTATACATGGTCGTTGGCTCGATTCCGCACCTAAAACAAACCAAGCCTTTACCTGCCCCATCCCTCTGAAGCCAACAAGTTCATGTCAGACTTTTCTTAATTCCTCACTATAGCTTGTATGCGTGAACTATTCTGTGAAGGGACCACGTACGTCCAGTCGTCCTGTAGTCATCAAATCGACCACCCTTATTTGATGAGCTTCAATACCTGTCGCTTATTTCTACTGCATTGGTAGCGGTCATATTCTTGCACAACATTATCTTCTACTTAGAGTTTTTTAATAACCGAAAAGCAGTGTTTTTTGTATCACATAGGCTTAATACATACGCAGGCACATAGGCCTAGAACATATGAACTTCTTACTACGTTTCGTTGGCAACCACCGGTTTGCTTCACTATAACCGGATGCCGTTAGAGTCTTTTCTTCAATTCTTTTAATAGCGTTAGGCACATATTATGTCGCCTGTGTACTTTTCATATTGTCGTCTGGAAAGCCAGTTTTCATGGCTATACGGTATCAGCTCCGATCAAAGCCAACATCATCCTTCTTTAAAAACTCAGAATAGACGACGTCATTATTAAATAGGGAAAAGAACTTAGTTTGTTGAATTCTTACCATTTAAGGCCTACTTTCTACGAAAAGAACCATAATGTCCTTTGTTACACTGATTCTGTCCGATGGAATCGTTCCGATGTAAAAGCATAGCATTTTATTAGATGATTCTCGTTTTTGAGGTCATATTGTAGTTATATCATAAGAATACCAATGAAAATAACTTACACATTTATGCAAGATTTATTGATTATTTGTGCTCACTTATCTTCATGAATAGTCCACAACTTTGAGTCTCAACTTAAGTTTAGCGCTTAAAAAGATTGAGACAGGCAGGAGGATACTGACTCTAATCATTCTTCCTCTCATTCATGTTTTCGATGATATTCTTCATTGATGCATAATGATGAACAGAAGCTGTATAGCATCGCATTCTATTAGTAGTAGGATTAAGTTCAGAGGACTCAGATGGCATTCGTTGATGAATAAAAAGTGTAATCAACATTGAAAACGATGAGTCGCTCTTAACATTCTTCACATCGTTTTCATAATGCTTTTAAAACACCAAATTTTGTAAAACATCCTTTTGCTGATGGACCTCAATGTTTTCATTCTTCTTCTCCCTCTTCTTCTTTTCATTCTTCTTCTCCTTCGCCTCTTCTTCTTCTTTCTTTCCTTCTGCTGTCGTTCCTCTCTCGTTTTTTTCTTCTTTTTCCTTCTTCTTCTTATTCTTTTCATCCATTTCTTCTGTTTTCATCCATTTCTTCTTATTACTTCTCTTATTCATCTTGTTCTTTGTGCTATCCTATAAATCCCCTGTTATTTTTATTATATGTAAGTGTTCTTATACATTTTTTATTATATGTTTATTTTAGCATAAATTGACATAAGAAACGTCTCATGTAAATTATAACAACTATAAAAAATATTATTTCCTTAGCCAAGCAGTTTAAAAAAAACAAATGGTAATGGTATGCTTCCAATTTCCAACACTCATTTACCATCCATTACGATGCTGTCATCTGTTTCGTTCAATGTTTAACGTCAACGTTAAGAATCATCTAGAAGTTTCCTATGTTTTTACTTAGTCTTACTGTTTCTTATTGCGGCCGTACAATCTTGAGTGGCATTTTTTGAAATCCCTCTTCTTATACGACGCCTTCTTCTGTAAAAAGCAGATAAAGCGTAAAGTGTTCCATGTCGATCAATCCCCTATTGGATGCGCTAAGCATTTAACTTCATTCGTAGCGCTGTAAAGGTTATTGAATAATTCATTCAGACCAAAAAATTCTTGTGATGGCCAATCGATGTATCACGCCAGTATTGCTACCCCTCCAGACAAGTCTAGTGCTAATTTGCTGACCCCGGAGGGATAGCGGTCTTGGTCTGCTGGCGGGTGGCATAGTACTGGTGCCATGTGTGGCACCTCTAGCCACTATGCTACGTGTGCTGTATTGAATCGTTACATAATATTGTTAACAATAAATTACTCAAAACCGATTGAAACGAATATTTTGCTTGAGAAATGCGAATTGGCCCAAAATCGGGTGTAATTTCATCGTCTTCGTTGTCATCGCAGTCTCTTTGTCTGCGCACCTAATTCAATTCTGCGTCTATTTAACATAATTTTCTTTGTGTGTACTTCCATAAGATTCAATTAACACTTATGAACGTATTGATAACATTGTGAAAGCTAACAATATAATTCCTTCTTCGATAGTTCTTTATCATATCAGGTTAGCCTGAAATCTTACTTGTTCGAGAAAGGAATGAGTTCGAGATGTCTACCTGTTGTTTAACTTTTTCTTCGGTTTTTATTCGTACTCCCAGTTTTTTCGCCCATATTTCTTGCACTCATGAGCTTATACGGTAGATGTTTTCGTTCTCCTCAGAGCCATGTTAATTCAAGGCGATTGCCAACAGCAGATTATTGTTTAAAAAAAAACACTTATCCATTGTTTAAAGAACAAAAGAAAATGTCTAAATGCAGTGATACTTACTTGGATACTTGGATGACCGGTCTTCACTGGTCGTGCGGTCCCCCTGCATAATTTCCATTTTTCTGCAGTTCTCCTCGTTTCGTCATTGTGGTTCTCTGGAATCCCAAGATGAACTTACCCAAAGTCTTCCCCAGGTCTCACCACCACAGGCACTCGCCACCCTTGTTGTTCAGAGAGAAATTTGGCACCATGCGACTAGTTTGATAATAGGATGGATTAGTTCATTAGGTCCGTTGTCATTCGTCTATTATCCATGAAGGTCGTCGGAGAGAATCTCGTCTTCCTCATGAATGTCATGAAATGCTAGATGAGTTGATTCTGTTTGGAATCCTGGGACAACTAGCTGTGCTAGTTTCTTCTCGGATCTTCACCACAAATACTCGGCCTTTGTGGACCGACAGAATGTTTCCTCAGGCAAATCTGGTAGCAATCTGCTGACCCAGGAGTGGTGCCAATTTTGGATAGCGGCTTGAATCGGTCCATCGTATTATTTTTTTGATAGAAACGTTACTATTCTTTAGATGTGTACAACTAAGCAAATCCACTACTCAATTTTTCCTATAGGATTGTTGTCCATTATTTTTTTTCTTCAACTCTTCATTCGTGTGACAACATATTAGGATTTTCTTTATCCTAAGCAGAAAAAAATGATTACATACAGATCAAATTCTTCTCTACCTAAACTTAAGATACATTTATTCACTGCTAGGTGTTCTTTGGTGCAAAAAAAAATAATGATAGATTTGAAATGATCGTTAAGTTTTCTCAGTATGAAAAGGAAAGTGAACAGTAGATTATGGGTGGGAATTTATCAAACGTTCCATCGAATAGTCGAATATTATTCGAACATTCGAGCGTCGTTGTATTCAAAATGACGCCATTTTATGAACTGGTTGCAGAAATTGTGTTCACTGGTAGGAAACTTCCTATGTATTTGTCAATAAATATGAATTTAATAGCTTTTAAGTGAAGTATTAGAGTAGACTACACACACAGTTTTAATGTGGATTTCGTCTAGTGCTTAGAGGTGCCTTATGATGCACATGGTTCTAGGTTCAATCTTGAGCTGCGAGCTAACAAAACCCATCGTCCTTCCAGGTGCGGTAGATTGGTGCCAAAGTTGTCTGAAAGGATAAAAACCCTCAATATATCGGAAGGCCATCGCAAGTTACTGTATGGACGGAAATTTTACTCAGTCACCTCTGCGATTGTACGAAACAAATGCATAGCCGACCCTTAAGGGATCGATCGATACAAAACGCTTTATCTTTCGAACATTTTCCATAGAGAAGTCAGCTTTTCACAAGGCTACGTGGCACATCTTTAGGTGGTAAACATGAGGTTAAAAGCGAACCAAAAGGGACGTTTGTTTTCCGTAAGACGCAGTTGCTTTCAAGAGATTCGTTTATGCATACGTCCACATAGCTCAACGACATCATGCTGGAATACTGATATCATCGTATTTGCTGAGCAGTGCTATTAACTCTTCACTAGACTCAATATGATTAACTTGTTTCTGCTATATCACGTGTATAGTTCTCATTTCATCTACCCGTAATCATTTTTCATACTCTCGTACTTGGATGATTTCGCCTTTGGTGGATATGGATGGTTTTTTTGGATTCCGAATAAGCTAGCTATTTGCGACGAAATGACTTGAGAAGTCGCCAGAAAGTATTCTGGATTATCCTGGATTTGAACAGCCACCCATGGCTAGGTTATCTATAGGTAACCACTAGAAAAATACAGGCAGTAAAAGGATGTGTGCTTTCTGTGTCTGCAGTGCGAGCCTAGTGCTCTGAACAATCGCGATTTGTAACAGTTCCCTACTACGACTGAGAATTTCGTACTGCTGATACGAATGAACAAGGTAAAGTGTAATGTTGATGATCACCTTTTCCTTCGTTAGGAGAATTTAAACTCTCCAAGCCTTTTTATGTTCTATTGCAAAAATTGATTCTAGATCACGTTATCCTATCTCTTACATCTTCTTTATGACTTAGCTTTTCATTGTCCAGCTAGCAATGATGACCGACTTCCGTTAGAGACATGGCTCACATATGATAATTACCCCCATTTGATCGTTTCTCCACTTTTTTTTCGCCAATAACTCGAATAGTCGAATCTTCTTTTCTATTCGCTTAATTGAGCAATACAGGATCTTATATTTATTTACATAGATTTTGTAAAATTAAGCACGATAACCAAAAAGAAATACTATGTATTAGAATCCACTCCGGTGTATCGTTCCTTTACGAGTTATACCGATCCGATCTTTTCGCAGTCCTTCCCAAGGTATTTGTCAGGTCAGTAAAGCGTTCACAATCCTGATTTTCGTATCTTTCCTTCCTATTTAATACTACGACAAGATGCGTCTAGCGCACTGGTTAGAGGTGCCATGCAATCACAAATGTCATGTTTGGTTCAACTCGTGCCTTTGGCCAACTAGGCCCTCCTCGTCCCTTAGGTCGGCAAATTGGAAATAGTCTGAGAGGATTAAAACACTGATTTAACACATCGGCACGCTTCCGCTGTTTATTATGTAAACAAGATATGCATTCGTTCACTTTTAAAATGCTACGAATGGAGTTGGATGCATGACGCATCCATAGAGAATTGATGAACGCCAAACGCCTTAGCCTTTAGTTTTTAGAAGTGCATGACATGACACTAGATTTGAACGGAATCCGCTGACGCATCACTACAGAGCGTTTATGTTCTCCTACTTTTACTATGTGGTGCAAAAGTCTTTTATTTTATTCAACACAGTCATGCCTTGCTTTCAATGCATATGTGCCAGGAAATTTTGCGCACATTAGTCTTAAGGTAATATGTCTTAGCTCACACTCATCTGCATCGACTGAAACATAAATCTGCAAATCTTTGTCAACACTATGCGACGTTTGGCATTCAAGCAAAATATTTCATCATTTGAGAGAAGAAAGCGCGTATTTTTTTTCTCTTTTTTTTCTGTCGAGGACTCATCTCTATCGAGCACAGGTGAACTTTTGTCGGGCAAAACACCTATGATGTGTGTATCGTTGGCCTTCTCGGCTACTTCTCTTGCATGTTATAATGCGCAGTACAGATAGAATAAGGTCTGTGCTTTATAGGTCTATCAAGTTCACAGATTCTCAAATATTTCAGTTGGCAAAAAATGAAAAATTTTCGATAGTATTGACGAAGAACCATCCGCCTTCATGCAGTTGTGCTACTACCGTTCGTAATTCATGAAGTTATCAGTATTCAGGAAGATTTGTACATCTGGAGTGTGGTTTTAGGGCTCGGTGACGTTAAGCTCCATGAATGTATGCATAAGCGAAGATGGCATTTCAGCAGCAACGACAATATTCGTCCCAAAAACCTTCGTCCATTAGGCGTTTTGAACAAGCTTCGGACCTGTTAGTGCACGGGCATACACCTACGCAATCATCAACATCCCCAAATATATATGGAAGTGTGTCCGGTTGGAGCGATTGACCCTAACACCATAAGATACTTCTCATCCAATATTTTGTTCTACGCCGTTTTTTTGCTATCCTTATTCGTGTTATCTGCTTCCACATATATACATATACCAGAACTTCTTTTGCTTGGTCTGTTTTCTCAGGTATCTATTATCTATCAATGTTTTCGGATTAGAATTTGTGTTCGGTTGCTATACTATACGGTTTTCCCATCTTCACGATTGTCGTTGAATACTGGTCGAGATGACTTTCAGTGGAACCTTGCTTAATCGTTTCCATATCTTTACAAGCAACACACATAAGCCTTTAGGAATTGAGCAGAGCTTCTCCCAAACAAGTGTGATATAAATTTGCTGACACAGGAGGAATGGTGGTCCGATTTGTTGCCTTCCCCGATGGGGGTCTAACCAGCAACCATGTGTATGTGGCATGGTACCTCTCGCACCCCCTATCTGGCTTTTTTAACGCCAACATTGTTATTCTCTACTTATGTACAAATATGCACATTGAATTTCTTTATCTGAAAAGTATTCATGTTTCCTGAAAAATCACAACAACAATGGTAAGAACGTTTTTGTTATCATCGTTATACACACGACTTACTTCTGACCTCCTTTAGGACTCATCCTGATTTCCTTCTTGTGAATGTGATTTTTCGTTCAAAGTTTTGTTTTCATCATGATTCCTTTTTGTGAGTTTAAATACGACGTTTTCATCTTGAAGCCCAGCTATGAGTAAACAAATCCTAGTATCAAACTAGTTACATGGTGTCTAACCTCTCACTGATTCACCAAGACCACTGACTCCTTGTGGTGGTGACGACCTGAAGAAGGCCTCAACTAGGCTGACCTCCAGATTCCAGACAACCACAGTGGCTAAACCAGCGAAATCTCCGGAGAATGGAATTTGTGCTAGGGGCCCACAGAGCCATCGAAGACGTGCCATCCAAGTAAATAAAATGGTGACCACCCAGAAAATGCTTCGGTCGAACGAATCAATACGAAACGTGTTTCACCGTCTCGCTTTCAATCTTCACTTTACTCGTCAATCAGTAGTTTTTACTCTAATCATTAGGAACGGATGTAAATTGTCCAGAAATGTCGAAAACCATTGAATTCTTCCATTTATTAGCGTGTGAAAAATGAGTGGTGCGAAAAAGAAACGTTAGAAAAAAAGGCAGAACATTTCTCAGTGAGACATTTTATGGATCGCACGCACATCTATATATATAGCTCCCCATCACCTCGGCTTCTTCCATTAGCGGATTGAGGCAGTCGAGCAATTCTGTATCCCACCGAAACTCATTCTTCTTTTCTGACGTGCTACTGACATCTTCGAAAAGGTGTATGGTAGGTTTGTAAGGTTTTCTCATTTAATAGAAGTCGGATGCATCAGCTGTTGGTTGGACCATTTCCATAGTATCGTAGTTGTTTAGAAGGGAATCACTGAGATAACAAACTAATTAGCTTTTTGACGACTAATCAAATGTCATCTGTTTTGTCCTAACAAGTGCGCAATTTCCTGGAACTTCTGTGACATAATGATCAATCAACTATAATTTACAATTATTAAAAGAATAAGGAATAAACCATTTGGCGTTGATCTTTCCTCATAAAGATTCGCTGTACACTTCACTTCACTGTCAGTATCATAAAGTTAGCCGAATACATTACTGACACATACAAAACCTTAAGAAAGCTTAATGAAGTATCTAGTCAGTCGATCTACGTGAAATGGCAAGCTTGTTTAGTCCAGGAGCAGAATCGAACTAACGACCACGGGTGGAAACAGGGAAACACTATTGCAGGGAAATACTTGTCGCTAAGCTAAAGGCACTCTTTATAAATATTAGGAATACATTAGCTTAAATATAGTATTTAATTTCAAAAGATTTCGTATTTGACGATCTGAGCTTCACCGGTTGGTTTACTGTATCCTTCAATGTGGTCGTTTAGCCGTCATTTACTGCTTGTCTACTCACACATAAGTCAATGAACCGGTCAAATTGTTAACTGGTGGAGGTATGAAAAGAGGAGTGATTTATTGGCGATTGATGAACAACAAGAACTTTTCTATTCCACTCTTTCATCTTCATCCTTTATCCATTAACTCATGTTTTATTCTCCTAAAACCATCAAAAAGATATCTGGTCCATAGAGATTATGAACGCTGCTAAATGGGTTATTTGTTATTTTTAAAACGCTGTTTTAAAAAATACGTATTTAACAATGTTCTATGTTTTGTTTCCTATATTTTTTTTTCGTTGAAGGTAATTTCTGATAGCATTAATAGAGTACAGACATGACTCAGAGAAATGCAAAACGAAACCTTTGGTTGGTATGGTGGATAGAACGAGAGACCCCGGAGAAGGTGATGATGGGTTCGAAGCCTACCCGAAGCCCAGAGTTTTGCTTGTATCTGAGCATCCTTATAGTACATTCAATAGTTTATTCCACTGAACATCGATTTTTGCAGTAGTGAGCAAAAGTTTTTGGAAATTGGATGAAGAATGAACGGAAATAGGGAAAAAACTGAGCGTTCATTTAGCACAAACTGTTTCAAGTCGTCATCACAAATAGATGACTTTGTTCTCGCACTGGTTGATTTTGTAATCTGTCCAAATCTCAATCTTCGTTTTAAATCATTTGTCGAATGATGAGAGGGATGAACTGAAACGTCACTACCATCAAAAACCGTATGGTCTTCGGTCATGACATCCGTCTGACTGACAGAAAATAGACGTTTCCTCGATTTGACTACAAATTAGTGGGTATTCCACTATCTTTAGATATAGACAAGTTGTGCTGGAACCTCCCATGTATTGACAGGATGAGGCGATTTACATATGCCAC
Organism: Angiostrongylus vasorum; assembly: GCA_018806985.1. Classification (NCBI taxonomy): domain Eukaryota; kingdom Metazoa; phylum Nematoda; class Chromadorea; order Rhabditida; family Metastrongylidae; genus Angiostrongylus; species Angiostrongylus vasorum. The sequence goes on from JADANN010000302.1 coordinate 2,355,218, forward strand.
TGTAAAATACATAGTAATCGCTCTACTGGCTATGCAAATACTTTGATTGATGTCCACATTCGCTTCATTAATCCTTTTCAAGATTTCATTCTATAATTAAGCATCAAGGAATCAACTACGGTGCAATAGTAGCACAGACAGTCTGTTATTTTAGAGCGTCTGAGAGACGTGGTTAATGGTTGCGATGCTGTGAAATGTCATATCAAGTAAATACAAAGATTCATCATTAAATGCATAATATGTGACTCACGCGCGGACGCGTCGAATTTTGCACATTATGGGCCATGTCTACGATCTATACGACACTGCGCTAAAGAAAGAACTTGCTTCTCGTGGTAATTTACGAAAGCCGCATGGTGTCGTTAATGTGTAACGATATACTGACATTATTCTACCCTTCTATAGAGATGTTTCTTTTTTCTTAGTTTTGTTTCAAAAACATCTTAGTCTATTGACTAACGTCACATTGAAGAGCATTGATAACATTGAGAAAAGCACAGAAATATAGTAATACCAACGATTTGCCCTCGCATAGTAGTTGCTTGAAAAGAGAAATAAACGCGATTGAATATAAATGCAATACTGTGGTAGTGATGCTGAGATATTTGCAAAGTTCCTGTTACTACTCTGTGCATTGCCCTCACATGAGAAAATAGTAGGCAGTAAATAAAAAGCTAGACAATATTGATAGTTTCATCTACATATTATAACTTAATATGCATTCAAATTCGATATCCGACCGTTTTTTTTTGTTGGCGCGGACGAGTTTTCATGGTCCGACGATTCACGCGGCGTATCGTTGTAGGGAAGACCATCGACCACTGTTTACGATCGCTGTATTGGTGTCAGGGGTGGTCGGCGGACTGGCCGTCGTCATTGCTGTCGTCTATCTCTATCGCTTCTGTCTCAAGAAACGACCACCGGTCACAACGTAAGCGGTCTTTTTTTGTATTTATTATTTTAAAACAACTAACAACTACCGGAGATGTTGTCATTTTAGAGACGAGATTGTACCAACTAAAGAAAATCATATGCACACTTTCAAGTTATTCAGTGAAATTATAGTTATAAATTTAAAAGGACATTTCAGTTATGTAAATCAACTCGCGACGATGTTAGTTCTTCGACTATTGTAGATATTTTCTGATAATTAGGCTAACTTGGCCACTGAACAACTGACTTGACAGTCACGTAGGAGAGATTTTGCTCGAACCTTTACACGTAGGTGTGTAGTTTCTGTAAAATATTATATCTGTTTCGAATCCGCTTACTATTCAAAATCTTTTAAAATTCCTAACACCATCCCAATATCTGCAGATATCAAAAATGACTGAGACACTATCAGTTCCCTCTAAATGGAATTCTCTTTGTCCTATTTCGCAGTTTGACAGTTAATAGCCTAAAGCTTAAAAAATGGGTTAAAGAAAGTTTGTAAACACTAGAAAAAAACAAGATTCTTTCCACCTTGATTGACTATACGAAAACTTGTCTCTTACTGGTAAGGCTGTGTGTATTCCAATGATATTTGCTATATTTAGTAGTTCAAAAGACCGACTTTCTATAAACCTCGGCATAGATAGTTGGTGTACTTATTTATATGGTCCTATAAACTGATCTTCTTTAGCTGATGCGAGGTTGGTACAGGTCTTCGTTGTCGTTGACGTTGTTGTTGGTGTTGTTGGTCGATGGCTGACGTTTCGGCGATTTCGCCTTTCTCAGAGCCTAGACTTATTTTATATAAGAATACTTTAATTGTTCGGTGGAAAAAAAAGGCTAAAGTATTAATGAAGATCAAACTTTTAAATAGATGCCATATTGAGCAAAAAAGGCTGCTCACCGTGATGTTACGAGTGGGACTGGCCCACGCGTTGTTCACGTGGAGTCGCGAGCAGGACACACCCAAGGGTCAAAATATCATTTTGAAATAGGGCGCCAGGTCACGTGTGATAGTGAGGCATTCGTCTTTACGGTTCATCTTTGGATTTTTTGAAATTTCTCCAAAACGCTTCAAGATGTTTTGGACGGTAATGAGTAATGTTTCGGACGTAAGTGAGATCCCTTTTAGGCTACCCTTCATATCAAATGAAATAAGTTACGCCATTAAGAGATGCTTAAGAAAAAGTGGTCTTGAAAAATTATATAACGATTATTGACATCCCACCCAATACCCTACGCCGTCAGTTAGTTCGCAACCGTCTCTATGATCGTTTGTGCAGCTCAAAAAAACTGCATGATCTGTCCTAACGGGAGAGACGGGGATTGCATGAGTTCAGGCATAACATACTTGATCTCATGTTACGCATGCGGTGACGAATATATTGGGAAAGTGGGTAGACGGCTTCGTGTCCGCATAAAAGAACATCTAGATGGGAAAGTTAAAATTCGTCAAAACACTCCTCTACGTACGCATAGGGCACAAAAGCACAACGGCGATGATTTTGAAGTGACTGTACGGGTCCTAGCGCAGGAGTCGAAAACATCAACGCGCAGAACTCTTGAAGCGTTTCGGATAAATTTCAAAAATCCAAAGGTGAACCGGAAAGACGAATGCCTCACTATCACATGTGACCTGGCGCCCTATTTCAAAATGATATTTTGACCCCGGGGTGTGTCGTGCTCGCGACCCCCACGTGAACAACGCGTGGGCCAGCCCCCCTCGTTACATCACGGTGAGTAGCCTTTCAGTTTGACCGTAGCATCCTAATCCCACCATCTGTTTAAAACTTTCGATCTTCATTAGTACTTTAGCCTTTTCCACCGAATAATTAAAATATTCTAATATAAAATACGTCTAGGCTCTGAGGAAGGCGAAATCACCGAAACGTCAGCCATCGACCAGTAACACCAACAACAACGACAACGACAACGAAGACCTATACCAACTCATATAAATAAATATATATAGTAGTGTTCACCATGTACTTGGATATATCTCTCTAAATGGTGTGGTGATGAACACGTTAGACCCCGGAAAGGTTAATAGCGCGTTCGTTCCCCACTGCAGACCCCTATGGTCCGGTGTTTTGCAAATATCTCAGCATCCTTGTGCTTATCTCTCTAAATTTGAACAACCAAAAATTTCTTTTTGGTCTCGTATGAGTCGCTTATCACTCATATAGTCGTGGATGTGTTGCATAATCAACAAGGGATTCAAATTTTTTTGGCCAGTGATTCGTGACCTTTCTTGAAGGATAACGTTCAACAACATAGAGGGATTTTTAAGGTGCTCTCTTTCTAAATGAAACGCCTAAAAATGCAACAAATGTGAAGAACTACTAAGAGGAAATTTTGGTTCTCCATATGATTAACATCTTTCGAATTTTTACGCTTTGCACAACTCAAGAAGTGACATCAGCTTTTTCTCTTTAGCTGGGTGGCTTCTTGTTATTGTACTTATGACAGCAGATGTATCTTCGTTTCCTTGGAGAAATCCATTCACGATCGATAAAAAAAATCTGTAGTTAGACCTTAGAAGAACGTCATAAAATGTTGAGGATTTTGCCTGCTGTAATAAAAAGAAATGTGAATTGTTTTGGCTATGCAGAAAGGATGATGGAAAATCCACAAATAAATTCAATGCTTGCAAACCTAGAGAGTCCGCCTTGAATTTCACAGGGGTCCTCACCAGTTCTTTTCGTTTTGTTTTCTTCCAATCATTATCTACGGAGCTATTGGTCGAGTTTTTTGCATACGTTTCTCTGCGGGTTGAGGATACACTGTCTTTTCCTTTCATTGACATGGATAAATGCCGACGGACCTTTCTTCCTGAATCTCAAGAAAACTACACCAAACCGTTTTCTGCTCTGTCGATCATAATCCTTGACAGCAACTGGGAGCTTTGGTACTACAACTTGAATTCTTCCACGGCTGCACCTACTTCTGCAATTAGTCAACCGACCAAATGTGAATGTGGCAGGCCAAACAAATGTGAGTATATCAATAAATAAGACATGGTAAGTGCAGTGATTAGGGATGCCTTACAATACAATGCACTGTGCACAATGTTCCGACCCCGAGTCGAGCCAACGAAGCACACCATCCTTCTACGGTAGTAAAATTGAGAGTATGTTTATCTTGGTAAAGCTTCATCTGATGCACAAGGCATGGCGGCAACCTGTGTTATTCCAGAGAAAATCTATCTAACTACCATTCAGTGAAATTGGTGAATAAGACGAAGTTTTTAAATGGCAACCGAATCCACACGCGAAAATCCGGGGAACTTCGTAGATAATGGATGCGATACAACGAAGCGAATGAAAAAAGTACTGATATCTGCACAGTACGTGATGTCGAGTCATATAAATAAAGAAGTAAATAAGTAAACAGGTAAATAAATAGAGCGCTCATTAGTTATCGCAATTCGGAAGGAAATATTCACGAAAGATTGATTACACGCTTTCATTACGTTTACTGTTGTGTTGCTCGGGAGTTAACGCACGATTTACAGTTTGATTTTCTTGCATGTGTTTTAGCAGCACGCATCTCCTTCATAGAGTGATCTCACGCCTATTAGTCGCAAGACAATGTGGCGCGTCCACAAGCTGCGGATATTGGGTTTACTCGATGACCAAAAGCGACCTTTGCTTTTTCGGAGAACGCAGGTGGATTCAGAGGACGGAATCCCCGTTTCTGCGGAACCGATTTGGGACATACTTGCTTTGTTTACGAGAGCGTATTCATGCATGTGTGTGGGTGTGTTTTCGTTTCTGCAAATTGTATTCTACGAGTCAATTCGGCCAAAAGCCTGCAATCAAGTGACAGCGAACTATATGGGAGGCGTTATGAGTCTCCTTTAACAAATTAACTATATGTATATTCTGGGAGAGACTGGGAAGCTAGCCATGAGTATGCCCAGCCTCCACATTCAGAGCTTAGTAAGCTATACGTGAGTATGGAAAAGGTAAAATAAACGAGCCTCATTCCACTGACCCCGAAAGAACTCTTGACACGTCAGCGTTGTAGAGGGCAAGTATGGAAAGGCTGCAAAAATTTCAGGGCTATTTTATGTTGCTCAAATGGCAAAGGACTAAGGTGACGATGTGTACCTACAGTGCACGGTCACTTGCATCTGAGACCTCGATATAGATTGTTGAGGAAGTGATCATCTAGACAAGAAGGATAAGATATGACGTCATCGGACTGAGTAGGAGGAGAAGACGCAACCCATTCGACGCTGTCTATGACTGGGATGCGAAACTGTAGCCCATCTTTCCAGGCATCGATAGGAGATTTGAAAGTCGAAAAAGGATAATGTAGGAATTGGGAACACGTCGCACTACCGGCGCTGTAGATTCAACGAAATGAGAAACAAAACTCTAGCTCGTCCACCACATGTGCCAGATCCCTCGCCTACCAACTAGCACTTCCTCAACAATCTATGATACATAAGTTCCTGCGCACGAAAAGCTTTAGAAACCAAGCCAAGGGCAAAACTGCCTTCAACAACTTTACCGCGTCTGCAAGTCCACATCATTAAGGAACAGGAATAAATAAATTGGTTCCAACTTGGAAAAAAGTGTATGTATTGCATTGGTTTTTACTTCGATCAACAAAGTTTGTTTTTGAGCTGAGATGCCACTTTAAAGATAAGGTGTGAAGTTGTACATTATTTTCCGAAATGCCTTATATATCGCATATTTAAAGTGCTGAGTTTTGCAATTAGCTTGAGCCCTAGCACAATCTCTTTTTTAGTGCAATTTAATTACTCGAGCGAGTTTTTTTTTCAAAGTTCTGAGATCGCTGTTTTAGAGCGTTCCTTATCAAAGTCACCACCACAAGCTGACATCAGCTTTTATAGGTTGGGGGGAAGGTTTGACTTCCTACACCTAGATTTCTTCCGCGATAGGGGGTGTCTCCTGATATCGTTCTACTTTTTATTCGGGATGCCGAGTAGAAATTTCCAACTCATCAGTTTAGGTAGCCTTGATTACCTGTGCCACCTGTAGTCCCGTTAATCGTCGAGTGACTCGAGCGAGCGCCATTAAATCTTCCATTTTTCCTTGTCGTGTGCAAGAGTAGCCCAGTAGGTTCTGATCGCTCTAAGGACTCGTCGAGCATCGTATCTTTCTTCCAGACTTTTCGTGAGGAACTCTGAGCATCGGGTCGGTGGTCTTCCTGCAGTGTGTTAAATATTTCAAAGAATCCAATCACTAACGAGTCTTGTCCATCGATTGTCACTCATGCGCATTGCGTGTCCGGCCCACCTTATCTTCGACTGTTTGGCGTACAGAACGACATCTTTGATTTTTGATCGTTGACGTAGGTCGGAGCTTCCGATCCCTTCCCTTACTTGCGTGACACGGGATACTCCTAGCATCGTCCTTTCGATTGCGCGTTCAATAAGGCTGAGTGATTTTTCATCCTGTTTGCGCAGCGAGTAGGTTACTTACGCATGCGTTAACGCAGGGAAGTACCGTTAAGTCGAAAAATGGGCACGGAGTCGGGTGTTCTTTGTCCTCCTCATTATATCGTCAATGTTCTTGAAAGCTCCCTAAGCCGCTCGCTTCTTTCTGCTCAGCTCTGAAGCTAAGTTGTTTATCATGTTGATTTCCCGACCTAGATAGACAAAACTGGAGCATTCGGAGATATTCGTTCCGTCGAGCATGGATGGGGCATACGAAACCAGTCCGTTCCTCATGAACATCGTTCTTGTGAGGCTTAGTCGAAGACCAATCTTTCAACAGGCTTTATCAAATTCGGCCAGCATTCGTTCCCCTTGGCTAATGTTCGGTGTTATAAGGACGATGTCATCAGTAAAGCGAAGATGGTGTAATTCGCGACCATCTATTTTCACTCTCGTATTATCCCATTCCAGTGTTCGCATGACGCTCTCGAGGGTGGCGGTAAATAATTTTGGCGAGATGGTATCGTCTTGCCTAATACCTCTTTTGACATCAATGATAATACCGTTGCAGAATGGTGATATCCTGGTTGTGAAATTTTTGTACAGCTCACGAAGAATCTTTAGTATTGAGTAGGGACTCCTTGACTATAAAGGTCTTCCATGACTGCTTCTATCTTAATTGAGTCAAGGACTTTTTTTAAATAGGTGAAAGTGAGACAGAGCGGTTTTTTGTACTCTCGCGATACTTCAATAAGCCTTGTTATCGTGTGGATGTGGTCCATCGTACTAAATCCTTTTCGAAACCCTGCTTGCTCACATGGATGCCCTTCGTCCAGGGTTCTGCCAATCCTGTTTAGGATGACTCGAGTGAAAAGTTTGTAGGCAGCAAGCAGGTTGGGTGATAGCTGCCGATATCGTGTAGGTATCCTTCTTGAACAATAACACGGTCTTGCTGGTCTTCCACTGAGCAGGGACCTTGCATTCAGACAGGGAAACGTATGAAGAGCCGAGCCAGTGTGTTTACGAGAACTGGCGGAAGGTTCTTGAGGTGTTCAGATCTTATCCTGTCCGGTCGTGGTGCTGTTCGATTTTTCACCGATGAAATGGCATGTCGGATTTCGGAAGGGAGAAGCGGTGGCACAGCATACCCATCCTCGTTTATTTCATATGACGGAAGGTGGACGTGGCTATCGAAGAGGTATGAGTAGTATTCGAGGTATGAGTAGATTTTTTTCCATTGCCTTTCTGGACGCTGTATTTCTTCTAGGCGTCGGAGTGCAATCATCTTGGTCTTGTAATTGGCGAAGCTTCGATGGGCTTTGTGAATGTTTTCCCCAGCGCCTGCAGCTTCGACTATCTTTACTGCTGCTTTTATCACTTGAAAATCTTCTTTAGTCGCCTATCTGCATTGTTTTGCAAGTTGGGACGTTAGTTTGCGGTTGCCTACAGCTCGTGCTGTTCCACGCTGGCGTATCAGCTCGAGTGTTTCTGAAGACAGACGTCACTTGGCGACTTTCGAACTCTTAGCTTTCAAGGCGTTGAGAGTGGGGCTTCTGGATTTGCAGGTTACCTTGGATGGGCTTGGTCGTCACGATAAACTCAGAGAGCCGCTCACCCTATTCGTTCCATTCTAGTCCGTGGGTCCCAATGTGACTTTCTTCAGACGTTTTTCTTTGTCCAGTCTAGGCGTTGAAATCTCCAGTGATGAGCTTGGAGAATGTATGGTCTTCTCTGTAGAACTTCTCCAAGTCCATATAGAATGCTTGGACTTCTTCTTCGCCGTAATTTGATGTCGGCGCGTAAACGACGAAGATTGTCAAAGGCGGTATTGATCCACATCTTTTTAATCGTAAAAAACCGATTCGGGTTGTTACTTGTTCGAATAAATCGATTTTCATGGACAAACTCGTGTTGACGAGAACGCCGACGCCGCCAACTCCTCTACTGTTGCATATGCCGAGGAACAGTTCCTCTCCGGTGTCATAGACGGCGTTGAATGGGTGGCGTCGTCTCGCCTCGGCCAAGTCGATGACGTGGACCTTATCCTTCTCGCTTGCGTGATCAACTCTTCTATCGAGGACTCGGATGCAAGTGTACGTACATTGTAGGTACAGATCGTCACCTTAGTTCTTTGCAAGCCAGGCAGCTTACATTGGCCTTTGGCCCTGAGATTTTAGCAGCCTCTTCGTACTAGTCCTACCCAATGCTGCGATATTGGGGGGCTCTTTCGGGGTCAGGGGAATGAGGCCCGTTTTTTTTACTGTGTTCAACATCTTTGATACCTACGTATAGTTTGCTGGGCTCTGAACGTGGAGGCTGGGTATACTCAGGGGTAGCTTGCCAGGCTCTCCTTGAGTGGACAAGGAGCTTATTTGTTGGAGGCGACTCCTAACTGCCTCCCTTATACTTCACTGTCACTTGATTGCAGGCTTTTTGGCCGAATTGACTCGTAGATTACAATCCGCATAAACTAGAACGCACTTAAACAAGCATGCATGAGTACTCAAATACAGAATGTACGTGCCAAATCGGCGCAGCAGAAACAGAGAGTCCACCCCCTGGATCCATCTGGGTCTCAGGGGAAGGAAAGGTCGCTTTTTCGTCCTCGATTAACCACTTATCCGCCACCTGGGGAAGCACCACGTAGCCTCGCAACTAACCGGCTGGAGATCCGCGGGTAGCCTTGACTTTTGAGAGAATTCGTTACTCACAGATTGATGCCCATGCAAAGTTCCTAACAATGGGGATGTGGTGAAACTGTAGAGAACCTTCATGTGTTTTTCAAAACAATGATTGCACTGTTTCATGATGGATAGTGAGGATGCAGGTAGGGGCCGTTGTTAAGGGTACCCTAAAATGCACAGTCATGTTGCTTCCACCACTCATGGCGGGCTAAGCAACCCTCCTATTGTTCGGTATTGACAAGTGACTAGCACATTTTTTTTGAAAATCCTAAAGGCGCTTATTTGACATATAGGTAGGCTCCGTAAGTAATTTTATAACCCAAATATGCATTCATTCACATCTACGACGCCAGCAATTGAGTCGAATAAATGACGCGTCCTTCAAGGTTGATAGACGCCTAAAGCCATGCCGTATGTCCCATAACGACCTTACTGTATGAAATTCCTCTTGCTAAATCGCTCTTTTGGTTGAGAGGCAATGTTTGACGGATAAAGCTCAAAAAATAAGTTTTGTGATAATCAAAAATTAGTATTTTATCTCTGCAGAGAAATGGAACTTCTTTCTTGTTAGGAATGATCTGCAGAATCTGGTGGTTTTTTTTTCATTAAAAAGATTCGAACGAAGGTGTTACTTTGATAGCATCAGCAGCAATTACACTAGAAATTTAACAAAGGGGTAATTATTTTGGATACAAGGTTTTAGGAAATACGGTGGCCTTTTAAGAGCGATGTCAGGAGCGTCTGATAAAAGCACTTGTTCTTTTTTAGTACTGTGCTACCGGAAACGAAGCGTGAACAGATTCGAAGCAATGCGATCAGCCAGAGCCGACCCCTCCCTTTACCAATATACGCGGATACAAACACTCCTCTTATTTCGCACAGCTCTACAAAGGAGTACATGTAAGTATGCTGGTCGTAGTTTTGTTCGGCCAGAACAATTGAAACATGCAATGATATCGAGTTTATGACGAAACAAGTGAGTTGTATGAAAGGTTTCGGGTAAAAAAATGCTCTGTCGATAAATTCGAGTCTTCAATTCCGGTATCCTCCCTTCTTCGTCTATTCTCAATCGAACTTAAGTACCTTCGCTCTTTCGTTGTTTTATGCTTCTTTTCTTTTATGCGGAAGCCCTTCAATAGTTCGTGAAATTTTGGAGGCTAAGGCATAAAAGTTTTAACGTACTACATGTTCTTAAGGTTCTCATACGCTTACGCAAAACCACATAATTCAGTTCTCTGTATGAAGGCATACTTTATATCTTCTTAGATGATTGAGCTAATGTGAAGTTGTTACGAAACATTCAGGTTTTGACGAAGACAAAAGAATAGAAACAAACGTAAACTGAAAATGTTTTTCTAAAAACCTCGCATTAGCTCGGTCATCTAAGCAAATATTGATTAGTCATGTTGAGTTAAAGCAAAGTCGGTTTTTTAAAATACAGAAGATGCACTAAGTTCAGTACAGCCAGTCCTGTTTCATTTACCATGTGACAGCATCCATATGGATTGGATTTGTTATATCCTCGAATCGTCGGTCAACTAATCATGGGATTCAGTGCCATCATAGGAGTCGCTGCTTTCACAGGAATGGGAGAATCCGATTCGTAAGATAACAGACTTCCAATACGTTAAGGCCAGCAACTGAATGCGGTGAAGATCTGGAAAGTATAGCCCTACTGTCTCGCGTCTGCAGGATAAAACACACAATACCAGCACTCAACGGTGAGAACTCTGGCCCGATTATCTCGGGTTTCCAGGAAAAAGCCGCATATACCAGCATCCAACATGTTAATGAGAGGAGATAACACAGCCATAAGTTGAAGCCGAAGGATGACCAAAGACGAAGTCAATGCGCTCGACCACCTCCTGGATGAAGGCTACAAGAGAACGAAATGAATGGAAGAAGTGCTACGGTTTGCACAGCATGTGAAGATGGGTCGTCTGAGAATCTAAGTGTTTAAGTACGTGTCCCTTATCTTCTTTTTTTCATTCAGCTAATTTTATCAAATCAAAACGAATTGTAATTCTTTACTTTTAGTCGGCTACAGAATGGAGGCTAGATCATTTCATAAAATTCTTGGTATTTCACTGTTTCATTGTGGAATCTCTGTGTCAATCTAACAATTACCATCCTTAATATTGCTTCCAATTGCTCCAGTTCTGTCTTTTATTGATAAGAATTGTAAAGTCCTAGTCAACTATGTTCACCGTATTAAGAAAAAGTCCTATGCCAAATGTGCCATTTCTTAGGGATATGCTCGATCCTTTTCTCTTGTGAAAACGACGATTTCATTTGGAAGAAATTGGCGAGGACGATTCATATCTGAAGCTGTTCGGCGCAGTAAATTTCTTTCATGAAAGTGTTGATTTAGAACCCTAAATACTTTTTCAACCCAGCTATGTAGTGGTTGGTGTTGAACATCTGGATTTGTTATAGAAACACTTGAATGGTGGTATGCTGGTCCCAGAAGGTTTGTGGCATCGGTTTATAACAGTGCAGATCAGCTGTCGCCTGAAATGTAGCATTATTACAGCTGACGAGCCAAAACGAGTGGAATATGCTCTTTTTGTGGGCGGCTCACCTCTCATCTTCAGTCACAATCTCCCTTAAGAAGTTTTGTATGTACGACGAAGTAGCAAAGAATTCAGGATTCTTACTCACATGAACCAAAAGTAGATGCTAAAAGTAATGAAGCAACTAAGGAGACCTCCGTTTGCGATAGCCTATTGTGTTGAACTACCGACCATTTGCGATATCACGGGATTGCAACGGCCTCTTCATGCCGAGTAAAAATCCAGACGCATCTACGAGTTTGCCGTGTAGAGCCTCTTCTTCAGAGGCAACAGACCATCCAAATTGAGACAAATCTTCCTAGCTCCTACTAGCATCGTCAAATCACAAGAACCGGAAATGCATGGTACTCCGTCCAAACGCCGGGTCAGTCTTCATAGCGACTATTGGTGTGGTGGTGCTTAGCGAATCCCTAGTTAGGACTCTAAAATTTCTATTTCCATTCAGTGTAACTTCTTCGCTAAACCTTTGGCATTTTATATCATTAGAATAAACTAGCCTATTACATCTTCAAGCACATCGTATTCTAACAAGATATGAACCGACGTAGGGATCAAAAAAGAAAATTGTGGTCGAAAGTTGGGGAGAGCTTTTGTTCATGCAAAATACTGCTTACTTCCTTTCTTTTCCCAATATTCAATAGGCGTTGTTCTTCCTATCCTAGTATATGCGCTTATGAAGTATTGGTATGCTTAGCCCATTTGGTTTTCCCATTTCATCCAAGCTAGTGTTCATTTTTTTCAGGTTTCATTGAAACTATTTAAATTGGTTAGAGTGCTGTTAAATAACATATTTTCTTTTTTTCTAGGGAAGAGACAGCAGTTGAAGAAGAGTCGGTGCTAGGATCGCCAACACGAATCGCAAAGGTATTTCCCTTGATAAGGAAGGAGCAAGCAGTACCATATATTCAACGATCGGCTCAAGATTTATCGCAGAACAAATGTAAGTGTTGAGTGTCTGTAGACGAAGTTAGTCCACTTGTGGGCGTACTCTTTAAGTAATACTATTTTCGAAAATCTCGTACATGAAATATTTCAAAAGACGCGTCTTTTTTTCAAAGTTGTTGAACTTAACCGCACTGGAAAAGCAGAGCTAGTGGATATTTTTTAAAACACTAACTTATTCGGTTATTTTAGCAACACATCAATTATAATAAGGCACATGAGTTACAATGAATCTTTGTTCAAGTTTAACGGTATGGAGATCTTCCCTCGACGAGGTATTGACGCGTTTCCCATAAAGCTTCTAAGGGGCAGAAAGATAAAACGTCAAGATCCGACCTATCTCATAAACATCAGCATTTAGCCTTACTAGGAATCGTAAAGCTGATTTAATAAATATCTGATTAGACAATGACTTGCGGTGCCCATTGATGTATCAAATCACTGTTTTTATCCTTCCAGACAAGTGTCTGGCATCGACTTACCGACCCCAGTGGGACAACGAGCTTGGTCAGTCAGGGGTGAACCAGAAACATGGCTTTACTCTACTCTAGGTGCCTTTAGCTGCTGTACTACTGAATAACTATGTTAGATTATTAAGAATATACTACTTATAACCTACTGAAGCCAATATCTGGTGGGGAAAATCGATATGAGCCGGTGCCCCATTGATGTATCAAGTCAGTGTTTTGATCCTCCCAGAGGAGTGTGGTAAAAATTTTTCGAATGTGAAGGATAGGGGTTTGGTTAATAGGGGCTTGGTTGCAGTTAGCTGTAGAACAACACCCCTGTATGTTCTTTTGTGTTATTTGTGAAGGAAGTTCCTGCTTGTTTCACTCCTAGCTGCAAAGCAAGTGCACGAGAAATAGCTTTTGACAAATGTTTATAGCTGATTCATAGAAACGTTCTGAAAACACAAATAGAAGATGGAGAACAGTTCATCTTTAGCTTCATGCTTCAGGAATTCGAGTTCACTAAGTATCACAGCTATTGTTGAATGCATATTTGGGCTCTGGAATGACTTTCTGAGGCTATTTGGTAATAATTTGCGGACCCCATGGGAATAGAAAGCTTGTTTGACTCGCAAAGCTGTGCTGAATAAATGACCTTGCATATATCGCAGGAGATCTCTGCGCACCACACTACGCGCATCCCATAAAGCTTATACCATGTCTATTATTATAATGATATTTCTTGATGCCATTAGAAAAAAATCACATTTTGTACTAACATTTACATTTTTCATATAGATAGCCTAGGTTTTTTGAAGCTGTATTAATTCGATGGTAAAGTCACCAGTAGTTTTGCAGCCTTCATTTCCGCTCAGCTTAGTCAATCGTTTTAGTTTGCTAGATTATCCGCTGATCGTCTGTATCATCTGTAGTCCCGCTGATCATCGAGTGACTCGAGCGGGCGCCAGTAAATCTTCCATTTTCCCTGTCGCGTGCAAGAGTAGCCCAGTGGGTCCAGCTCGCTCTAGGGAGTCGTAAAGCATCATATCTTTCTTCTACGCTCTTCGTGAAGAACTCTGACCATCGGGTCGGTGGCGTTCCTGCAGTACGTTTAACATCCCGAGGAATCCAGTCAATAACGGCTCCTGTCCATCGGTTGTGATTCATACGCATTACGTGTCCGGCCCAGTTCGACTGTTTGGCGTACAGAACGGCATTTTTAATTTTTTATCGTTGAAGCAGGTCGGAGCTTCGGTCCCTTCCCTTACTTGTGCGAAACGGGATACTCCTAGCATCGCCCTTTCGTCTGCGCGTTCAATAACGCTGAGTGGTCTTTCATCCTGCTTACGCAGCGACCAGGTTTCTGACGCATACGTTATGGCAAGCAGTATCGTTGAGTCGAAAAGGTGGGCACGGAGTCGGGTGTTCTTTGTCCTCTTCACTACATCCTCGATGCTCTTGTAAGCTCCCCAGGCCGCTCGTTTCCTTCTGCTCAGCTCTGGAGCTAAGTCGTTAATCACATTGATTTCCCCACTTAGATAGAAATAACTGGCGCATTCGGAGATATTCGCTCCATTGAGCGTGAATGGGACATACGAAACCAATCCGTTCATCTTGAACATCGTTTTTGTGAGATTTAGTCGAAGACCAATCTTTCCAAGGGCCTTATTAAAATCGGCAACCATACGTTCCGCTTGGCTAATGTTTGGTGTTATTAGGCGATGTAACTGCCGACCATCGATTTTCACTCCCATATTATCGCATTCCAATGTTCCCATGACGTTCTAGAGTGTGGCGATAAATAGTTTTGGCGAGATGGTATCGCCTTGCCTAACTGCTTATTTGACGTTAATGTTAATATCGTTGTAGAATGGTGATATTTTGATTGTGAAATCTCTGTACAGCTCACGAAGAGTTTTTATGTACTGAGTAAGAACTGCTTGGCTGTCAAGGGCTCCCATGACTGCCTCTATCTCAGTTGAATCAAAGGCCTTCTGTAGATCGATGAAGGTGAGACAGAGCGGTCTTTTGTACTCTCGCGATACTTCAATGAGCCTTGTTATCGTGTGGATGTGGTCCATCGCACCACATCCTTTTCGAAACTCTGCTTGCCCATATGGCTGTCCTTCGTCCAGTGTTCTGTCAATCCTGTTTAGGATGATTCGAGTGAAAAGTTTGTAGACGACAGACAGCAAGCAGATTGGGCGATAGTTTCCGATATCGTGTAGGTATCCTTCTTGAACAATAACACGGTCTTGCTGGTCTTCCACTGAACAGGGACCTTGCATTCAGACAGGTAACGTGTGAAGAGCCGAGCCAGTATGTTTAAGAGGACTGGCGGAGAGTTCTTCAGGTGTTCTGGTCCTATCCTGTCCGAATCTGTTCTTGTTCGTTTTTTCACCGATAAAATGGCATGTCGGATTTCGGAAGGGAGAACCGGTGGTACAACGTATCCATCCTCCTTTATTTCATATGACAGAAGGTGGATGTGGCTATCGAAGAGGTCTGAGTAGTATTCCTGAATGATTTTCACAATTGCCTTTCTGGACGCTGCAACTGTTCCGTCTGGGCGTCGGAGTGCAATCATCTTGGTCTTGTAAATAGTGAAGCTTCGGTGGGCTTTGCGAATGCTTTTCCTAGCCTCTGCAGCTTCAACTATTACTGCTGCTCCTCTTTCTTTAAGATCTTCTTTTATCGCCTCTCTGCATCGCTTTGAAAGTTCGGACTTTAGTTCGCGGTTGCCTACAGCTCGTGCGATTCCACGCTGGCGTATCAGCTCGAGTGTTTCTAGACACAGACGTCTCTTGGTGACTTTCGAACTCTAAGCTTTCATAGGACTAATATGAAGATGTTGAATGAGCCGATCGTATTCTTCTTGGATGTTATCGACAACAGCATCTTTCCAGCAGCCCACTAATGAATTGAATAAGTCCCAGTTTACGGTGGATCTGGGACCTCGGTTTTTGAATTTAGCTGCTTTTTCTCCTTTCCGCGAGAGACAGAATCTTGCACGGAAGAGACGATGGTCTGATTCCGTGTAGAATTTTGCGACAACAGCGATATCGGTTAGGCAAAACCTTCTATTTACTATGCTGTGGTCTATTTCGTTATGGTACTGTCCGTTGGGAGACTCCCACGTCCAGCGCTCAGGGTGGGGCTTCTGGAATTGTGAGTTACCATGGATTGTCTTGGTCGCCATGATAAACTCAGAGAACCGCTCACCCTGTTCGCTCCTTTCTAATCCGTGGATACCAATGTGACGTTCTTCAGACGTTCTTCTTTGTCCAATTTAGGCGTTGAAGTCCCCAGTGATGACCATGGAGAATGTATGGTCTTCTCTGCAGAACTTCTCCAAGTCCATATAGAACACTTCGACTTCTTCTTCGTCATAGTTTGATGTCGGCGCGTAAACGACGAGGATTGTCAAAGCCGGTATTGATCCACATGTTTTAATCATAAACATCTGATTCGGGTTGTTAGTTGTTTGAATGAATCAATGTTCATGGACAAACTCGTGTTGACGAGAACGCCGACGCCGCCGACTCCTCTACTGTCGCATGTTCCAGAGGAACAGTTCTTCTCCGGTGTCATAGACGGCGTTGAATGGAGTGGCGTCGTCTCGTCTCGGCCAGCCCGATGACGTTCTATCTTATCCTTCTCGCTTGCATGATCATGTCTTCTATCGGGGACTGGGATGCAAGTGTACGTGCACTGTAGGTACAGATCGTCACCATAGTTCTTCGTAATCCAGACGGCTCACATTGGCCTTTGGCCCTGATATTTTAGCATCCTCTCCGTACTCGTCCTACCCAACGCTGCGAATTTGGAGGGGCTCTTTCGGGGTCAGGGGAATGAAACCCGTTTTTTTCCTGTGTTTACCACTTTAATATCCACGTATAGCTTGCTGGGCTCTGAACGTGCGGTCTGGCCACACTCAAGGGTGGCTTGCCAGACTTTCTCAGAGTAGACATGAAGCTTATTTGTTGGAGGCAACTCCTAACCGCCTCCCATATACTTCACTGTCACCTTATTTGACTCGTAGGATACAATCCGCATAAGCGAGAACACCCCCACACACGCATGCGTGAATACGCCTAGCAAATACAGGAAGTATGTGCCAAATCAGCTCATCAGAAACGGTGAGCCCATCCCCCTGGATCCACCTGCGTCTCAGGGAAGCAAAGGTCGCTTTCTGTCCGCGATTAACCCCCCTATCCGCCACCTGGGGACGCGCCACGTAGCCTCGCGACTAGCCGGCTCGAGATCCCTCATATGAGGGAGATCGGTGTATCCGCTGATAGATCCGCATAAATCATGAATGGCCTGTCCTGACATGTTGCGAAGACCTCAGCACTTTCTCCTTTCGTTCCGTAGGCTTAAAAATATAATCTTACTTACTTGATACTTGAATGGCCCGTCCTCACTGATTGTGCGAGCCCCAGCATAATCTCCATTTTTCGGAGATTTGCTGGTTAAGCTCATTGTGGTTCTCTGAAATGCTGAGGTCGGCCTCGTCAAAGTCTGCCCCCAAGTCTTCACCATCACAGGGCACTCGCAGCCCTTGTGGGTCAGAGGGAGATTTGCCACCATGCAACTTTGATACCAGGACGGTGGTGGAGCCTGGTATTGATAAAAAAATATAATCAGTACGTTGAAATACAGCAAGAAAAATCACTAACAAGGTTCTGTTGTGGGTTCTGCAGTTTATTCACCTATCGTCTCCTCTCTTCTCTGGCATGATAAGTGTGCTCGGCGGTAGTGACTTTCCGTGGAATCATAAAATCGCAGTGCTATGGTGTTCCAAAGTCTCCATCATGAAATTTACGGATGGTAGGAGAAATGTTCCACATGTGGGACAAACATTCTCCCAAGATGGTGGTTATCCTTTAGAGTTTAAACGCCGTTAAAAAATAATTTGACATCGTAGAGGGTCGACCATCCTTACCGATTTCTATAAATAATCTGGACTGAAGACTAGCATCAATCTAGACTCTATAGAAGTTGCTGAGTGTAGGCTTTGTCGACAACTAGGAACAGATTGAAAGAGGATTTGTTAATGCGAGCAGAGTAGTTTACTTCATTATTAGAGATCCATAGCTATTGTAAGTCGACTATTTCCTCATTCCTTAGAGATCGATCGGTCCATGGTTCAAAAAGATTACAGACTTCTTATTGCTTTTTTTGTTTTCTCGATTCCTATGAACGTACTAGAAGGTTAAGACTGCTTCATAAATTGTTACCTTTATAAATCCATTCCCACCCAACGGTTTACCGCCTCATCTTGGCCAGGAGGTGTTCCTGGGTGTTGGGCTGAGGGGATTTATTCCCCCTGCAGGGTCTCCCATGGTGAGGAGTCCGACGTTTCCACCAGGAAGCCCAGATAAGAGTAAACCAATACAAGGATCCACCACCGTCCTGGTATCAAACTAAGTCGCATGATGGCAAATCTCTTTCTGATTCACAACGGCGGCGACTGTCTGTGATGGTAGCCACCTAGGGCAAACTGGCCTGGCTGATTTCGGGACTGCAGAGAACCACAATGGCTAACCCAACAAAACTCCAAAAAACTGAAATTCACGCTAGGGGCCCGCAAAACCAGTGAAGAAGCGCCATCCAAGTGTCCAATTAAGTATAAATTGATTCACTATTATCCGTATCTACTTTTGTTTCAGCATTTCTATCAGTTTCTGGTGGACCTCTTCGGGCTCGCTCAGTGGATGTCCTCGAAACCGACCCTGACTCAGAAACTCGACGTGCGTCGTTCGATGTTCAACGAGGTACTGGAAGACAATTACCGAGCACGGAAGGACTGGAGGTCTGAACTTTTTTTCCTACTCCCTTTTTTCACGCTGTCGTTAATCTTAAGATTCACTTGCATAATTCATACAATGCCAAGTTTAAATGAGAATTCAATAATTGATCCCAGCAAATAGCTAAGCACATCTGCTTATTGTGTTGCAGTGACTTCCATAGGACTCTCCTCTTCTTCACTGCGTATTCCTTCTGTTTTTTGTTCTTGATACACCTTGATTCTTCAGTATTCAAACATATTTCTAAATTGAACTGATTCCTCTAAAGGACTTTCGATAGTGGTGACCAAAAGAGAAATCCCTGAAATTCTCTATTCTTCGCTTTTACTTCCGCTTATAGGTTATAGAAAGCGTGGTCACTTGCATCCAATCCGATTTGAAGGATTTTGATTACCACTCCTGGTTTCAATGATACGAAATTGAAAACCAGTCCATCTTGTAGAAGACGCCTCTCCTATCTATGTGGAGAATTTTGCAAGATATTGACAACCTTAGCTATTGATCTCAAGGCATTTTCTTCTCGATAGTTTCTCTTGCCGTACCTTGTTCTTCTATGATGCTTTGGTGTCAAAGCGAGACAATAGCGTACAAATGTTGTACATCGCTGTCACCATCTAAGAAAGTGCACCTTATACACTTTGCAGTTTACAAAAAAGGACCATTATTGAGAGGAGTTTGTTTGTCTACGTCAGTTCTAAGGCAATCCCTTGTTTAGTCTCGCAGCAGAAATTTTGAGAAGCAGGTATCGTCGCAAATGTGTTAGATCTCTGTTTCATCACTTTCAACACAAATCCCATTCATATATCAAATATAGTGGAACTACAACAAACTAAGATTAGATCAGCCTATGACTTTTATACTGGCCATAAGAACTGGTTGGTCATCCAGCGCTAACACCTACAAAAAGACAAGAACCAGAAATTTCAATCGACGATTCAATACCGATTTGTGCTCCCGAGATCAATCTCGTTGACGGGTGATCACTGGTGGCACTGGTAGCTAGAAACCTAGCTGACAGAAAGACGAAACGAACCACCTGCGTGGTGTAGTGGTGAATGCCTTAGTCCACGGAAAGGATAATAGCGTGTTCGATCCTCACCGCATACAACTGCGTTCTGGAGTTTTGCAAAAATCTACCTCTATCTTTATTATCACATCAATCCGCCTCTATGTTTTCATCAGCTGCCTAGTACTTCCTATCTTTTCAATGAGACTTCAATTGCTTTCCTCGGCAATCTATTACTCTGTCTTGTTATCTAATTTGTACTAATTTTACAACAAATAATACTCAGTACGCTACTAAGCCGTCGCATCAGCCACTTGTCAAACTCCATATGTTGCTGCGCTACTAGATCCCCATAATTTACGCACAATAAGATTTAACGAAAAGGACGACTTTGGTGCTTCTTAAAAATTATTATTATTATTATTATTATTATTATTATTATTATTATTATTATTGTTATTGTTAAGTCAGCTGTTACAAAAAAACGCAAAAACATCAAAGATAAGCCCGAAAAATAAAAACATATTAAGGAAAACACCAAAGATCATCGAAATTGAATGAGCACATAGTCACGAAAGCAACTCTGTGGATTGTAAACCACAACAACATGAATATAAGTCAAAACATTAACAGGAACACGAGGAAGTAACATCAACGTTTCTATGAGAACGAAATTTCAATGCGAAAGATAAAGAACAACTCCGTTTATTCGACCCATGTTTAATAGTTATGGCGAGATAACTAATCACCACCTACAAAGCCATTTGAAGAACGATGGCAGCCAAAGTAGTCAAGGGTTCATAAAGTAAACAAAGTATGATCTGTGTTCAAGATACAGCTATTTGTAAAAGCAACATGCGAACTAGGGTCGTGATAGAGCCTCAAGACCATAGGTTTGAGTCGTTTCTACAAATAGCTGCATTTTCGTGACGCTACAAATCCCGTACCCGTAAACTGCATAAATAAAGTGTATAACGCGCTACTAAATAAATACACGCTTACATGGTGCTTTAGGGACATCCTGAGACGTATCCCGTAGTGCTGTGGCTTACGAATACGTTCCCTGACTTCACATACAAACATAACAACAAAGAACAATATTTTCCACTTCGGTAAAGTAGACTACGATTTAAGCAAACGATGACTTAATCGACTAGCTGAGCAGTAAGTAGTGGCAACGTCAATTCTTCTGATTAGTGTTTTTCATAGAGTTTGTGGAATCATTCGGTCGAACGATATACGCGAAACATCGCTGAACAATTTTTGCCAAAATATCAGCTGTCCCACACACGTTATAGTTCACCATATTCTTCGGATCAGCCACACTATGCACTTCCACTTGATGGTCCTCTTGCGCTTTCTGGTTTTCTGATACGAATTTGCACACTTTGCACCTAAATTTCACATGTATGGATCAGGAAGAGCATTCTTTCAGTTGTCAAATGACGAAGCACAGAGAATATGATCGCACGTGGTCATATGTTCACATATCACAACAAAGCTAACCTGTGTCCCTATCCCTCCCCAATATAAATTCCTTCCCAATTATAACAAAATTTGAAGAAAAACACTGCACTGAACTGAAGCAACTGAATCGTCCACGCATTCAACGATACAGATCAACTCCTTATTTTGTAATAGATAATCAGCTTTGAGGAATGTATCAAAGATGAAGCCTTTTGACAGCGTTCTAATGGAACATCAGAACTGTGCTTTTAAAAACAAAGACGAAACACGGGACGCGTATAGCTCAATGCTTAGATACGGGCTGCAGTACAAGCAGTCGTTGGTTCCTCCACATCCCTGGTATCAAAAAATTCGCACCAGGTTTATCTGTAAAGGGCTTCATCTGGTCCGGTAAAAGCCAGCGACTTCTTCTAGTGAACAAACTGGGACGCTCTATCACAGCTAGTCCGTGGTACTGCGAGAAATAAATTCGACCAACATTCACGACTTTCATGAAAGCAATATCTTCAAGTAGCAGTCCAGACACTGCCATGGATAGATGTGCAAGATAACAAACAGATTGCGCTGGATCCATACGATATGTGAAGATTGGTCATATAAAAAATATGACACATCAATCGGTACCTGTACATTGGATGTTGGTGTGCATGCTTCGTCATGGTCGCTTTTGTTGCTTTTACAACCGTATCGCAAACGTCGCACTTTAGTTCTGTGATCTGATTATCTTCCAAATGCCTAAAATAACGATTATCACGGTTGTGACGTTACTAATACCCATCGCAATTCTTAACAAGTGATTCGTAAACCATCAACGATTGTCTAAGACACTTGGGGTTTTTTTTTATTCATCACTAAACTATGAATGAATAAAAAAAAACGTTGTTAAGAAGTTCCACCAACTTGATTATAATGTCGAATCCTCGCGCGACATCCTTTTTGGATCGGGGAAATGTTCGTGGGAAGCACTCTTGAATTACAGCGCATAGCTTGATTATATCCCGACGGTCTTCGAACAGTTCCATCTTAAATTACATTCGCATAGTGACTAGAACAATTCGCGCACACCAGTTCTGTCGCCACTACTGCATTAAATTCCATCTATGTAGAAAAACCATTCACAAAAAAAGACTCGAATAAAAAGATATATACTTAATTGTTCACATACATTGTTTGGATGGTTAACTCTCATATGTTCGTATATCCGATATTTATCGACTTCATTCACTCCGCACAACTTGCACCAAAATCCACCGGCATCCGCATGATGGTTCACATGCGTGTGGATTGAGTTATCGTTGCTTAGTATTTGGCAATCGCAAAGCGCACAACTCAGCAACGGACCGGGTTCTCTGGAAAGCGAATGCTAAAGATGCTTCAATAAGTCAACACTTATACGGTGCAATATAACCGTGCAATAATGTTTTTTTAAAGCATTATCTCTCGACTTCCCTGACCAAGCTCTTGAAAAATGACGGGAACAGAGAGTTAATAAAAGGATAACTTAAGTAAAACATAAAAGAGTTTCTGTTTTTTTGTAATGCTGTTCGCCTTTCTGACTGAAAACACAAATACAACCACTCTATAACAATCACATCTCAACATGTACACTATCACATCAAATTCAGAGCCGTCAGGGCATCAGTAAACTCTCCCGAGAAACGCTTATTATAAATAATTAAGTGTACGGGATACGTTTTGAAGGAACACGTTAGGAAAGACATTTGTGTTAAATAAGCTGTTGATTCCAAACCAAAAGAAATGCAAGCAATGGCAAGATTGGCAGTAAAAACAAAATGCATGGAAATCAATGCATACGATGCACTCTGACCTCTCACTGCGCCAAACGCCTTTCTCAGCTCTTTAGCCAATAGTAATTTTCTTATTCTGCTAATAAGAAGCACTGGTTCTATTGGGTTTACGGAACCGGTTTTTCATCTCTTTTTTTGTAGGAGCTAGTATTTCGTATGCTAACGTAATTGAACATGAGAGATTTTGTCAACAGCATCCTCTGATTTACCGGTTCTCTTTGTGGCTACCGCGGTCGCGTAAAAAAAAATTTCACTATACAAATCTTGTTCAGCTTTCTACCGATTGCCCATTATTTTTTTGACAGTAGGGTATTGTGTGAAGTACAAACACAATGATGCTGAAATATCTTCAAAACTTAGATACCAGGCCGGATCCCAACTTGCTATTACCCTTTCCGGGGGATCAGGTGTGAAAGGGCAATCGTGAGTTCGAATCAGACCTAAGATATAGATTTTGCAACTCAGCAACACTGTAGTTGTATTTCACAAATTTTGTTTTCACGTTTCTCAAAATTCGACATTTCAAGGGATCAAGAACTAAAATAATACTACAAACAATTTCTTCCACCTATCTAGCGATACCTCCCAACGGTTTACCGCCTCATCATGGCTGGGAGGTGTTCCTGGGTGTCGGACTGCAATGTGCAGCCGGGGATTCACCTCCTGGCAGGGTCTCCTAAGCTGAAAAGGAGTCCGGTGCTTCCATTAGGAAGCCTAGCTAAAAGTAAACCAATACCAGGATACACCACCGTCCTGGTACCAAAGTCGCATGGTGGTAAATCTCCCTCTGATCCACAAGGGCTGCGACTGCCTGTGGTGGTTAAGACCTGGAGCACACTTTGGCCAGGCTGACCTCGGGATTCCAGGGTAACACAATGGCTAAACCAGCAAAACCGCGAGACAAGGAGAGTATTCTAGGGCCTGCACAACCAGTGCGGACGGGCCGTCTAAGTGTCTAAGTAAGTAAGTAAGTAAGTATCTAGCGATATGGTAAAGGCTCTTTTATCAGTCTGTCAAGTACTCAACGCCCCACGTTCTTCAATTATCGAAAAGCGGTGACCCACTATTAAAAAAAAAAAACCTACCTCTGTCGAGCACTCTTTACTTTTCTGTAAAATTCGATGTATGCCCGACGACGATCACGACCTTCGGGGCGATTGTCCACGGATTCGATATCGATGAATAGTTCAGGTTCTTCTTCTTCTTTAGAATTTGATAACGTATCCACTGAAGTGCTAGATGAGCATCTCGGTTCTACTGGTGTTTCTGTAAAAGACGGCTACAGATTACTAGAAATATAAGTCAGGAATATAGATGATCATCATGTAGAGAGTTCTGTATCTTTCTCAATAGCATTTGATTCATCCGTTATAAAATTTAGACCAAACACGTTCATTTCACACCTAGTTACTTGACACCAGAAACCAATTACTAAATCCGAAGAAGCTTCCAAACACGTATTCCAGTGCTAAGTGAATAAAAAGAAAATTAGCTCGATCAAACTGAAGAAAAAATATTTGTTTCGCTTAACATATCATGAATTGTTGAGTGTCAAGTTTCCCATCTCTTTTTTCATCCTAAAATGATCGCTACATTATTCATCTACAACCTTTTTAGAATATAGCGTGTCCGAACAAGAACACATCGACTCAGCAGTTTGGTTTTGTTGTCATCTTTTTTTAGTTACTTTTCATTCTCCGGAACCAATATTTTCTACACATCAAATTCGCAAGTGATCAGATAAGCAAAAGTTGTATGAGAACTTACCAGTTGCAGGTGACACTGCAGATGTTCTAAATGCTGTAAAGGCAGCTGGCATCAAGGCAATATTAGGCTGTGGCAAATCGTTGTTTACAACACAACTTGGTTTATCGTCAGCCCGCGATTGCAGCACACTTAGTTGTCGTTCTTCATTAACAACCGGAAGCATAAGGCGAGGACGCTTCGGGATCGGAGCTGCTATACCACTTACATTCATGGTAGGAATGTAAGACGATGTAGTCGTATCTGGTCTTGGTCCTAAAAGGGAAAAAATGGAGCCGTCATCAATCTTTGATGTGCTTGATGATAATGGCTGTGCAGCGACTGCGATTCCCGAGAAAGGAGAAATTGGCACAGTGCCTAAAACAAGAATTATTATAGACATATATGACTCTCATCCTCCCGCTTCCAATGGCTATTTCCGCAGAAAAAGAAAACCAGCACCAATCATTTGCACTGCAAGCTGATTCATAACTAAATATTTTTTGAGATCAGTTTTTTAATAGAAAGACGTCCACTTCCGTGCGGAACATTAATATGTAACGAAACCACTGATACTTTTCGGATCCCCGTTCAAAAATTGCCACTTTAAAGAGAAAACTGGTCAACATACACTCTACGACCAAAGTAAATACAACAACCTAATGTTGTCTCAGCACTATGGGAGATACATAACCTACTACGTTATCTTCAAGCTAAATTTCTTGCACTTACTTGTTCGGATATTTTCCAGGTATTGCAATGCTAACTGATGGTAGTATTGTTGTTGCAACCAATGATTGTGCAACAGAGAAGACGGATTTAGGGCCAATGCCTGTAAGTCGGATGGAATAAGTAGAGAGCACATATAGCTTCACGAAAAAAAGATCTTATATCTCCAAATTATAATCCTGAATGTCGGCAAAAAATGAACACTTCTATTTCTATGGCGTAACAGTTAGGCCTGCTGCGTTATAACCAGTCTAATATTCCCGTTTAAGATTGCCTCAGAATCGTCGTAAACGGAACATTCATATCTGCACTGCTTAGTCAGTTTCGCTTGTTGCATTTTGATCATCTGGCAAAGCCGACGTTCAAGGCGCCAACTACTTCTGTTTAACGAACGTGTACAACAGTGTTTCTAGTTATCCACTAGCACCTAATTAGGTACTAGGTAGAACTCTATTTCTCCCCAAAAAATTTTTTTTATTTTTTATGACTCGTCACCACATCTACTGTGAGGATCCCAGCACTTCTTGAATTCGATTCGTTTTCCTCGCATTCGTCGTCCACTAAGGTCTTCAAACATTTCACGTGTTGTTTCGGCTGCTGTTTGAAGATTGCATCTTATTTACGAACGTCGTAGATTGCTGGTCGAAGGAGGCGATTTTCATTGTAATCTTGGAGTAACAGGCTAAAGGCGTTCCTACGTTGATTGGACGGAGCTCTGGGATGTCCAACTAGAATTTTGCTTCCTAATGGACTGCATCACTAACCAAAGCGTAATCAGGAAGCGCTCCTTATTTCTGACAAATTTCCTTATGATTCATTGTTCTTGATACGTAACATTAACTGTTTAGACTTCAATTCCCCGACATACAGTAAATTCATACAGGAAGAACAGAAGTTTTATGGATTGCAGGAAAAAAGATTTGCTAAGAGAATAGAACCAGTGAAACCGAGGTACGGCTAGCAAGCCAGGTAGTGTAGTCTTAACAAGCTCTTCACATTTCTCATCTCTTCTAATACAAGTTTAACTATGTCAAGACAACGTAACCGCAAAAACAGGACTAGCCACTCTTTGCCATTTGAAGGCGACCTTCCCTTACTCAAATGATCCATGACTCAAGTTTAGATCCTTCTATTTCATTACTTTCCAACATTTCTTCACCTAAACACCCCAACACAAATCTAGTGAGAACTTTACACCGTCCTTAATATTTAGACGATCTTCCATATATCCTCCTCTGTGTCTGTATCCCTCTCCTTCTCTTTCACGCTTAAACCTTTCTCATAACAACAACTTCGTCATCGACCAAATGAATACAGGCTTTTAAAATTAAATGTCCCACAAGTACGTATTATGTAATCTGCACAACTCTTAGGCTGCACTCAACAATACTGACATGCGACCAGCACTGTGTGCATTAGTAATGTATGTAAGCCTCTAATAGTTGCACTACGTAATGAACACGGAAGTAAATGAGCGAAAAACTAGTTTTTTTTCTGTTTTCCTTCAAAGCACACAGTTTCAGTTTCCCAAGAACTTAAATAGGTCACGATAAGTGCTCACCTTGAAGTTGATCCTATACGGAAAATACATAAGAATTCTTACGACCTTGCTGATTTTCCAAAAGGAATTACAATATCTCTGGTCTTAACAGCATACAAATTAATGACTATAACGTAATGGTTTTTGAAAAAAAAAAAGAAAGAAAAAACCGCGTCACCTGTTGTGCAATGGAGTCCGTGGTGTTCGAGATGAACGGAGAGGTCGGTACAGCGGCAGCAGCGGCTGCCAAAAGCTGGATGTAACTCTCATCCATTGTTACTTTTAAGCTATTTGCATCTGAAATCAATCTCAGCTACGTTCTAACAACTTTTACGAACCACGTGTTTTTTGAAGAGCACTAAGAAAACACAAAACACTTTTTTAGCGAAAAGCGAACTATATATACTTTAGTAATATACTCTGGAGAAAAATTAAAGCATCTAACACGATATAAGATATAAAATCTCTAAAGCTCTCGGCGTTGATCAATCCCTGAGGGATGTGCCATGCATTCGACTTCATTAAGTATCGTTGGAGGTGATTGAGTGCATCTCTGTCCTATACGATGGCTCGCAGTGGTCTACCGATGTATCGAGCCAGTGCCGCTATCTTCCCAGACATTACCAACTCTGTTACCAATTTGCCGAACCCGGAGCGATGGAAAACTTGGTGACCCTGTGGCGCGCGGATCAATCCCATGCGTGTTGCAGGGTACCTCCAACTAGTGCGCTACACGCGCCTTGAGAAATAATATATACAGCATAGATATGAGCAATAACGAAATGTACAACGGTAGTCATAAAAATAATGACTGTAAGTGAATAGGAATGTTCGGAAATCGTTCGTTTATAAGCAAACGGAATTAAAACTTGGGAAGAAGTAATATAGAAATTCAATATAATGATGAATAATTACAGTAATCACCAAATATCTAGCTATAAGTCAAAAAACACACATCGTAGATAAAATAAATATGAGTTTTTCACGAAGATAAATCTATTGATGAAGAGGAAATAATGTTATGGAATACGATGAAATAGGGATGAGCATATTGAAGTAGAGTTTCTAATCCAATTATGAATGGTCTGAATGGATGAATGAGTGGATGAGTGAGCGATGATTTCGGCCGCTACATCATCTTCGTCTTCGATCGACCTCATCGTCTTCCAAGTAAATAAGTCAGTACATATGAATGAATGATGATGAATGGATGATATATGGATGCATTATGAGACTGACAACCATTCTAAATCATCATGTCACTAAGTTTTCGATTTATATAGGCCTAAACGAGGTCAGAGACGACACATAACAAACAGGCGCAGCAGTGATGAAATACGCCGGACGTCACCGAGATCGCAGATATCGAGCACGAAAATAATGTGCGCCGCGATGAGTGCACAGAGATGACCTTTAGAACGTGTCATTTCGTCGTACTTGATGCATTCGTCGTCTTGTCGTTGGCAAGCGCACGATGAATGAGTGCAGTGCAGTCGGTTAGCTCCAGTCGCTGGTCACCCTCGTAGGGCTACGGTAGCCCCAGACACGTGCCCAAGTCGCTTAGCGCACTACTAACTGTGCTGTGAACTATGTCAAGATCACATCATCGATCTTTTGAGTTATGTCAAGATCACAACACGACTGCTGAAGAGCTAAATGAACATCACACCAAATCCATCAACATTACGCCTGGAGAGAAGCACCAGTAAGATGTAATGCTGAAGAGGGTATAGTGGTGATGAAGAACATGAAGCATAAAAAAAGCATGGAGCGTTCGACGTCGATCAGTTTGTGATCGATGCATTTGAGTTTATCGAGCAATGTCAGAAGTCACTGAATGTAAATGATCTGCATTAAGCGTAAACAAGTAGCCATCCACCTGTAGAGAATCGCAATCTCGACTGTGACGTTATAAATATCATATGTGTGGTAGTGTCGCTGAGATTAGTAACGCGCTAACGCTGATAGCTGCATAATTGAGAATATGCGTATCAATTGTTCTCCCTTTAGTTCTTCAGTATTCAACGTACACAACTGGACAAGTAGGGCTTTGTCTACTAAACGAAGTGAATATGTAATGAGCTATCTAACAACTATAGTGGAGGTTAATGTCAAGTAAATAAATGTGAACAAAAAAATAGTGTATGTCAAAAGGGTTAAGTGGAAATTCCAAGAAAATCGTTATCAATTGTTCTGTTCGCGTTTTTTTCCTCTCTGAGACACTACAATGCATCACATACTTGTCTTACATATTCCTTAGTCATGTCAGTTTCTTGCAGAAAACCAGCACAAAAATTTCCCTGCATCTGTCTTCACTATCCCGGTATAACGTCAAAATTCCTATTGAAAACAGTAACTAAGAGCTATCAGTGTTTTCGACGTAGGTGTCTGCAGTGAGAATCGAACCCGCTATTACCATTTCCGGAGGCTAAGCTATTCACCACCACATCACGTGGATCCTTCGTTTCGTCTTTCTCTCAGCCGTGTTTTAACCTATATATCTACCCTAGAGATCTCATTATTTATAAATTACTACGACGTCACGTCTATGCTACTTATTTACGGAACTCTACATGTGAAGGATCTAGAGAGGAGGCCAGTAAAGATCACCTTCAGTAGTTCAGTCCCAGCTCTGTTTAAATATTCTAGGACCGATATTCTATTAACTTTGGCAATGTTCAATAAGTTAATGTTTTATTCTTGAGCGGTCACGAGGTTATAAATAGCAAGTTTCATTAAACACTGGCCGACGTTTCATCGGTTTCCCCTTCTTCAGAGGCGTTTTGTTATTCATGAGTCTTCCAGTTCTTGTTGGACATCAGCCACACAGATTCCCTCACTTATGTAAAAACTCTACGGCTCATCTTCAACAATAACTGGAAGACACATAAAGCACAAAACAGTTCTGAGGAAGGCGAACGTGCCGCAACGTCAGTAAGTATTTAATGATTGTAACAGTAACGTTATTGACAAATGCTCAAGAATAAAACACTGAACTTCTGAATATCGACAAGCTAGTTGTGAGCATACCCTAGTTCATACGGCGAGCACCGAGGGGCAGGTACACTTCCGCAGGAAAAAAAAGACGACAAATAAAGGACCTAGTACGAAAATGAAATACAATTTATGTTTCTCAAACAAAAAAGAAGTCCACTTGAGCAACGAAAAACCTTTGTAACGCAATGAGGAAGAAAGGAACATTCACTGATGGTCGCTTAGATAATCTGATGTTTAACAGATTATAGGTGACAGCATCATTTTGGCCTTAAAGTTTATATATATATATATATATATATATGTATATGTATAAACAAAGGGCGAATGTTTCAGAAGTTGTTAAAAGCAATCTGCGTGGGCGCGTGTGGCGGTGGTTGGAGGCGCCACTACGACACACACGTGGAATCGACCCCCCGCACCCATGGCCCACGAAGCTTTTCATCCCTTTGGGGTCGGCAAATTGGTACCAGACTTGTCTGGAAGGATAGCAGCACTGGTTCGATATATCAGTAGGCCACAGCGAGTCATTGTAAAGCCAGATATGCATTCAATCACCTTCAAACGATGCTTGATGAAGTTGAATGCATGGAGCATCCCTCAGGGATTGATCAACGCCGAGAGCTTTATCCTTTTTATGTAGATACAAGCGACGTGTGTCGTGATAAAAAAGAAAACAGTTGGAAAAATCGAAAACGAATACGAGAGAAAGACCAATAATTCCATTTTTGGTTTGAAGCTGATTATTTCTATACAACTATTCTCTCATAATTGAATGTAAACAGGCATATAACCGGCACCAAATTACAAATGGACGCAATGCAGCTGAACACGAATGCGAAAGTAGACGTGTTTTGAATATACACAACTGGTTATTTGACATGTTAATGGCCCTACATACGGTAAAACAGCCAGAATCTTCATTCGACTGTCATTTTGCCGCCTTTCGATAACAGTTTTACTTTCGATTCTTACCGTTATCGTGCTGAGACACTACCACGTTGACATAGGCAATCGATCCTTCCCTGGTCATCACCATAGGCAATGACTGACCCTTATGGATGATTATAGTGAAGCTTGCGTCTAGCGGCCTAGGTTCCTTGTACAGCGAGGACAAGTCCTCGCATAAGCTTACTTCTAGTAATACTTCTGAATGGAAGTGAACTATACTTAAATTTGAGTAGTCATGCATGACCATGAACCACCTCGCCATAACAACGCAGTAATACTTACATGAACATTCTCCATTTACCACAACGATACAAATCACTGAGGAGATGAACTTCGAAAAGAATACCGGGAAGCAGTATATTTCCTAATCTACGTACATATGAAACCACTGACAACTGTGAAGAACGTTCCGAGAGGTGCTGACGATTATGTAAGGTAAGGACCACGTGCGGCGCGCTTCATAACAACAAAATCGTAACGAGTGTATAACGCGAAACATTCCTGCATTTTTAATGCAACTGTTTATTCTTAAATCTATTCAAATGACGAGACAATGGCCATTCGATGTCATACTGTCAAATGTTCAACATATTTCGCCATTACAAATAACAACGGCTTATGTAAGCTAACAAGTTAGGAATTTTACTCGTTCGCGGTCAGCGCTTACGCTAGGCGTCTGATGTGTGATGTGATTTGTGTTCTGAATATGCGCGGATGTATGAATTCGTTTCATCTTCACATCGTCCGTTTTAGACGGCACATATTAGCCGCATCGTATAGCATCGCGTAGGTGTATCTAGAGTTCGGCCAGTTTTCACATTCAGCTCAGCACTGCTGACTCAGAGACAGAGCAGACAGCTTTCCCAGTTGTTGTAAACTACCTCAACTAAATCTATAGATAGATTGATTGAACATCAACTAATTCATCAAATGAAATTAACGATTATTTAAATATTGATTAAACTAAACGACAATTAGTTAAGACTGAATTGAATTAACAATTAAGCGATTAATTAAACAAACGAGAGAAAAACATCATGAATTGTTGTGTAGTGTTAGAGAAAGTGCGGTACCATAAAAACCAAGTGCGCTGATATTACTACGTGTTATCTGCGAGCTGTAGGGTGGAAAACCCAAATGTAATATTTGGATTCGACTCGAGTATAAGGAAACAATAGATTTATTGTCTTAATTGAAAGATTTTTTTGAATTCCATTCGTTTCCTCATATCTATTGTTCACGGAAATCCTATAGCTTTATGCGTATGAGTTTGGCTCCTGCTGAAAAAATCTCGTCTTGGCTATATATGTCGCTGAATGCTGGCCAAGTGGACAAGTAGACAATCCTTGAAACACTGTGATAGCTGTTCTATAGCGTTCACACGTGGATTCGAAGAGGTAAGCTGGTCCGAGACAACTCTGCTACCAAACTCCCGACCCCCAGAGGGATAAGAGGTTTGGTGTGCCCGGTGCGGTGTCGAGACAGTATCTTGCTAATAATGAAGGTCATCAGTACTACTGAACTACCCACTTCCTTCGTAGTATTAAAAGCTGGATTATCGAAGTATTCAAGCAGCCAATTCATATGCGGTAATCAAGCGTTGCGTTATAAAATCACCTTCCGCAAGCCATGGCTTTGTTCGAATCGTCTCGAAAAAAGCAAACCAACTTCTGACGAAGAGTAGAGTATTGTAAGCGAACTGCATTGTTTGTCGACACATACACAGTTCGTTGACATGAAGTTTTTTGAAACATTCATTCGGACGATCCAATGCTATAACACATGGTTCTTTGTGGTGGATGAATCGATTCGGATCGGTGCTATGGCTATGCAATTCGTTTAAGAAGACAGATAAAGCAATTGCTTAACGGATCAATAAGCAACCAAACTAATCGAATTGCTGATTCTTTTCATGAAAGAGTACGGTGGTTTTGTCAAATTTTAATCTATTGAGAACAGTGAGTCGCAAAACCTCAGTAACCTGTGTCCCACATAATCCCGCCAGCGATTTCACTAATGGAATGAGAATCCGTAAATTATCCTACATTCACCCATTTAATGTGCCAAAACTGCTCATTGGTCATCGCTCGTTTAAGGGACACCGATCACATTATACTTTTGGTATACTTTATTCCATTCATGGCAAGGATTTGGTCACGAAAAGCTCGTCGGGATCTGCCGTCGCATTGATTCATTCTTAGGTGATGGTCTTTCACATGGAAATTTCGAAATCATTCCTATCTTGGGTTACGCTACCTGGTGACGAACTCAATCAACCGCAAGTCATCGTTCAACACCCAGCAACACTACACAACCACCTTGAGGGTAATCTATTTGAAGGGTGAGGAGAACCGGTGAACAATGCAGTGGAAACATTTAGTCGGCATATTTTTTTTCCCTTTCTCTTTTAGTTAACATTCCCACCATCTCGTAACCGTATTTGTGAGATGATACTCTTGCGCTCTTACTATTGCTGTTTGAGAAGATTTAATTCAAGACGACAAATAGTATAAAGTGTGACAACTATGAAGAAATGAGAACACCTTCTTTTCTATTACAATCAGCGTCGTCAACATTGACGTCAACGGAATTGATGTGGTCCAATTTACTTTAGTGACAAACTGACTTATCAAGCTATCTCTTCTCGTTTTAATACGAAGGAAAAGCTACTGATACCTATAGTTTACCACTGTAATCTTTTATCATTTGGCTGGTTGAAGTATCGTAGCTGACTGACCTAAATGACAATAAGACCACCTACTATTCCTCTTCATTGCTGAAACTGGTGATGAGTACGTGACGGTTAACATACATTGCCCTTACGCCAGATACAGTCACATTTTGGGTCTCACCGATGCAAATGTGACGGCTTTTTTCATCTGCTTTTTTGTCATTACGATTTCCATAGTTCATTGATCACTCGCATGTAGTATCTAGTAGGAACTCGATTGTTAGAACGTACCCTACAAAACATACATGGTCATATGGTCCTATGTTCGTTCCTGCGCCTACCAAGCACCCATCGTTCCAGGATCGGTAAATTGCCAGCAGGTAGGTACGCAAGGATAGAAGGAAAACGCACAGATTTAATACATTGGTGAGCCTATAAAGTCATTCTATAGGCCAGATATGCATTCAGTCCTCTCTACAATGCTCAATTATCATATGGACTCCAGCATTTCCTTTCTCTCAATAACGTACTGAGTGTGGTTGAGCGTGGTTTTCGCTGAAATCCCGAGAAAGCCGTGCCAGGTTTTCACGCAGACGGCCGTTATTGTCGATACAAGAGAGATTTGTTTTCCGACTTGAATTATTCAAAGCGTAACAGCAGCCATTTCTCTAGCAGTAATAATTCTGTGAGTCGGCTGAGCAAGCGGTAAAGGAAGATGTGTATAACTCGTCTAACATGACACACCTCCTTGCAGCTATTTTCTGTATGAACTCAAATTTACACGTATAATCTCGGCAGTGACTAGTAACGTTGTCAAGGGACCGTTAACACTAGTACGATGCACTCCAAAAATCTCGTGATAGAGATGGATGTTGAAGATGAAGAACAACCTGACAACATCAACATAAACAGGTTAACTGAAGCAGAGGTCTAAAAAATAACTAAAGATGGATATTGCATAAATTAAGGGAATAGCAGAGCAATCATCTTTACGAATATTGTTGGGTTTGCTCGAAACATAGTGTGACTTTATCCAATATACTCAACGACTCTTAAAGATCTACCTTCAAAGAATTCCTAAGCTATAGAAACGAATAGGACGAGTACTGTGACAGCACAAAGCAACGTGGAAAATGTTACTTATTTCATGTCGTTTAATCATTTCTAACTATCTATACCGAAATTGTCAACCCAGAAAGCTGTATCTGATGTTTAAAAACCGACTCAAAGGATTATTAATGTGAAGAAACGTTGCGACGTCCAACAACTTGATATCAGTTACGAAACTTGGGTGGATTCGGAAGATGTGGTCCCTGTCTCCTACGTTCCGGCAAGACTTACTCCTTCCATGAACCCACAAATAACAAATAAATATTGCACATATGTAGTTTCTATTGCATTAATGCGGTTTGTACACTCACTTCATATCGATTCAGTGAAAGCCCTTTAAAAAATGGATGGGAAATATATCGATCGTAGTTGAGATTCGACCTCGAGAATTAAGCTGTACTAAGGCCAATCTTCAACGCCAGAACTTAAAAACCTACAGATTTCTTTGGTATTTGATGAATTACAAGTGGTACCATCTTCGATCGGAACTGCTCTTGGATTCTTCATTCGTGCGTTCTACTGAAGAAGATCCGACTCGATTCAACGACGAAGACATCGATATCGAGAAGATGAACCATTGTGGACATCGACTCGGATCAATACAGCTCTGAGGAAGACGAACACGTCGAAATGTTACCCGAGTAAAGCCAATTTATCAACCTCCCCCAATAAAAGAACATACATCGTTCTTGGATTATTTGACCTTCGAAAAGAAACACTGTGAGAGATCTTCTTGCAGATAAAACTAGTGTCTCACGTAGATAAGCATTGTCCCACACACAGAAAAGGAAAAGAAAAAACGCAGCTAAACGATGGAAAGAAAGAAACAAGAGCGCTGACTTCAATGTTGCCTTTGGAACTTGATGTTGGAATGATCATTTTCGCATGTATCCACATGTAAACAGGCTCCTGATAGGAACAAAATTAATGAATAGACATTACACAGGTGCTGTTATTTGCCATCCAGTGTTTACATGGTCCGCACTCACGGAAAAATTGTGGTCCCAGGTGATTTTCAAGCGAATACTATTTACTCTGCTTTTTGAACAGGATCTGCTTACAAAGATGTGATTCTTAACAAAGCCTTATTCTTAACTGTGTTTTTTAATTAAAATGTAGAGCCCATTCTCAGTTCTGAGGATCCTGTTGGAACGGAGCGTGGAGATCCTAAAGAGGGCACTATAAGCATTGCAACAGTCACTTAGATGTGTTGTATAAAGCTCTCTTGGCGATGATCAATCCCTGAGGAATGCGCCATGCATTCGACATCACTAAGCATCGTTTGGAAGTGACTAAATGCAGATCTGGCCTTCACAATGACTCGCGGTGACCTACCTACGTATTCAGCCAGTGCTGCTATCCTCCCACACAAGTCTGGTACTAATTTGCCGACCCCCGGGGAATGGAAAGCTTGGTGGCCCAGCGGCGCAGGGATCGATCCCGTGTGCATTTCAATGTTGCATGAAACACCTATTTTCTGGAGTTCTTTAGCATTCTTGTTGTGAAGATTGAGTGACCAGTAAGCATTTTTGCCTTGATGTCTGCTGCACCATACGAATTTCGAAGACGAATACGATAAATCATGAAATGAATCGGATATTTCTGTTGTGGTGCGAAAGAAGCCGATGACAAATTGAACGACATTCGTTACAACGTGCAAAAATTCGATCAATAATCGTGTTGTTCGATGAACCGCAGTACAGTTCGACTAGAGCGCGATTTACACATTAAAAAAAACGAAATGATCAAGAAACAGATGATTTTTTTCTTGCTGACGATTAACTATGTATTGTAAGTAAGTTTTATTCCCTCAATTTAGATTTTGAGCGTGATTAAAAATTCCGATGCACTTTTTCTAGTACTGCGAATCACCTCTCATGAAGCGACGAGGTGAAGACTAAGACAGTATTCAAGAGAATGGAAAGACTACAGAGGATCTCTCAACCATTAGTTTTCCAAGTGTGCAAGTACAGAGATACAATGGAGTTGTGATGGTAAGCATGGCTGAGAGACAAGGTACGAGAAAGCTCCACCACAATGAATTGCGGTAACATAATTCCATCATAAAAGGAGAATGGAGAATCCGAGTGGCAGGAACGTCGACGTGTGAGCCACGTCGGCCAGCCGCAGTCCCTTTATACTGCTCGGTGTGGGCAGTTGTTGTGCTGATGTTGACCTCTTGGCACTGTTGTCTCATTGTTGCTACGTCCAATAGTATAGTCGACGCCTTGATAGACGTAATCATTGTTGTTCGGTCAAGTGCTAATATGTGCAACGTTGATGGTCGTAAAGATCGTAAACAACGTTTTCATACACATAACGCTAATGCATATGTGGCGGAGTTGGGTAGCGTAGTTGTTATTGATGCCGTAGATCAGGAATTAAGGAGCTGGTTGAGACTCCTAATCCAACGCTTTCCTCCAGACCACGTAGAAGGCCTTAACTCGGCTATCTCCAAAATTGCAAGAAGAATCTACTCGACTAGCATTCTATAATACTCATAAAGAAAATCCTGAAGCAGTAGCAGAAACAACACGCGAAATGTTCCAAGACCATTGTGGATGTCGGATGCGAGGAAACGAATCGAATGCAATAAGTGCTGGGACCCGCACAGTATATCTGATGACGGGTTAAATAAGTGGAAAAATAAATAGATATCTATCTGGACGTATGTTGGTCCACACAGCGATACAGTCTTCGGCCACGTCTGGATAGGCATATCGGAGGTCATGTGAAATAAAGTTCTTGTAGAGAATACTGTGTTCCATTAAAAGGTACTTATTGACCGATTCGTCGACACTGACGAATTTCATTAAATCACTGTAGTCGAATGTGATTGTGTAGCAGTTAACACTACACCGATATGAATCACGTGACTCTATTGCTACGTTGAAATTGTACTAAAAACATAAATATTACAGCTGAACATGGAAATAATGTTCGCTATCGAACGACGTCGCTGCTACAAGTGAGCACAGTTTAGCTAATGTGTATTGGGGGGGTCGTAGTGCATTAGTGCTATGCTATGCCTGGTAAGAATTTCTCTTCAATAATCCAAAAGAAAACAGTTCTTACGTGCTTCCTGGGATTGTCCAAGACAAGACGGATGTTCGGATGTTGGAATGATGAAAAAAGGAGGACGAAAGAACGAACGATTCGACAAATGACGAGCTGAAGATTGTTGAAATCGAACGAGGACATAATAATCAGCTTCACAATGACAATAGGCTATGTTTACTCAGTATAATAGCGGCAGTTTTAGAAAAATGCATTGGTTTGTACTTATGCATGACATTTGTGCTGTGCGATCAGTGTATTCATATGAATGGAAAGCAATTTGAGGCGAACATGAAACGCCAACGTCACAGTTTTCGTTGCTTTTCTTCATCGCCGACGACAGTAACGACAACATCTGGATGAGGACGTCCAACAGATGATGTTGAGCTTACATGACGACAATACGATAGCGGTGGCCGACACTGTTGGCCGTATTTCGAAGCCCCATCGAATTCGCTATTTATATTCTCGGCGATGGCAGGTGAACCGGTTGCGGCGTGTTGTCATCTCTAAATACACGAGTGTTCCTTCCGTTTGCACTCGGTGTGCGCACTCCACACCGTCACCGATGTTTCGTCGTCGTATCGTTTATGCTCTCCGACTGTCGCGCAGTGTCGCTCTCTGTCGAGCAGCGCGACAGCGCCGGCGATTGTGATTTCGAACGCAAAACCAGAAAATGCCGCAAAAAGGTCAAGTTCACATGTCCATTGGACGGACACCTAGTCGAATGATGGTGGGCAATTCGGTGTCACCAAGCGATGATGCAAAATGATAGATTAGGAATTTAATAGGTAAGAGGTCATATTAAGGAACACGACAGCACACTGAGAACGAAAACCTGTTTGTCATAACTTGAAATGTATCCATCATTCAAAGACATCATTGCATTAGAATGAAGCGAAAATCTTCACCGTTCTATCCACCATAACCCAATTATTCTTCGTGTTCCTTTCTTTTAGTACCGTTCGCTTATGCTGTTCTAATGAAATGTGAACTAGGGCGCCTTTCATCGCGATTTCTCAGAATTTTCAGCAGTGCTTTTTCTAAGCACCAAGCTTATTCCGAGAAGTTTAAGAAAAGCGATGCTTAGCACATTTTTTGTGCTTTTCGAAGACTAATGGAGTCCTTGGTATGAGGTTCAGAGAATTGTGGAAAATTGTTTTATGGTGTTTCACTACGATTCCACTATTTGTTTTTCTTTATTTGATAAATCTACGGGATTTATTTACGATAGGAGAGTTTTGTTCATGTTAGAAAAACGACTTAACGATACCGAATAGGTCACTAGGTTATAAGAAGAACATGAAAAAAAGCATGATATAGCGAGAAAGGGCGACCTTTTTTTTGTAGCGCGCGATATGAAGGAGGAAAAGAAAGGAGGAATTGTGAAGGTAATGATTAGATCTGGTCGAGTCTCTTGGTTCAGCAACAACAGTAGTTTTTCACTGACCAGATGTTCTGTAAATGATTTTGAACGATCATGAAGATTGCGGGAGATAAGGTAGAAGAAAACGAAACTGAACGAAAACCATAGCGTTATGTTCTTGTTCTCGTCTAACGTTGCTCCTTATTTCACTCATACCACTGCTTCTGTCTGTTTATGGCCTGCTTTTTTTCTCGCATGTTTCGCTTGCTTAGGCTGAGTATAAACTTTCAATGAAACAAAGATTTCCCATAGAAGCTGTATAAACAATGAGTATGGATTGATTTTGAAGAGAAGAAGTACCTCAGTGTCGAAAAATTTGCACAGCTTCATCGTTCTTTGATCATCACGATGGTGTTGATATTTTTCGTTTGCTATGATTTAGCAGTAAAATTCATTCTGTCCGATATCACACAAACATTTGCCGCTATGACGATCATATCCTACTTTTTCAATCTAAGCGAATGAAACAGCAGATCAGTTAATAATTGAACCGTCACGGTTTAAAGTTCAGAGCTAAACACTGACAACTACGAAGTCATTGTTGAATACAGTATTCCAAAGTGTAAACGTCCACTCTTGACACATATCGTTCAGCAAAAACGATTTTTGTGACAAAAACGTGATAGTGGACCGACTACGTATCGATCCGAAAAGTGAGCTATAAAAACGACATGATCTAACCATATCATGGACGCGTCGTTTCAAATTCAGATTCGAATGCCATATTGTTTGCTATTGATGGATACTGTACTTTTTCAGCGCAATAATAAAGTATCGGTTTCGTCGGAATCAATAGTTTCCTGCAAGGCGCACAATTTTTCTCATATCATAACGCGAATTTCGTAATCTCTTCAACGATTATAAAGTATGTGAATTTGCGTTTACACCATTCTGCAGAATATTCCAAGTAAAGGTCAATTTATAGCGAAGGGGAGAGACAGAGAGAGAGAGAGAGAGAGAGAGAGAGAGAGAGAGAGAGAGAAAGAGAGAGGGATTGGAAAATGTTAGAGAAAAAGAGGATTAGTTGTGAGTGAAAGAAGAGAAGAGCAGAGTGTAAGAATCGGAAAAATGCACAGCATCTATATTTACTGAAGCATCTATAACTGTTGTACATTTCGGTATTGAGAGAGAGAAAAACTGAATCAGAAACCAATACCTGGTTGGCTTTGTAGTAGTTGTAAAGTTTATTCTGAATTCGTGATTGTTGTTGCTGCTTTTTCCTCTATGGAGAAGGAAGGTGAAGGAAAAAAAAGGTGAGACTGACTACCGACTTGATTTCCTATGTTGCGTCCTCCATTCATCGCTGCGTTAGTGTTATTCTGCGCAGAAAAAAGTTATTTGCAATAAGGACACCGTCTTAAGAAATTCTTCGTATTCTTGTTGAGCAAACACGAGGTGTTATTTTACTCTTTAACGGACAAGCTGACGTTTCGGCGGATTTCGCCTTCTTCAGAGCCTGGAAAGGTCAAGTTGACAGCACTCTACTCGGCCGAACACCTCCATAACTAAACAGAGAAAACGCTAAACCAAGATTTCAATCACATTGAACACATAATGGCTTCATTGCATACTCACCGCTTCTCTGGGTCTTCCACTGAGTATTCCGCGTGGAGACCAACCGCACAGAATTCACATGGAAGCGTAATGTGCCGCTCTCATCAAAATAATAGGTTTATATATTACCCAATATCACGCGTGATAATGAGCCATTCTTTCCTGCGCTTCACTTTCGGATTTTTGGAATTAATGCAGAACGCCTCGAGAGTTTTGCGCGCTTGTGTTCTCAATTACCGTGCGAGGATCGTAACACGTACTTCAAAGTCCTCCCCATTATGTCGCTGGGTCCTATGCGCGCTTAGTGGGATAGTTGGTTTACGTTTGCCGACTAGGTGTTCTTTTTATGCGGATCAACCATCTTAAGATAAACAACATATGATTGGTGACTCATCAACCATATGCGACTATAATCAGCTGTTCTAATCTTCCTCATTGGAAGTCACGAACAACGGCTCTGAAGAAGGCGTTACTGCCGAAACGTCAGCTAGTGTTGTATCGTATGTTGTATTGTATTGTTTTTTCTATAAACAACATAGTTCGGTTTTAAATCGATAATTACCTTAGGGCCGGAATCGAGCAACGAACAGTCGCTTTCCTGCTAAACAGTAAATAATATAGCAATGTTTTTGCACGTTGTTTTTATATAGTTTATTATAAATTCACAGATAACGCAGTTTTTAATCTATTTAATGGCGCTATTATTCATCATATTCACAACGGGGACCGACATAAGTTAACCCACCGTCATTTTTATGATTCGACAAAATTACGCCTCCCAATAACATAAAACTAGGTCAATTTCGATCTAAACTTCAAGAGACCTGACAATGATATATACAACAAGATCAGATATTTCTTCTGCAAAATCGCGTGTAATCGCGTGCCCGTTCTGCCGTTGACTGAAGAATCGATCAATACGCACAACAAACATGTGGATCGATTGATGGTCGCTTTGCTCTCCGTGGAGTGAATGTGGTTTACCGATTTTTTCTGGTTTACAGTGGCTTAATAT
The DNA here is from genome assembly GCA_018806985.1 of Angiostrongylus vasorum. NCBI lineage: Eukaryota > Metazoa > Nematoda > Chromadorea > Rhabditida > Metastrongylidae > Angiostrongylus > Angiostrongylus vasorum. The sequence goes on from JADANN010000302.1 coordinate 2,397,090, forward strand.
AAACTTTTTTCTTGTTCTTCCCCTTTCTCTCTCTCTCTCTCTCTCTCGCTCTCCTCATTTCTTATTTCTTCTCTATTTAAAAAATGTTGACTACTCAATAGCTCGAATGCAATGATAAACGAATGGAACTACTACTTTAATCCTATCGCGTTAGCTCCAGTCGACTAGTTGGCGGTAATGTACGCCTGTCAATTTCTGTGCATTGCTATCTTTATATGGGATATTTGGAAATAACAGATAGCTATAACCTTCATATAATAATATTTATTCAGTAGTGAGAGTTTTATAAAAGACACCATTCGTGGAGTTAATAAAAGGCACTGATGTTTTGTGTTAGTTCTAGGAATGAATTCAATGAAAACTATAGGATAGAATCAGACAATAAGCACATTCACAGACAACAATTCACATAAAATTTTATTCTTACGATGATTACGGTATGGGAAATATTCGTTGATGGAATGTTAAGGGCGTTCGCGGCTCGAAAACTGTAAGAGTTAACTATACTTTGTTTGGTGCAAACTTGTTATTACATTACTGTAAAGTTTAGCGGAGAACATAGCGATGTGTTCTACGAGTGCGGTATGAGGAATCCTCACAAAATCACTCGTACATTTCCGATTTTTTGACTAGAAGACAGTCATCAAAATGGGAAAAAAGTGACATTTTCGCTATTAAATGTAGAATTAAAATAGTACACCGTTACAGTAATCGTATGAAACGCTCATTGTTGAAGAGTGTGCGTCGATGAACGAAAACTTCATAATCATTGAATGTTTTACCTCTCGCAAACATGACTCCATTATTGCCGCTGAGATGGAGTTTATAACTTGACTGTGTTATTCAGAAAATTTCCCCTAGCATTTTCTTTAGACGGTCATTTCGAAGTCCTTTGTATTTTGATTTTATATATTGATAATTTTGAACAGTAGAGAGTTGAATGATAGTCTTATGGAGGCACAAAATCAGTTAATGAATGTCTTGGAAAGTGATTCATACAAATAAGGGGATCTTAGCATCTCAACCCTACTCTTCTAAAAAAGGAGTCAGCGTTCCGTCTGTTTAGTAGGCATGCTAGAACATAGGCATACTAAAGCAGAAGGCATTGCTGTACGAGACAAAGCAACTGCGTGACCTTTTCTGGTCAATATGCTTAAAAATAAGCCTCCGATTCTTCACATCTCATGCTTATGTTGCTGTGATTCTTTTACATCGTATGGAGTGTAGGGAGTGTACAGTAGCCGTGAATCCCAAATCACTGTTAGTAAAGTTTATATTATAGAAAAAGTGATGTTACAGATATAGCCGTCTATCCATAAGATGCCTCTTGGTTGACATCTTGATAATGTAAAATGTTGTTCTTAAGTATTAAACTGCGATCGACAGCAAGAGGTTCGTCTCCCTGTGTGGTTATCTAATCTAAAAAGTATCCAATATTTAGGTAAATATAACTAAAAGAGACGTAGCCGCACTATGGCAAACGCCTCTACGGACTATGAGGATTATAGGGTGCTTAGTGTGACTATTTGAGAAGGTCCTGGAACGATTTACTTTTGACTGTAGTGAAATGTCTTTTGCCTAGCTATTGCTATTCACCCAGTTAAATGGAAATTCTGTTAGGTTTTACAACATTTTTCGTAATGAACAGCTCGTCAATTAAAAGTCACGTAAGATTACATTACATCAGTTGCAGCGTATTCGACTAAACATGCAACTTCGTCGTAATGTTGTTTCTATTTGAGATCTTTGATCGTCTAAAGGTCTTCTATTGTTGATCAGTTTTGTATCAGATAGTTGGCTGCTAGAAATGTTAAACAGCAAAACAAGATTCTGCAGATAACCAGTTCATTACTAGTGGAGAGCTGTTATACGTAAATAATTTTCCATTGGACTAAATCTATTGTTAGCGAACTTTCACCATACAAATACCAAAATCAATATCTATTATAAGCAGGGAGTAAATACTTTGTCCAGTTATGAAATGATCAAAGAAGAAGAACTGCAGCGTCAGCCAGTGTGAGAGCTGATATTTAGGAGAGAAAATGATGCTCTAGCACATAAGTGTTGTACGCATGGATATCAATGCATTCACTTTTTGATCGTTCATTTTACCACAAAACGTTGGTTTGCAATAATATTAATATTGTACTGATGGTTTATCCATAAAAGATGTCGTTACAGACGTGGTCTATGAAGAGAACGCTTTTTTGCGAACCGATCTTTCGGTTCATATCGGCGAAGAATTACGCGTGTTCGCGCGTATGTTAAGAACATTCATAACTGTGCAAGGAAATATCAATCATAAAGAAGATCCAACTGATATTGATTTCTGCTACTGTTTTAAACTGACTCTCATTTAGCCTCGGTATGAATGATCAATGTACCTTATTTCAATGATAAGCTCATACGTGGTTATTACCAATCATTTATTCGGCTAGCGTTTCGATGTCTTCTTCTTCCTCAGAGCCGACAATCCAAGTCGATGGTCCTCAAAGATGTGAGGAAGGCGAAGGCATCGAAACATTAGCTGAATAAATGCTTGTTAACAACCTAGCGTCAGCTTGTCGATGAAATAAGGTACATTAACCTAGGTTAGTTTTCAACTTTAGTCCCAATTTAAGGATTGTGACGCGGCTACCCTTCCAACGGTTTACCGCCTCATCGTGGCTGGGAGGTGTACCTGGGTGTCGGACTGCGAAGTACAGCAGAGGATCCATCCCCTGGGAAGGTCTCCCAAGCTGAGAAGGAGTCCGGCGTTTCAATCAGGAAACTTAGCTAAGAGTAAACCAATTCCAGGATGTACCACCGTCTTTGTATCAAAGTCGCATGGTAGCAAATCTCCCTCTGATTCACAAGGGCTGAGACTGCCTGTGGTGCTGAAGACCTGGGGCAGCTTTTGGCCAGGCTGACCTCGGGATTCCAGGGAACCACAATGGCTTAACCAGCAAATCTCCGAAAAATGGAGATTATGCTGCGGCCCGCACAACCAGTGAGGACGGACCATTCAAGTGTCAAGTGTCAAGCGTGACGTGGCTATAGGGTTTGGGAACAACGACAAATATACAACGACGTCATGTTTAATTGAAGAAGATGAAGAGACTTATAGCGAAAAGTCGACTGATTTTTTAGTCGGAAGTTTTTTTGAAGGAAGAAAGGTGTCCTTTATAATCGCACAAGATGAAAAAAATGAAGGAAAAGGAATCTTATTCAACTGGTTTTTATCGTGTATGCACTTTACGTACGATTCAAAGTTTATTTCATAGGACAAGAAAAAAAGAAATTTAAGCAAAACGTAAGGGATTACGTGGTTATATAACTTGGGGAAGAATCATAACGCACCCATGTCCGTCGCTGATCACAGCGTTTCGCAAGGACTCACTACCTAGTACTTATTATCTACTCATAACTATCTTACTTTGCCTTACCTACTACTTTCGCCACACTCCTACCTTATCACGAACTCCTTACGTACTGCCCATATCTACCTATTACCTATTCATCCTTGAAAATTATCTGCTATAAGCTATTCTATCCAAATTTTTCCTTTATTCATTATTTTTCAAAGAACATTTTTCCAAGTTTATATATATATGTAAACGCATGTATGTGCATGTATTTATATGCAAAATGATATGACTTTTTTGTCTGTCTGCTTTCGTCCTTCGCAACGGTTTGCCGCCTCATCATGGCTGGCAGGTGTTCTTGGGTGTCGGGCTGTGATGTGCAGCAGGGGGACTCGTCACCCCGGCAGGGTCTCCCAAGCTGAGAAGGAGTCCGGTGCTTCGATCAGGAAGCCCAGCTAGGAGTAAATCAGTACCAGGGTCTACCATCGTCCTGGTATGAAACTAGTTGCATGGTAGCAAATCTCCCTTCTGGTCAACAAGGGCTGCGTCTGCCTGTGGTGGTGAGGACCAAGGGCAGACTTTGGCCAGGCTGCCCTTGGGACTCCAGAGAACCACAACGATTAGGCCAGGCAGCAAAGCTCCGAAAAAAACATAAATTATGCTGGGACTCGCACAACCAGTGAAGACGGGCCATCCAAGTATTGAAGTATCCATTTTGCGTCATTCGCTTTCTTCTTTGAAATGCTATTGAGAACGACGAATATTGTTGGACGAAACTTTTAAGGTTATTATTGTATGAAACAACAATATTTTTACCATAGTTTACGGCAGCATTTATGTCTGCGAAGGCCGATTCGGGAATTTGAAGAGCAGTGGTTATAGGTGTCACGAAATTCATAAGTAAGGCGTTAGTTCGACCATGAGCCCCATAGGAACCAAGCCCACCATAGTTTTAGAGTCGGCAGTTTTCTAAGAATCCAGTCTGGATGGAAGGATAGAAAACGCTGACTTGACACATCGGTAGGCCACAACAAGCCTTCTTTACAGGCTAAATATGCAAGTATTCTTCTCAGCGATACTACGAATGGAATCGAATGCATAGTGCATCACTAAGGGATTGATCAACGCTGAACACCACGTTTTTTTCGTGATATCTGATAATAGTTCATGTTATGGTGAAATATGCATGTCGTTATGAAGTGTTCCGTGAAACATTAACATTTGTTGATGACATTAACCAATCTCAGAACGAAAGTACTACAGTAAACGGCCGAACACTCATATCAGCTGATCGAGCCGATTTTCTGGTTGCAAAGTTTAACAAAAAGGTCACGTAGCGAGGTGCCTACATAGTGTTGCCGTTTATTTTTTCTAATGAGAGTTTTGTTATTCTGAAATAAATCAAGTAGCGGTTGAAATCGTTACGAAGGAAAGACTCGAAGAATGAAATGTTGTGAAGAAGATTAATGTGCAACTATAAAGAAATCTATAAGGTTTTCGAACTTACGACACTTTTTTCTTTCTTGCGCGCGTGTAGCGCAATGATCAGAGGCGTCGCAAATGGAATTGGTCCTGGCGCCAAAGCTTACCAAGCTTCTCACTCTTCCGGGATAGGCAAATTGATACCAGACTTGTCTGGAAAGATAGCGGCACCGGCTCGATACCTCGGTAGGCCACCGCGAGTCATTGTAAAGCCCAGATATGCATTCAGTCACCTCCAACGATGCTTAATGAAGTGGCGCATCCCTCAGGGATTGATCAACGCCGAGAGCTTTATTCTTTCATCTTTAATACTTTAGTCTTTAGTCGGTCGATAATCATACAATAGTTGGCATTGTCGAAGTGTACTGAGAGCATGGAATTCAATAGGCCTTCACATTCTGCCGAACCTCGAGCGGTTTCTTGAATGTTAATGGCTTCAGAAACAGACGTGACTATCTGATTTTTTGGGGGAATTTTCGAGTACTGAACAAAATTTTCAAATGAGTAGGAAGATTCATTTGGTTTTTTATTGTCGTAGACATAGTGAATTCTGTTAAACATCGTTTCACTACAACGTCACGTTTTTTCTTCTCTACATAAAATCTCAAATCTACGTGATTAATAGAGAATTGTTAGCGGTGCTTTCTTTTTTTTTCCCAATTCCCGTTTTTTTATTTTTTTTCCTTCTTTTTTTTTCTTCTTTTTTTTCCTTCACTAACGCTGTCAGTGATTTTCATTAAAGTGTCAAACGGAGATGTGATATAATCGTATGACAAATGAAATGAACATCGATGAAATACTAAATGACATATTGGTGATTTTCTTCGTTGATAGTTTTCTACTGTATTGTATTCGAATCGATTATCTTTCGAAATATCGTCCGAATCATCCAATAAAGTCATAAGGCCACTTAAGAGTCTTATCGTGCGCCATCAGCAAACAACACCATAAAAATGCACAATGGCTCGTTAAAGAAATGATTAGAGGACTGAAAAAGACCCTTCTTATTCTATTGTTTTCTCCTGTATCTGTTTCTCTGGATCGTTTAATGTGCACGACATTGTTCTGCAGAATTTAGCCTAATCAGCAACCCTCCACCATGCCGACGTGCGTTGAGCACAATTCTATTCTTTAAACGAACATATCTCAATTCGTATGGAGCCTTATCAGTTGGAATGATACCCATGACAATTGACAGATCTTTAACTACAATGTGCTAGTTCTGTTGTTATGTGAAGATTAAAATGTGATTTTCTGAAGCCTACGAGACGTTTTTTTCCTGCTTTTCTTCCGTAAGAGTCGCATTTTGTTAGCGAAAGAAATAACGAATAGGTGGGATTTTGTCCAGCAGAACACCATCATGCTGTCCCAGAATTTACTGTTCTGCTACCCTTGCGTTAGAAACTTTGAAAGTATGTTTAAGCGTAAACAACTTTAGCATTGATAGAATAATTTATGAAAAATATACATAGCTTCAACGAAGCTGAGATATTTGCAAAACTCTGGACTGCAGGTGCCGCATGACAGAACTAGTTGAGAGACAGGCGAAACGAAGGACCCGCATGGTGTGGTGGTGAACTCGTTACTACCCGGAAAGGACAATAGCGCGTTCGTTCCCCACCATAGGCACCTGCGGTGCAGAGTTTTGCAAATATCTGAGCTTCGTTGAAGTTATATTTCGCAATATACCCTGCCATCAAAAAAGAGTAGGCAGTAAGTAAAAAGGTTAAAATTGTGATTATAAGTATAGCCTCAGCTTAACTGGGTTCAATGCCGATTTGTGCTCCCTCAGAGCAATCCCCTTGGACGGTGATTGCTGATGGCAAAAAGATCGATAGAACTAGCTGAGAGACAGGCGAAACGAAGGACCCGCATGGTGTGGTGGTGAACGCATTACTCCCCGGAAAGGACAATAGCGCGTTCGTTCCCCACCATAGGCACCTGCGTTGCAGAGTTTTGCAAATATCTCAGTTTCGTTGAAGTTATATTTCGCTATATACCCTGCCATCAAAAAGAGTAGGCAATAAGTAGAAAGTTTAAAATTATGCATAGCATTATTACGCCTCTAGAACAAAGCTTGCTGTACAAGAATACCAAGATCTAAAGTCCTTATACAAACGCAGTTTTTATGTGTTAATCGGTCCACGAATTCAAATCAGGTTGCTGGTCATTTTTGAAAAATGGCGCGTAAAACGGGGAAAAAAAATTAACTAGTTCATGAGAAGAGAGGGAAAAAACATCACCTGACTTGTTTCTGCCAACGCTAGCATTCTTTTAAATCAATTTCATTGTCACCACAAGGCCTGATTTCCACACTAAACTAAGCTGGTTTAGGTTTTAGAGTGAATTTCAATTCTTTTTATCTCAATTTAGCATCCGAATGATCAAGCAACAATCCACTTTATCAGCTATCGTTATCCTTGGATGGTCTCCTATCGGTCGACTGCTTTAGCTTATGGTTGAAATCTTTAAGAACTTTAACAAACATCTTTATCGTACTAGATAGCATATACATGGGTTCCTATTGTAATATTCTTTGTGACGAAACGCTATTTGTTACAATTCGTCCGAAACCCACCGCCGGTTATTATTCTTTGAAATCACCAAATATCTATAAAAAGAAGATGCTGTTATGAATACTTTCTTGGCCGCAAGCGCACTAAGCGACACATTAAGATTAGATTTAGATACAGCGATCGACGTGAGCGATAACAGAATGAATTGGAACGGTGTGTTTCCCAGTAATTTTAATGTAGCGGTCGAGCAACTATTTTTCAAGGTTACCGTACTCTTTTCATGGTTGAGTAAATCAAGTAGGCATCAGTGAAATTTATTAAACGTCAGAGTTACTCAACAAGCCTAGCCAAGTTGAAGTTATGCTACAAAACCCTGCACATTTACAATTTCTTAACAAAAAGACTACCATACCGACGGTCACATTGAGCTCTGCCAGCTATGATGCAACTTTGCTTTTAACTAATGGAAATAATGAATTAGTCGTTAGCTTAGATTATCCAGATGTGATGAATTCTGTCTATAAATACCAGTTCGACACTCAGAATCTTCCCATTGGAGTACTACATCAGAGCACTAAACGGTTGTGAAGGTAGTGACAAAGGAAGGAGCAAGGAATAAAGGAATTTGTATAGAAGCAATCACAAGTGGCTTTAAATCATTAGGTTAATGTTCTGTTCGAAAAATTTATCGGGTAGTAGGACTGAGTATGGTTTTGGTCTAGGCGATATTGACATGACGGCCGATGTACGGAGGCGATGGGTCGGCATTGTTCGACCAGCTGTTGCTTCAAAAGCGGTCAACATGATTAACAACGGCTTCTATTAACGGTCACTCTATCCTACTAGTACTGTAAAAGTTGTAATATAGAGCACAAAAGAGACACATTGTCCGAAAATCTCTTGTTTTCATTCAATAACATAACAGATTTCCAGGAAATGACCACTGATAGAGTGCTGGTCGCATCTAACACACTAATCACTAAGTGAAATAAATGCGCTAGTCCGTGGAAAGAACGTCTGGATAAGATTCTAGGATAATGTCCTTTATAGAAATTAATAGAGAGTAGGGTTTATAAAGCGAATAGAAAAAATCATCTGGAAGATTTCGATTTTCATCCGTTTGTTTGATTTTTTTTTGTTAGAACTTTCATTGATCTTTTGAATGTTTAAGAACGTTTACAGATCCTTTATCGATTTCAAAGTTTCTCGACAACGTATTGACGTTAGTAAGGCATCGGTTGACAATACTATCATCACACGTCCATCTAGTTAATTCGGGTTGTTCCCCCTTGAAATCTCCATCAAACATACTCTACAATTTAGAAATTGTTCGTTGTTAAAAAAACACGTTTGAAACAATTCTGATGATTAGAAATACAACGCATATCGAAACATCGCCAGTAAAGATAATGGATATGAAGATTCTTCAGATTCTTCAGATACACTGAAAGTTATTTCAACCGTTTCAGAGCTACTTTTCAGAACTAGTTTTTACATGGTTTTTGGTCACTCTCGTTTCATTCTAGCTAGAAGTGAATTTCTATCAGAAATTAAATAAGAAGTCATCAAAGTTTCATTGAAGTGGCACATTGCCATTTTGAAGAGCGTTTAGCACTGTGGTTAGAGAGGTGGCCCCTAGTACACACCACTGGAATCGCTTACCAAGCTTTCCATCTCTATGAGTTCGACAAATTGGTATCAGACTTATCTGGGAGGATAAAAAGCAATGACTGGATACATTGGTAGTTCACCACAAGTCATTGTATAGGTAACTGAACTGAATACATGGTGTAACATTTGGGAGTTGACAAACACCAAAAGTTTCATCCCATTTTTTTGCCGGTTTAATAAGATTTCTCTCCAACAACCCTGAGAATCACACATCAGGTGTAACGCCAAGTCGTCACTGTAGGCAGTAGCGGGCCATAGTTAACCTCAAAGTTTCGGTTAAGTTCTTCATGATATGCAGAGATTGCGAGAACATTGGTCTGCTACTCTTTCCTTGACTTCCTAATGGAATCATCGAACTATTTCTCAAGTTGAATAACTTGGGCTTGAGAGTGGAGTGGTCACACTACTACACCCAGCAGCGCATTTCATCCATGAGGTGATAAGGTGGCAGCGTTTTATAGTTTGTACTAATTATAATTTGTAACGGAAAAACTTAAATAGTCGTCGTCATCGAAATATCCAGTTCAAATCTGTTCTTTCTTTTCTGCCGCTACATAATAGAAAATGGCGAAGACGATGGTGAGCAATATGGAAAACTGGAAGATGGGAAAGTACAAATCAATGATGATGACCGGCTAGTCGGCCTTCGCTGTCAACTAAGCAGTACCGTTGCTCACTTTTATTGCCACGCTCTCCTCCCTTATCTTATCAGTAGAAAAGCATACGGATGCTTTCACTCTCGTATATACATATATATATTTAGTTGTAATTAATTATTACGGTAAAATAAATAAATAAATAAATATATATATACATACGTTTACATACATACATACACACACATACATACATACATACATACATACATACATACATACATACATACATACATACATACATACATACATACATTCATACATACACACATACATACATACATACATACATACATACATACATACATACATACATACATACATACATACATACGTACATGCATACATATACATACATACATACATACATACATACATACATACATACATACATGCATACTTACATACATGCATACATACATGGATACATACAAATAAATATATATATATATATATATGAATATATATATATATATATATATATATATATATATATATATATATGTAACTTGGAGAATTTCTGTTCAAGATAAGCAGCGTAGTTGCAGAAAGCGATGAGCCTTCAAAGAACAAGGGTGTGGTGATGGTGGTAGCGAGACAAACATTGAATTACATTTTCATTCGCATTGTACTAGAACAACATTTACGATTAATATTTGGGTTTTTTGGTGTGTAGTAAGAAGATATGTTGTGATTAATGTCGTATGGAGATATTGCAGTCATACGGTAACTCAAATGAGATTCGTAGGAGATAATAGTGGATTTCGATGGGAATTTTAGGTGGGAATTGTGCAAGATGGTGGGAATTTTCTGGAATATATGATGGAAATCAGATTTAGTTGGCCCGTCAGTTCGTTATTCATCAATTTTTGCTATATTTTTCATTTTGGAAAAGACAATCGGCTTGTGTGGAAGAGGAAAATTTTTAACGAGTATTGAACGATGAGTCACTCTTGTGACTGAACAATGATAATCTTCTCGTTATCCAAGGAATCGCATATATTCAGGAATTTCAGCGAATTGAAAATCTCCTATCTGAGAGAATCTCAATGCGCCTAGACAGAAGAGAATTTAGGATGTACGTGGTTAACATGTAGGGTTAGAGCGCCAACGAAAATAATTGTTTGCATGCATTGAGATGTAAGTGGATTCGAAAGAGTGACTTTCATTCTCTATTGCACTCTATGCATGTGGATTCCAACAAATAAGAAGCAGAAGAGGTACGAGTCGGAGTCATCTCGTACGAGAAAGCTCCATACTGATTCTGGACGAAACTAACATGCAAGCTGTGAATATGCCTAGACTCGATTGGTTCCGGATGAACTCTACCTATGAGCACATGCTAGCTATCAACCACAGCAGAGATAAAGGAAACTGCGTGGATCTATGATGCTTTTATTGCCACTCGAACGAGCAGAGACTGTTTAATAACGTGGTTGCGAAACAGAGGCGAATGTAAACTTCAACAGTTCTTGTCCACTCGAATTTTCCTTTTACTAACGGTTCCATAGGTGATAGAGGTGATTGAACGGTGAAAGATGCAATCTGTAAAGTGCAATCTTGCTTATTAGGTGATCAAAGGAGTGAAGTTGTAGCTGAATCTAATATCACACCAAAAGCTTACATTCATCGACAACTCTGAACGAAGTATTCAGAGGTCTTACTTGTAATAAAGTGCGGTTATATGTTCACCAACAAGAATTGTCTGAGTGGTTTTATAAAAATATACAAGATATAAAAAGTTCGAGAATGAAAGCGGAAAATCGATAAAAGGATGAAGGACAGAGAACTGTTGATCGTGGAATGACCCGAGCAGGTGCAAGCAAAGCCTACGCTATTCGTCGCTATCGGGTGCCAGGATCACGCAATGTGGTTTTCTCTTCAGAGTAACATGATGAGCTACATAAATAATATTCTTATAGGAGATTTATGAGAAAATATGACGATCTAGAGAATGATATAATCGCGTGAAACTCAATCGGTAACGATTCTTGGAAAACAGTAGCTAATATGAAGTACTACTTCTATCTGTCTGTTCCATCTGATCCTCAACATCTTAACGCATGTGGTATAGCATTCTTTAACTTTAATGGTCAACGTAGATGAAACTTCGAGTTTATTTTCTTGTCTACATGATACGGGTGATTTCTAGCCTTTGTGTGCTCCATAGCGCAGTTAGAAAACAGTGATTGACCTTTGATCATTCCTACGTAGAGTGGAGGTTCGAGAGAGGTACTTCAAAGCCGAGAACAATCGTAGAGTCGATAAAAGTAGTTACGAGGACGAGTGTTCCTTCAGTTCGTGAATACATCGTCGATACTCTTCTAAGCGACTGAAACCATTGTTGAGTAAAAAATTCTCCATCTAGAAAAAAGACGTGGGCTGTCAATAACACTGGTACTGATAACCTATCAATGGTCCTTTTAAACGTGTTCTTATCTCAGCATAGGAAAGAATGCTTTCTAACAGTTCGGCAAGTAGTAATATCGACGATGAATCATAGACGTTTTTTTTCCTGCTGTACGACGTCACATATATGAGGGACGCAGTACTAAAAATATACAGCGAATGTTATTTATGGGATGATTCATCAACGATTTAATGTCAAAAATCTTAAAAATAGGACTCGGCAAAAGTGCAAGCGGTATGATCGGGGGCCGTAGCAATACGAATGGGTTACAGGCACGCCAATGTGGGCCTGGCTATGGGCCGACTTACTTTCGGCTGTGAATTCTCGGTGTGAGCGACATTGGCACGTGATGATGAGCACTAGCCAAGAGAAAGGCTGATGTAGAGATGAGGATAACATTCCAAAGAATGCGAGTAATTTTGTAGAACCATGAGAAAATAAAGGCGAAGAGAAAACTATTATTCGTTTTCATATCTTTGAAACGTCTATGACCTTTAGAAATGAGGCAGAAAAAGGTGTATATCGCACGGTGATGCTGACGAGTAACTGAATAGTCCCATACTTAATCGCAAAGAATAGTGAGAATTTTTCATTGGTTGCGGTAGTGGACTATAATGAAAGATCTCAACTGCACTGCTTCAGAGAGGATTTCTGTGGAGGATTGCTATTATTGTCATCGTTATTACTATTATTATTATAATTATTTTGTTATCATTGATATTATCATTATTATCAACTAGTGTTATAAGCGGCAAAACAACAAACTACCCACTAATAATGGCTTAAGTAAGAGGATATCTCTGTGTGGAATATACTCGTATATTTCTTATCGGTGCTTGAATTGGCTCGTAATCATTTTTTTGAACCATACGTATTCCTCTTTTTCTTCAAGAGAAACCTCCCTGTTTTTCTTTTTTCTTTCTAAAAAAGAAATGCCAATATATCGGGAAGCGATGGGTGCTGGGATACATAGCTGTGCAGGTGAACAGAATGCTGATAATGGATGGTTGACTGATATTTAAAGGGTTTCCATTTCTGTCTGAGTAAACAGACCCAGACCTCGATCAACGAAACAGTTCATTTGCTTGCAAAGAATGAATACTAGAGACCGTACACAGAAAGAATGTCATCATCGATAAGCAATGATTGTTTTTATCAGTCGGAAGTTACATTAATCACTGTCGGAGTTGTTCAATATAGGGTTTATTTTCCATGTCATTAAAGAATGTCATCATTGATAAGTATTAGTTGCTTTTATCAGCCGAAATCTGTATTAATCACCGTCGAAGTTGTTTGCTATGGGAACTATTTTATATCTCAGTGAGAATATTCTCTATTTGTGTATAATGCATGTGTAGCGCGGTGGTTAGGGGTACACTGCAATGCGCACGTCGTCGTTGCTTTGATCCCGCATCCTGAGCTCACCTAGCCTTCCATCAATCTGGGAATGAAAAATTGGTATAAAACTTTTCTGGGAGGATAACAGCACTGATTTGATATATCTATACCTATATCGGTAGGCCACCACAATTTATTATATACGCCTAATATGCCGCATTCAATCACTTGTACAATGCTACGAATGTAGTCGAACGGATGGAGTGTTCCAAAGGGATTGATCAACGCCGAACTCTTTATCCTTTATCCGATATCTGTCTTCTTTCCACATAGTTACATGTTCAACCATGCATTAGTTCTATGCAAAGATTCTCAAACAGCTATCGTATTGTGCTTGCTTACTTGCAGTTGAATGTAGAACTACAACTGTACGTTCTTTGTCTTTTAAGATAACATCTGCACATTTGTGACCAATGTAAAGAGATTGTGGCTGTTCATCCTTGAAAACAGCGACCAGAGAATGTTCTCTGTATCGTCAGCCCACCTCATTTGTGTTTATAAGGATCGTCTTCTGTTTGTGGAAAATAGTTCGTGCTCATTGCTAGCTGCAAAGTAAGTACATGTGAGATGGGTGTCTGAGAACTGTTCATTGCTAATTCAGAGAACGCTCAACAGTACAAGCACGTAAATAGAAGAATGAGACAGAAAGATACGTTCGGCTTTATCAATCCCTTGGGTTTCATCAGGCTCCCACTCCTAGCATTCTAGATCTCAGTGGACGCATATTTAGCCTATACAATGATAACCAGAGTCTACCGATGCACTGATGCTTCTATCCTCTCAGACAAGTTTACTATCAATTTGCTGAATCCAAATTGATGGCGGTTTGATTAGCTTTGCAGATGTGGGTTGCATGTTTGCTCTAACCAAGAACCTCTATATGACGTAGTGTTTATGATGCAGACTATATTTTTTCAAATGAAGTTGAATTAATATCGATTATACTGCATAAACAGAGAATAGGGCTTGAGGGTGGTTTTCTTTATGTGTTTAGAAAACTGAAAAGTCGTTTTCTAGAAGCAATTTGAGGACCGTTCACGACGAGTGAGTACACTGTCACGTAGTGATGCCATCCAAGGTTATCAGCCAGTGAAACAGGTGTGTCTTCTGAAAGATTGATTAACTCGAAGGCTTAAAGTGAAGTAAATGAGTCATGTGAGCTGAAAGCATGGCAACAGAAATTGTTAGATCTCCACGCTTATAAAATTAAATGAAATGTCAGTGCTTCACTATGCTTCCCATGATCATCCATCCATATCCAGGTGTTTAAACGTAATACAAAGCACATAGAACAAAGGGCAATCGGATAATGCAATTTTTCATTCCTTTTGCAAAAAAGGTTATTGAATCATTCTTATCCACTTTTTTATTTTATGTTGTTTGTCAAAAGGTGGGATTTAGAAGGAATATGCATTAACTTTTATACACTGCCTATTCTTTCTTCATGGCGTGGTACTATGTGAAATACAACCACAAGGATGCTGAGACATAAACAAACTTGGAACCTCAGGTAGGCTTCGAACCCGCGTTTACCCTTCCCGGAAACTCACGTGCTTGCACACCATGCCACCTAAGCCCTTTGCTTTGTCTTTCTTTCAGCCAGTTTTTTTCTTCTAACGGTACTATCAGCAATCAGGGAATTGATTTTGGGAGCAAAAATCGGCATTGGACCTAGTTTAGTTAGAGCTGCACTCGAAACCACAATGTCCTTACTGTTATTTCCCGCTATTCTTTCTTCATGCTAAGGTTTTCATAGAACGAATAGTCTCTGTACTATACCCCACTCAGTGACTGATTGGTTGGTTAGCAGCAAATGCCTTAATCTAACGTAATTAAACCTCTGTATAAGCACGAAGTTAGGTTCTGGGATAGTGCAATGGTTATGATACCTCTCAATACGCTCAAGCGTATGTATCTACCCCATCTATCAAAGCGTCTGACGATGATTTTGAGACGCTGTAACACGGCTAACGTGGAAGTACAGCGAGGATTCGATCAGCGTTCAAGGACATTCGTGAACAAAAACAAAGTTCTCAAGTAGCAGCAAAACCGTGCTCAAATTCGAGGACTTCTGTGGATTATAAATGCAAGGAAATAGGAGAATAGGAATAGGAACAAAGAAGGCAAAAAGTTCTGGCAACCGCACAACATGTGTTGTTGGGTCGTATAAAAAAGTAAAGATGAAGTCAGACTAGTTGTTTCTACTGGTAGTTGTAGTTGTCGATTAATGAATAATAGATTAATTATGATGGGCGCGTGTGGCGCAATGGGTGGACGTGCCTTGCAATACACAAGTGGTCCTGCCCGCAGACTCAGCAAGCCTTTCATCCCTTCGGTGTCGATATATTGGTACCACTTTTGTTTGGGTGAACAGCAGCACTAAAATAATGCATCGATAGGCCACCACAAATCATTGTATAGGCCAGATATGCATTCATTCTCTTGTAACGGTGCTTAATGAAGTCGAAAGCATGGCGCACTCATCAGAAAGTGATCAGCGTCGAGAGCTTTATCCTTTATTTATCCTTTGTGATCGGCAATGAGAAGTGCTTTATTAAGAAGGCAAAGAAGAGAAAGAGAGAGAGAGAGAGAGAGAGAGAGAGAGAAGACGAGGAAGAAGATAGAAGATTCCCGAAGAAGACAATGGTAGTTATGTACCGTCCGAAATGGGCGTATCTTTCAGTTACATGACGGAACAGTTTCTCATTGGTTGAAGGACTGCAGAGACGTCATGGGCAATACCACACATGTGTTTCTACACAGTCTCTATTCAAATGCAGCCAAATGTTTCACAAAAGCACTGATACTATATAGTAGTGTTGGTGTGACGGTTTCAGAGAAAACTATTCTGGGATTCATGAAAGTAGGAAAGAAGGAAAAAACTTGTAAAGCTCAACAACCGTACAATGAGATCAAGCATATTCTCGATAAGAAATAAAAAATTAGTCGTCTCTATGTCGCTCATTGTTCCTTTAGTAAGTAACTCTCCATTTCTTTGATGTTTCTAGCAGTGCAATGAGATAGTAATCTTTTCAGCAATAGGGCTAACTGCTACAGAAATGACGGGGGAAAATTTCGTGTGTATGGGATAAAACGACGCGACCTTACTATACAAAAGTAGGAAAGAGCGGTATGAATTTCTCCTGTTAGCACAGGAGTCAAATCTTGAGGTTATCAAGAATTTGCGACTATGTACATGCGATATTTTGCGTATAAATTACTGGAAGGGTCTGCAAAAAACTTGCAACTCGCTCAGTTTTTTGCTGCAGTTGTTCTACCACCTTTTAACAGCGTATTCCATCAATTTTACATGAATCGAGAAACCGCTTCATTTTTTTTCTGGGTTTTTCAGAATCCACCCCTCAATTCTCTACCGTTACTCATCTTGCCTAGCGTTGTTTCTGAACGTCGTACTTCGATGTGAATCGGAAGTTCATCTTTTCCCAGAATATCTCCTAAGATGAAAAGGAGTTTCACATTTTTATTCGGAGGATCAACGTGAACAGCTGCTATGACTTGCAGTTGAACATTGTTGCGAACTTCTAAAACATCTCAGCACAGCAGTTGGTGACTTCATCTGAGGACAACGTGGAAGCATACTGGCATAGCTTTCTTTGAACTCTATAGAAAAGAGTTCTAGTCCAATCAGCAATAGCATTTATGATTGTCATTATTCAAGAAAAGTGATCGTTCAGCTCGCATATTCATATGTTTGTTCTGGAAAGTGTGGGAGCTGATCAGAGTGAGGTTTGCAACTCTTCCATTACTGAGGAAGCTACCAAGATAGATGTCATACTAATTCACTGCTAGCACATTAAAACCTGAGCTTTTTTTAAAAATCTGTGTAAAATTTCAGAACTCCAATCCTTTGCCGGAACATCCACGAATTTACGAACGGAATCATGTTCATTCAAGGTCGTGGAATGTAGAATCGGAAGCACCACCATCACAACAGCGACAAAACGACTATGAATACTATCAAATGGTTCGTTTGATTCCAGAATTTCCAGGATGTCTCATTTCATTTTGTCTATAGCTTCATTTTCTTTGTGTCGGAAACGTTTTAGAGAAAAAAGAGTACGAAATAATCATATTGTCAAGTGTTTTGAAATCGTTTACTTCGTGAATTCTCCTTTGTACTAATCACTGCTGGTTCATTGCCGCCAGTATTCTACGATGCGAACGATTTCGGGCGGTTGTTGTTCGAATTTTCAAGTAATCGAAGAGATTTGATTAATTTTCTAACACTGTGGGTTTTTCAACAGTCAACAATGTAGGGGCACAAAGAAACATATGGTTACTTCCCCTGCCGGGTATTATATGAAATACAACCACAGTGATGCTGTGATGTTTGCAATCTGATAGACTCCAGGTTTCTAAACGAATCTGTGAAGCTATCTGAACCCTCTAGTGATTTCTACGGAATTTTCACAGAAATTATACGGAATCAGATTATTTGGTTCTATCAGATGCAGAAGACTGAAGTCTAAATTTCAAATCTTGAGGAACGATCTAAGAAATCCTATCTGATTTTAACTGTGCAAATTGTTTTCTGCTGCGAATGCAGCGGATTGATTGGTTCCCTATCCTGTAGGTTGTCACTCTTGAGGACACTTTGCATCCTCGTGGAGTCCACTCCACGGTTCACTTCGCCCATCTGTTTTTTTGCCTTTACTACTCGTTCTATGACTAGCCATCATTTTTATTTCACTCCAAGCGTTTAGTCTCCTCATCGGTCATGAAGATGGGACAACTTTCGAAGGGCTGAACTGCGACGTATGCGAAGTATATGTTGTTTGTGACAGTGATGTTTCAGAAGACGTCGTTGTGCTCAGTATTCTTGACGTAGTTGAAGTGTAATCTACTTCTCTTCCGCAAAAAAAATGTCGCTGTGAGGGTCGCTGACTTAAAAAATGAGCGCAGGGTTTTCTGTATCACTGATGATAGGTGATTTCTCTATGATGCGGCCCGTTTCACTCTTCTTCTTCTCTACAGTTCCTCCTTCTTGTCGTATACCACAACCATGTGGTGACGTGTACACTAAGGATGTGGTGTCTACACTCGGAAAATCGTTAAATTCGATTTGGTTACCTGTGCGCCATGGATATTTAGTGAACAAGGTTCTTTTCTGATCTATGCGCTTCCCTAGCTTTTTCCCTTCTCGTTGACCTGTTTGGCATCTTTTCTTTTCTGCTCTTACTCCCTGGAAGGATGATGATATCATCAGAAAAACAAAGGTTTGACGGGAATTTGGTATCAATACGTATACTTAAGAGGTCAGTGAAAAAGATATATTTTTTTTGCTGGAGTCAAGATAGTAGTCAGCTACAGACCTTATATAGTACTGGTCCACTCTTTGGTTGAGGAGCGCTGATAGGACTATATTCTGTCTCGACGCTGTCAAACGCTTTTTTGTAGTTGATAAAGGTTAGTACAAGGGCAGATGGTACTCACCACAGACTTCCATGACCCGCGACATTGTAACGGTTTCGATGTGGTTCAGCCATCAGAATCTGTCTGAATTCTGGTTGCTCAATTGGTTGTGCGTCATCCAAAGTTCTTGGAATGCTCGATAAAGAATTTTATATAGATTAAGGCAATATGCGATGAATAAATGCATAGAGGTATCCTACATATTGAGGATCAGTTTATTGCAATGATGAATGATTGAAGATTGTGAGGATTTAACATAGAAGAGAGTTAATTAGCTTTATAGCAGTCCTAATGGTAAGATCTGCAATAGGATTTGGTAACAACAGTTCACTCAGATTTAACTGAACTATATGGTATTGGGAGTCGATGTGAACGAGTAGGAGAAGGGAGGAGAAGGCAATTGCCTTACCAACAAACAAACGGTCCTTTTATATCATTTAGAAGGGCACACCTTATTACATATGGTAATGCGGTCAGGCAGACTATCGCCCTTAAACATGGAACTAATTCTTTTTGCACCGTCTATAATGTAAGGGTAAACTATTATGTAGTGATCAATTCATTACAATGGGCCTATGTTTTCGTCCATCTTCTGATCTCTTACATCCATCGTCTTGAATTGGCATATATTGCTGTCCCTAATCCTAAAGGAGGGGAAAGCACTAGGGAAAAAGCTTCATCAGTAAACAACGGTCTTTTTTGTGCAGTCTCTAGTGTTAAATTTGATAAGACGATGATACTGCCTCCCATCTGATACAGCATCCCATCCTGTGCCCCCGCTAATTGCTTCTATAGTATCTGGAGAACGAGTATGTGTACCATGCAGTATAAATAATACGTTACACTGCCTGTGAAGGGATGGTGTTGGTTTACACCCATTGGTCCACAAAGTTGGTTTGTATTGGTCATAGTTGCTGTGCAGTTGTTTTGCTATAGAGATTATTTTGCTTCATCTTAGACGCTCTACTTGGTTGGCAGGTCACATCTAAAGTGGTTCGTTAACACTTAATCTCCAATGTGAGTTAATCTCCATCTATATGGTGCAAAAATGACAGAAGTTTTCAAATTCAAACCAATACATTCTAGCTGGTTTGCTAGTTAAAATGAGGAGGGATAGCAAATACTTGACCAGATAACGGCTCTTTGTTTTACCATTCCATGATTCTGATTTTCTGCAGCCTACTGAAGTTGTTATGTGCACTTTTTTTCCGTCAAGGTTCGTATTTCAACAACGAAACCATTGAAATAGTGGTATTTCGTCGATTAGAACTCGATGATGTCCCCAAATTCGCTGTTGATATTTGTGGCTGCCTGGATATCTTCTGGATCTTTAAAACTTTAAATTTCATTTTCATTCCTTCTGGAAACACTAATTCTAAACAACATTAAAAACCACACAACAGCTTCGATGAACCATACGTGGTGTTATTTGATAGAGCAAAGTCTCTTCAATACGTTGTGAAGTTTTTACTCTTCAAGTTTTCTAGTTATGGAAGACGTATGAGCAGTTTGTGAAAAACCAGCATTGATTCCCTAAGTGTTAAGCGGCGTGCTTGCATTTCACATAGTACTCTGCCATGCGAAAAGACTACGCAGGGATTAAAAATTAAAACAGCAAGAAAGTGTTTTTAGTGGAGGAGGTTTTTCTTTGAATTTGGAAAGTTTTTTCGTTGTGTAGGAAATCCATCTTACGATGTTAGCGTGTTTTTCAGAACGAATTCTATCCAATGGATCGTCAATACATTCCGACCGTTAGCGAACCGCAAGTACATTTAGGAGTGAGGCAGTTTCAGAGACAGGTATCTCTACAGTGCTAACTACATAAAGTCTCACAGACAGCAAATGCAACACTGACAGGTGTGTTGAGAAAGTGGAAACGATTAACCACGGCAGTTTGATGAATTCTGAGTGCTTTGTTATCATGTACTGTTTGACTGAAATATTAGCGGATCAACTTGCATATTCGTCGCTGTTTTTATATTTTCGCTTACAAGAAGCACCCTCGATGGTTTACCGTGTCTTATGGTAGTGGGATTGCTTCTATTGTCTAACGCATCAATAGGTTCATCTTACGGCTGATTATCGCATGCTGAGGATATTTCTGTCTAGGAGCCCGTCTATTAGTAGGGTAACGTCAGGAATCGTCACCACTCTGGACTAAATTTGGTTAAAAGTGGTAAACTACTCTTTGATCGAACGGTTGTTTGTAATAACGATGAGCTGGGAGCGGCCTGTCACGGTTTTTTTTTCTGTAGGAAAAAGCTTGACAAAACCAGCAACATACCACTGGAATGGAAAGTGCGTTTTGGCCCACATGATTCATAGTGAGAACGCTTCATTCAAGTATGAAGTAAGCAATCACATACAAAAAATGCAATAAATAAAACATTGTTTTCTTGACAAGCAAATACGATGTTGTCAACACCAAGATTTATTCAATAGAATGCTGACTGACGTCTCGGTGGCTTAGCCTTCTTGAGAGCTCGCAAGAGTCAAACTGACACAAAATCCACTCAGTCAAACACTATCATAATCTCAGCAGACAAAACTTGATGCGCTGAAATGTCATTCAGCATTGTATTGAATAAACATCGCTACTAACAACTTCGTGTTTGTTCATAAAAGAAAACAGGGTATTATTGATCAATGCCAAGATTGAAGGAAAGTGGGTCCTGGTATTGGTAAATGAAATTCAAAGAAAACTTTTTTGAAATGGAGGTATTTGTCCATAGCTGGGAAGAAAAGTCGAACGCAAACAGACAAGAGAAAAACGTAGAATTGAAACGAATTAAGTTATGTTAAAAGTGCTCTTAGATAGGGATACTCTGCCGCTGAAATGAGGAACTGTATTGTTAAGAGTTTTGTCAAGTACTGAACGTATAAAGTGAGACACAGGCTTATGATAAATTTGCGTTTCCAAAAACACGTGTTCATGGTTACGATGGTGGTTTACCATTTTCCATATCAAGCCTCCATTTATATCACTTCTCCTCCTCACACTAGCGGTGCCAGGAACACCTCCATTCGTACCTGTCACAAGCCAAAGTACAACAGTTGCTCAATGGATTTAGTGTTCTCGAGGGACATGTTCCGTGGTAACGAAATAAAAATGTAGGTCTTTTTTATGTCCTGCTACATAGTAATTGCAGTTGAGTTGTTCATTTAAAATGTGATTAATAAATATGGAGAGCTTAACAGATAATGAAGGACAGCCTTAATACGTAGATGGTCGAGGGTCGGTTGGTAGGCAACATAAAATTGAGATTAATCGAGTTAGCTGGCAGTCTCATGGAATGTCATTATCGTTTAGTAGTGACGAAAGTAACTTAATGAGCGGTTCGAAGGAACATAGAATTCAAGAACACAACTTCGTTACAGGAATTGTAGACCTAAATTAGAGGAACAAAATGGAACAGAAGGCAATGCTTCACAGGTGAACAAGGGCAATTTTGCAACATCTGGATAGTGTTGCCACTACCGTGCGAGACAAAGAAGTTACAGAGCTGTTCCCAGATACTGCTCTCACAAGCAAAATCGTGGTGTTTTCATACCGTCTAGTGCAGGCAGGTGTTATCGCGTTGCACAAAGAAAAGTAGCAGAGTGTCTCTCAGCTAACTGCAAGACCAACGAAATAATGCTGACCGATCTTCCATTCTGTATATGAGCCTCCATTTATACGATGTGTACGTTGAGGAAGGACAAGTTGCAGAGTCGAAAAGATGGACACAGAGTCGGATGTCTTTTGTTCTTTTTACCGTATTATCTACGTTTCTATAAGCTCTTCAAGCCAATGATATCCTTTTTTCTCGGCTCAGAAGCAGAGTCGTCCGTTATGTTGACTTCTGAACCCAGATGCTCATATATGGAGCATCTAGAAATCTCACTAGCAGTGTTCGTTCCTGTTTTTCTTATGGGGTTTTCTAAGGTGGTGAAAGTAAAAAGATAAAGCTCTCGGCGTTGATCAATCACTGAGGGATGTGCCATGCCTTCGACTTCATTATGCATTGTTGGAGGTGATTGAATGCATATCTGTCTGGCCTTTAAAATGGCTCGCGGTGGCCTATCGATGTGCCGAGCCAGTTCTGCTATCTTTGCAGACAGGTCTAGTATCAATTTGCTGACCCCAGAGGGATGGAAGGCTTAGTGGGCCAGGGGTGTGGCATCTACTTCATGTGTGTTGCAGGTCACCTCCGACCACTGCTCTTGACGCGACCCCTTCTAAGATGTATAATTGCTAAACTGACACCATCTTGTGGAATCCCTGCTGTTACGCTAACTATAATATCGTTGCTAAGTGGTCAAGTTTCGATTGTGAGGTTGATGTACATAGAATATAAAGGATCACTCACTCTACAGTGATTAGGGGCGAGTTGATTATTGAAGGCTAACATGGCAGCTTCTCCCAAACTAAAAATGTAATTCAAATGTTTTTCCTTGAAGTGATAACGAAGAGATGAAATAATAACTTATGCTGTTGCAGCTCTAGTTTGTTTGGCTATCATATGGACGTGATCCATCTTGCTGAATCGTTTTCGCCTTATTCGCATCTCCGTTGTTCACCTAATGCTGTCATTCTTGTTGAGGATGATGAGAACGGAAATCTTCTTGGCCACTGGTAATAAGTTGATTGGACGGCTCTTACCGGTGATAGAAAGGTTTTCTTTGCTTGACAGCAATGCCGCTCTGTGGTTTTTTTATTGATTCAGTGACAGTCATTTTGTCGTTGTATAGTTAGTTCTTTACCGATAAAACTGACATATCAAAGCTGAACTTGGTTCTTCTCTGATATGACTGACATATCAATGGTGAACTTTTGCGGTTACACGTTTGGTGATCTAGATGTGGTATAGAGGCGAGTGAACGTGGCTGTCAAAAAGATCAGAGTTGACGCTTTGATTGCACGTAACTCTAGCATCTGCGCGCTAACGCATGAATGTGGATGTTAATCAACTTGACATTCTGATCTTAGGCAAAGAAGATCTTTATACCCGACTTTGTTATAGGATCTTGTCAGCAATGAAGTCGAAGTTGTTACCGTATTCTTTATTTACGAAAAAGCTCGTGTTTGCTCATCAACAATACAATGACATCGGTTCAGGAGAACTGATTATAAATGCGTCGTTTCCACGTTCAGCAATCGCAATCTTGTTATACAGTATACATGAATCAGCTGTTTTCCCTCAGTGGAAGGCACGTGAAAACTTCTCTGAAGAAGGCGATACTGCCAAAACGTCAGCTACTGTTGCATTGTATGTGTTTTTGCACGGAAGTAAATGAATGCTGTACAGCAAACTCGCGATTGCTGAACAAGAAAACGACGCATTTATAATCCAATGCCGAGGTTAACAGAAAGTTGAACCTGAGAACTGATTACTTACTGTGATGAGTGCTGTTTCTCTAGGGATTGTAACAAAGGTATGTGTTTACGGCAGACTTCAAATTTGGGTATTTAGACTCTAATTTACATTGCATAGATAGAACGATAGGTGAAAAGTAAACGTGGAGATGCACCGTAGGGATTTCATTGATGATAGGTGGTACTGTGAATGTGTAACACGCCATAGAGTTTTGGTAGTGAGATCAAGCTCAGTTCTACTATAAACCATTAAAAGAGAACTTGGAATACAAATGGCGAGAGCGCGGAAATGATCGCTTCATTAACCATCCATCCTTTTATATTGATCAGCGCGAAAGGGTGTTGTGCAGATGTTGACCTCATGGCATCGTTGTGTCGCTGCTGTTGACATATCCAGTTCTATGATCTGCGACGACCTCTGTTCGACGTAAATACTTTTCTGATGTCAATACACATATATATATTTATATTTATGTTTCCTTATCCCGCGGATATCCGTCGTATAAGGGATCCCGATAGTCGGTTAGTCGCGAGGCTACGTGGCAATTCCCCATGTGGCGGCCAAGGAGTTAATCGCGGACCAAAAGCGACCATTGCTTCCCTGAGACGCAGGTGGATCCAGCGGATGGACTCCTGTTTCTGCTGCGCCGATTTGGCACATACTTTCTGTATTTACGAGGCGTATTCATGCATGCGTGTGTGGGTGCGTTCTCGCTTGTGCGGATTGCATTCAATGAGTCAATTCGGCCAAAAGCCTGCAATCAAGTGACAGTGAAGTATATGGGAGGCGGTTAGGAGTCGCCTCCAACAAATAAGCCCCATGTCCACTCTGGAAGAGCCTGGCAAGCTACCCTTGAGTATAGACAGCCCCCACGTTCAAAGCCCAGCAAGCTAGACGTGGGTATCAAAAAAGCTAAAAACACTAAAAGAAACGGGCCTCATTCCCCTGATCTTTGAAAGAGCCCCCAGTTCGGCAGCGTTGGGCAGGAGGAGTACGGAGAGGCTGCTAAAATCTCAGGGCTAATGAAAGCTGCGTGGATTACAAAGAACTATGGTGACGATCTGTACTTACAATGCACGTACACTTGCATCCGAATCCTCGATAGAAGACTTGCTCATGCAGCAAGAAGGATAAGGTACGACGTCATCAGCCTGGCGGAGACGAGACGACGTCACCCATTCAACGCCGTCTATGACACCGCGGAAGAAATGTTCTTCGGAACATGCGACAGTAGAGGAGTTGGCGGCGTCGGCGTTCTCGTCAACACGAGTTTGTCCATGAACATTGATTTATTCAAACGAATAACAACACGAATCGGACGTTTACGATTAAAAAGATGTGGATCAATACCGGCTTTGACAATCTTCGTCGTGTACGCGCCGACATCAAACCATTCTTCAAGGTCATCATTGGAGATTTCAACGCCAAGATTGGACCAAGCAGAACGTCTGAAGAACATCACATTGGGAACCCATGGATTAGAGTGGAACGAACAGGGTGAGCAGCTATCTGAGTTTATCATGGCAACCAAGACCATCCATGGTAACTCGCAATTTCAGAAGCCCCACACTCAACGCTGGATGTGGGAGTCTCGCAATGGAGAGTACCATAACGAACTAGACCACATCACAGTAAATAGAAGGATTTGCCTAACCGATGTGGCTTTTGTCCCAAAATTCTACACGGGATCAGACCACCATCTCTTCCGTGCAAGATTTCTATCTCTCGCGGAAAGGATAAAAAGCAGCTGAATTCAAAAACCGAGGTCCCAGAACCACCGTAAACTTGGGACTTATTCAATTCATTAGTCAGCTGCTGGGAAGATGCCGTTGTCGATAACATCGACGAAAAATTTGTTCGGCTCATTCAACATCTTCACGTTAGTGCTATGAAAGCTGAGAGTTCGAAAGTCACCAAGAGACGTCTGTCTCGAGAAACACTCGAGGTGGTACGCTAGCGTGGAATCGCACGAGCTGTAGGCAACCGCGAATAATGTGCGAACTTGCAAGACTATGTAGACAGGCGATAGAAGAAGATCTTAAAGACAGAAGCGCAGCAGTAATGGTCGAAGGTGCAGAGGTTGGGAATAGCATTTGCAAAGCCCACCGAAGCCTCGCCAGTTACAAGACCAAGATGACTGCACTACGACGGCAAGGCGGAACAGTTACATCGTCTAGAAGGGCAATGGAGAAAATCATCCACGAATACTACTCAGATCTTTTCGATAGCCACGTCCACCTTCCGTCATATGAAATAAAAGGAGGATGGATATGTTGTACCACCGGTTATCCGTTTCGAAATCTGACATGCCACTTCGCCGGTGAAACATAGAACAGCAGGGTCCGGAGAAGATAAGACCAGAACACCTAAAGAACCGTCCGCCAGTCCTCGTAAACACACTGGCTCGGCTATTCACACGTTATCTGTCTGAATGCAAGGTCCCTACTCAGTGGAAGACCAGCAAGACCGTGTTGTTGTTCAAGAAGGTGACGTTCACGATATCGGCAACTATCGCCCCATCTGCTTGCTGTCTGTCGTCTACAGACTTTTCACTCGAATCATCTAAACAGGATCTACAGAACACTGGACGAAGGACAGCCATGGAAACAAGCAGGGTTTCAAAAAGGATTTAGTGCGATGGACCACATCCAAACGATAACGTGATTCACTGAACTATCGCGAAACTACAAAGGGCCGCTCTGGCTCACTTTCATCGATTTAACGAAAGCCTTTGACTCAACTGAGATAGAAGTAGTCATGGAAGCCCTTTATAGTCAAGGAGTCCCTACTCTGTGGATAAGGATTCTTCATGAGCAGTACAAAAATTTCACAACCAAGATATCATCATTCTACAACGATATTAAAATTGACACCAAAAGTGGGGTTAGGCAAGGCGATACCATCTCGCCAAAATTATTTACCGCCACCTCCCCAGAACGTCTTGCGAACATTGGAGTGGGATAATATGGGAGTGAAAATCAATGGTCGGCAATTACACCATCTTCGACTTGCTGATGACATCATCCTTATAACACGAAACATTAGCGAAGCGGAACGTATGCTTGCCGACTTTGATAAAGCCTGTGGAAAGATTAGTCTCCCACTAAATCTCACCAAAACGATGTTCATGAGAAACGGATTGGTTTCGGATGCGCCATTCACGCTCAACGTAACGAATATCTCCGAATGCTCCAGTTATGTCTATGTAGGTTGGGAAATCAATATAATGAACGAGTTAGCTCCAGAGCTGAGCAGAAGGAAACGAGCGGCTTGGGGAGCTTTCAAGAGCATCGAGGGTATAGTGAAGAGAGCAAAGAACACCCGACTCCGTGCCCATCTTTTTCGACTCAACGGTTTTCCTGCCCTAATGTATGCGTCAGAAACCTGGTCACTACGTAAGCAGGGTGAAAGTTCACTCAGCGTTATCGAACGCGCAGCCGAAAGGGCGATGCTAGGAGTAATCCCGTTCCACACAAGTAAGGGCATGGGATCCGAGGCTCCAACTTGCGTCAAGGATGAAAAGTCAAAAGATGCCGTTCTGTATGCGAAACAGTCGAAGATAAGGTGGGCCGGACACGTAATGCATGTGAATTACAACCGATGGACAGGAGCCGTTATTTACTGAATTCCTCAGGATGTCAAACGCACTGCAGATGACTACTGACCCGATGGTCAGAGTTCTTCACGAAGAGCCTCGAAGAAAAATATGATCGACGATTCAGTAGAGCGAGCAGAACCCACTGGGCTACTCTTGCGCGCGACAGGGAAAAATGGAAGATTTATTGGAGCCCGCTCGAGTCGCTCGATGATCAACGAGACAACAGGTGATGTAGGTGTTACATGTTTCCTTATCCAGTCATATGTTGATTAACGAGTAGCGCCATGTTATCATTGTTATCGTGGCAAAGTGTAAAATCCTTTGACACGTCAGGATAACCATAAGTCACCATCAGGAGACACTTACAGTTATGCAAAATACAGTTAGTCGCTTCTTAGCCAAATTGTCGGCACTCCGGTTAATATCTGTTGATTTCGTCATGGCCCTTTCGATTTGTTTTTTATTTATTTCATGACCCGACATCACATGTAAGACGCTATGGGGATCCCAGCACTTCTTGAATTTGACTGTGCTCCTCGAATTCACCGTCTAAGATTGTCTTCGACATGCTTGCGTGAGCGTTTGGTTGCTGATTAATGACCTTTTTGTCTTCGCCACGACTCTCGTTGAAAGGTGGTGAAGTTCATTCTCCTTGAATTCACAAGATAGCTGAGGTGGGACCTTCCATGTAGGGCTAGGTGAAGTGAGAAAATTTGTTATCAGTTTCACGAGTGCGGCAGGATTTGGTGCTTGGTGGGACCGGTGTGAGCTGAACTAGCACCTTTGTAAGTTGAGTGGTGTCTTTTCAATTGTTTCCGTATACTGTAGGCCTAAAATTATTACAAAAGTGTGGTGTTGCAGGATACATTATGGTGCTGAAGTTTGTTATTAGTTTTCGGTTTCTTTTTCATGAGTGGATGTTCTGCGACAGGAATTGAGCACATGAAGCCATGAATTAGAAAGGTAGTCTTGTAATCAAACCGAGCACAAAGAAAGTGACACATAGTGGTGTTTTACTCATAGTCTCACTGTTCTTCAGTAAATTTCAGTTTCATAACCATATTTATGTGAGCCATCTAATAAATCGCTTTCGAAAAGCAGCCAGCTCACATGATTGTTCTTCGCCAAGTTTTCAAGCATAAATGCGTTGTTATTCAGTTTGTAGCCAACAAGCTATCATGTTATTCTCCTGCGGAATAGCCGATAGGCAACATCTTCACTATCCTAGAGGTGATAGTAAGGGTCCGACAGTTGCAGTAAGAAGGAT
Organism: Angiostrongylus vasorum; assembly: GCA_018806985.1. Taxonomy (NCBI): domain Eukaryota; kingdom Metazoa; phylum Nematoda; class Chromadorea; order Rhabditida; family Metastrongylidae; genus Angiostrongylus; species Angiostrongylus vasorum. The sequence goes on from JADANN010000302.1 coordinate 2,426,222, forward strand.
AGCACTCTCTGACCGCGCAGTAAATAATGTCGTCTTCAGAAGAACCTCAATCGTGGATACTCAAATCATTGTAAAAAATAATACGGGAATGAAAACACAGCGATATTAACAGATGTGCACATTTATACGTGGGTTAATGAATACTTACTACTGATAGCTACCTACTATTGAATAACAACTTCAATGTATCGTTAGTTCGTTATGATGACTCTACAGAGATTGAGATTAATGAGGTTTTTAATAGTTGGTAGTAAGCGGGAGAGTACAATGATTTCACAAGCAGATGGTAACCGTATGCGCCGTCTTTAGTGGACAGATGTTGCAGAGCCCTCTCCACCGGCTGGTATTATATTTTCACAAGAGAACCGCATAATATATTTGTACTATCCCACGTGTTCAAATTTTATAGCAAAAAAACAAGGAAGTTACAGTGTATTTCTACACCAGCTTAATGATAAGTACATAGCTTTTTTGAGGTTGTTTTCCCTATTAATGTCTGATAGTGAGAGGAGCGTGTGGCGCAGTGGTTGGAGGCGCCACTGCGGCACACACGTGGAATCGACTCGCACCAATGGCCCACTAAGCCCTCCATCCCTCCGTGTTCGGCAAATTGGTACCAGACTTCTCTGGGAGGATAGTAGCATTGGCTCGATACATCGGTAGGCCATCGCTAGTCATTGTAAAGGCCAGATATGCATTCAATCACCTTCAACGATACTTAATGAAGTCGAATGCATGGCGCATCCGTCAGGGGATTGGTCAACGCCGAGAGCTTTATCCTTTGTCCTTTTAATATCTGATACTCGCAACTGTATGAGAAGATTGAGAATACTCATTTTACAATCATCATTGCATCTGAAGTGAGAGTAGGAGGCCTGGTAGAAAATTTAGTAATGGTTGCTGAAGGCAGCCATAGCCTCTGAAGCTTCAGCCTCATGGTCTTCCTTCTTCGAAGTGGTCATTTGCTGCTTTTCTACAGAACTTTGAAAGGCAAGTAGAGAGTTGCCTAATGTCGTATTTTGATATGTATTCTTGAGAGTTTTGTATCTCTGGGTGATTTTCTGATCTGGCGTGGCATTTTGCTATATCCGCAACAGGGTTTTTAATTCTCAGTTAGAAAGGATAACATTGCTGGGTAACCTCAACTACTTCTATCCTTTAAAAAAGGACTGCTCCGGTTAACAGATGGTTTGATGAAAGGCTTGATTTGGGGGAAGCGGGGTCGCACCGAAGATGCTGCGTGTATTGAATCGCGCCCTTAACCACTGCACTAGACATGTCGTCATTTGGCCACCTAATGTTATATTATCAAATGGATCATTGACGTAGCAAAAACGATCTTGTATTTTTCGAATGTGGTTTTAGATTTTCCACTAGCTTGCAGACAAAATCATGTGACGAGCGCGATGGAGGTCGTGATTCTAAACGAGTGCCATCAGACCGGAGGTTAACGTTAGAAGCGGAGCACTCGGCGATTCGACATAACACTACACAACATTTACACCCTGAGGTACTGTAATGTAATCGCAAGATTACTGTAGTGAAATGCTTCTTTTTTATTGTTGGTTACTACTTTTTTTTAACCACAATTGGCTTTCGAACCAGCTAAATTTTGTTGTCTGAAGTTCATAGGCAAATTTTTGTCCCCGTTGAATTATTATTTGTTTGATATTTGTTATAACACACCAAGGAGAACGGGAATATTCACAAACACTTTCTCGTATAAGCATCAAGTCGAAAGACAACTTAGCAATGGACTAAAACTTGAGGCCATCTGAGTTTTTACATTTATGTTGTTTTTTTAAATAAAGACAACACATAAATTTTGCAACATTTCGAAATACTTTTTTCGAAGAAATCTTTGCTGAAGTTGTTTCCACAAAAGATTATGTGTGTTCTTCCAGACGCCTGTCGCCGCTGCGTGTCAATCTCTATGGGCTGCCAAAGGTCACCTCGAAGAATTACATGCTTTGGGTGAGTTTACAGTTATTGTTGTCAGATAACCTGTAGAATCCTATGGTTTCTCCTCCGTGAATTAATTTGCTAAGACGGTTAACTGAAGTATTTGCGATGCAAAATTCCCGAAATTTCGGTATATAAGAATTAATTCAATCCAGTAAAAGGGGATAAAAAGCTCTCTGCGTTGTATAATCCTTTAGGGCTGTGCTAAGCATTCAACTTTATGCTTAGCATTGTAGAAATAATTGAATGATTACAGGGCTTAGACAGAGACTGGCAAACGTTTAACACATCTACGTCAATTTTTTAAAATCTTTTCAGACAAAGTCTGGTACAAGTTACCTGCCCAGCAGAGATAGGGTTTGGTTAGCGCCTAGCGCGGGATCGCGCCGATTATCCCATATGTATTGCTGGGCACCTGTAACTGTCGCCCCTACATGGATCCTATTTAGTGAATTACTATAAAATTCCTATACTGTGCATATGTTTATTGTTTATGTACCTGTTATGTATGTGCTGAAGAAACAACGTGTTATCCGGCATTTCTGGAGTAGCGCTATCAATTTCGTCCATCGTTTCATTCCTTTCACGTTTAACTTTTTGGATGTTGACGGAAGAAAATCGAACGTGAAATGAACGAAGAATGGAAATTGAAACAAAAAATCCAAGAGGTTTCAATGTTCAGGCATTTCGGATCCGTCGTCGGCTTCTACTTCATTCGAATCGAACACGGACAACAGTGCAACAGCCGGAAGAGCAGAAAATAAGGCCAGGGATGATAGTGCCGATAAGAAACGCCTTCAGTACAGGTGAGACTACTCTTAAAATATTTCCATCGTCCCTAAAACTGTGGCAATGAATTTTTATAATGCATAGGATTAATGGAAACGTTGAACCCATTTACTTCGATGTACTTTTTAATGTAGTATTTACATAGTGACTATAACTAGAAACTAAGAATCAAATAAAGTTGTTGTGTTCCATTTACTTATCAGAAAACTACTTTCGTAAGGTGCTTTTGCAACAAAACTATGAAAATTTTTGTATATGTATATGTGTATTTATAAGTGTTATTTATTTGCATTTTTCACACGACCGCTTTTCATATCTAGTGCATGGTTCTCAGCACTTCCCGTACTCGATTCCTTTCCTCGCACTCGTAATCCACAAAGGGCTGCCAGTTTTTTTATGTGTGGGTTCGGCTGCTACTTCAGACTTTCTCCTTCGTCATGAGAGTCGTTAAATGCTAGCCGAGTCGATTTTTTCTGGAGTGCCGAGATAGCCTGGTTAGAGCGTTCCCCTTGTATTGCAGACAAAGAGCTTTTTACAGGACAAGTCTGCTACCTCTCTCCAGATCCGGCGGTATTAGAGGCTTGCTGAGCCCGATGGGGTTAGAACTAATAACACCATGCTTGTAATTATTGACATCAACCACTGCGCCACCTGCCTCTTTCCGTATATATATATATATATATATATATATATATATATATATATATATATATATATTCCACGAGTGTGTTGCAGGCCTCGAGTGGCGCGGTGGTTGGAGGTGCCCTGCGACACACTCGTGGAATCCATCCCCGCGCCCATGGCCCACAAAGCCTCCCATTCCTCTGGGATCGGCAAATTGGTACCAGACTTGTCTGGGAGGATAGCAGTGCTGGCTCGATTAATCGCTAGGCCAACGAGAATCATTGTAAAGGCCAGATATGCATTCAATCACCTCCAAACGATCCTTAATGAAGTGGAATACATGGTGCATCATCCCTCAGGGACCGATCAATGCCGAGAGTTTTATCCTTTTTTATCCTTTTTTATTGGAAGAGGACACCATTAATCTTCTGGAATAGTGAATTTTGATTTGAGTAAATTCTAGAATTTATCATGGAAAAAACTGTGACTTCTGATAAATAGCTAGGCGAACATTCCTGCTGAGACACTCTCATCAATACAGGCATTCTGTGATGTAAGGAAACTATCCTTTGGTTACAGCGTTGCTGAGATATTTGCAAGGCTCCGGACCGCAGGTGCTTGCGGTGGGGAACGAACGCACTATTACCTTTTCCGGAGGCTAACGCTTTCACCACCACACGCGTTCACATGCGGGTCCTTCGTTTCTCCTTTCTCTCAGCTAGTTCTATCGATCATTGCCATTAGCAATCACCCGCCAACGGGAGTGGGGAGATCTGGAGAACCCACGTCGACATTGAATCCAGTTAAGCTGAGGCTGTAGTTGAAATCGCAATGTTTTAATTTTTATTTTCTGCCTACTACAATTTTTACGGCAGGGTGTTAAGCGAAATACAACCACAACGTTAATGAGATATTTGCAAAACTTCGGACCTCAGGTGGCTGCTATCCTATAGTATCCTTTGGCTAGTTTATAAAGTTGCTTGTCGTTCATGAATTTGAACTCCACAGCACCTAGTAGGTAGTGGCTCAAAAAATTCTGAGATCATGAAATTTACTCAGTGTAAAGTGACAAAATCGGTGATGTGAGTGAACTGCCACATTCATTATGTTGCGAAGGAAAATTTCTGTTTCTACCAAATCAGTTGTTTTCATTGGTTTTGAAAACTTCCTTATGTAGATATGAATTCCTGTTACTGTAAACGCCGCTGATGGATAAGCGTTCTGGATGGATCATTGATGGGGATCATGATAAGCTATAGGATGTCAAATGCCGTCGGAAGTTCTACTGCATCATTCAGTAATCCGATCATTCTTCTACCCATGCCTTCAATGTTTTTCAAGAAACAGTCTTTAATCAAAATTTTGTTATCTTACGTCACTGTGTACACTTCAGTACAATATTCAGAAGAATTAGTTATGTGTTAAATCAGTCCTCATTTAATTTAATGGCTTTCTTTTTCTCCTGAAATCTACATAACATGTGTAGCGTGGGGGTTACAGGTGTCCTGTAATACAGTTGTCTTCTGGGTCGATAAATTGCGACGGGACTTCACTGGGACGATTGATATAAAGTAGATCGATAGGGCCCTTAATTTACTGAATAAGTCAAATATTCATTTAATCCCTTCTACAATATTTGCTATGTTGGGAATGCTTAATGCATTTCTGAGGGCTTGATCATCGCTGAATGGCTTATCCTATTTCCTGCTCCCTCTACTTGTCTTGTGCGACACTACGAGTTTATATGTTATGGCTAAAACAATCGCATTTGGGAACTTTCCTAATGCACCTATATCTTGGGTGTAAAAGAATTTTTTTTACCAGACAACATTGTTAGGTTATTGCACGTTTTTTTTTCTTGTTAGTGGAGCTATACATGAAATAATCTATGGCTTGAAAGACTAATCACACGATACTGTTTGTCATCCTATTTTGAGACAACTTGTTGCACCATGCCCGACTATTAAGACAGATTTTGATATCACAAATGCCTAGGAGAAAAAGAAAAGAACCTAAACATGTCTAGGTCGTCAAAACAGTTTCGCCGGCGAATCTCCGTAATTTCAAACGACGAACCGCTCACTTACCAAAATTCGCATGAAAGCGATATTTCACATGAACTGCAGAAAATCTTCGATAGCAGTAATTCTCATTCGTCAGGTTCACGGAAATCATCGCAAAGTACACTGTACGATAAAAGTTCACATAAGGATGCTCGCAATACGATGCTTGACAGACAGCCCAGAAGAACATCGTACGACATCCGTGATTTCAACCGTGACCGCTCATATGACTTTTTTTAATGGTCGGCATACTGATTCTTCAAGCCAGTTGGACTTTCCACAGTCGCAAAGAAGCTCAAACAGTGTTGTCTGTGGAACACTAAGTCGCCGATTACCGCGTGAACTGCCCATGCAACCAATATTTGAACAGAACCACGACATTATTGGAGGCCATTCTTATGATATCAACGAGCGTCATCTGCGTCATGAGGAGAACCCGTCGTACGAGCAAATCAAAAATCGCAAGAAACATGAACGTCGTACTGCTTCTCACATTGAACGTGACACAACTGCTTATGATGCAGATTTCTGGCCTCGAAACGGGTCGCCTGATCCATGGAAAACTCGGTATGAATTTCGCATATGGTACGCCGTGAATTCACCTTTTTATAGCATGCCTTGACCAGCACTAACAGTAGACCGATGTATGCGAACTGGTTAGTAACATCGGTAAGACAAAACTAAGCACAAGCTTTTCGCATAGTCGGTTGTTCTTTTCGTTTTCGCCATTACCTCTCCTGATCCTAATAGTTGATACCTAATGTTCAGCTCCTTACCAGTTCAATTTCCTAGAAGAACTAGTCATCGGCACGGAGGAATATGACATAAACTGATGACAGCACTACCATCCGTATCATTTAAAACTCCATTTATTAGTCAAGTTACTTGAGCAAGCACCACTGAAGTTCATCCGCGGTTCAACAATATCCATCACCATACAGATTTTTGACCTGTTTATGTAGTTGTGATAAAAATCTCCAGTTTGCTGTTAAACACCAGCATGGTAACAATCGAGATTCAAGACCTTAGCGGCTATTACTTTTATCAGAGTTATAACCTTATTGATGGTCTACATAGTTTTTTTTTGCTTGCGTTGAAATAGGAATGTGAGTGGCAAACTTTAATGCATTTCCCTTGGAAGAAAATTCCCCCTTTTTTCGAAATACTTTTAACCCCCAAAAACCGAGCACGATAATTCACTAAGTCTGACGTTTTCAGAGTAATATTTTAGAATCTTAGGTCATTACTACTGCGCCGGAAGTTTTTATCAACAGCTGCAGTGTCGAGTCTTGACAGCACGAACTCAACCGAATCGAGTGCACCGGATGCGATGTTCGTGAGCAGTGTTGACAGTGGTGGAAGCGATCTTGGTTAGTCACTGACTCGCTGGTTTAGAGCAAATACCGCAGTCACGGTTGTAACAAGGATCATTTAAATGTGAACCATGGAGACTACTTCTAGCCTTCATGCCTTTCTTATTTAGTTGGCCTTTTTTTCTGTTATTTCAACGATTTTCTCTTACATGAATGAATACGAGAAGGTTGGCTAATCGTCATGGTACGTGGTACATCTTCAGTTGGGTCGATAAGAGATAAATGGGGCTCAAAAAGGGGCCATACGTGTCCAATGAGCAGTTGTCGATCAGCGGGAGGGTGGGCGCTTTGTGACTTGGGTTTTTCCACTGACGCGGAGATAATTGTCATTGGTGGCTGGTTTCAAAGACGAAAATGTGGAACTTCTTCCTAGTTTGAATTACTACACAAGGCGATTAATAGTCCTCTTCTATGTACAGTGGTCCGAGACCCATCTCAAGTACGATTATACGGTGAACCGTCTCTTACATGCTTGCGTGGGTATGGTTAAATGTATGTAGGACGTATCTTGCACGTTAGAGTAACCGTTTCCTTCTAGAACATTTGAATCCAGCGCTCACAATGCCGTCTTAATTATTTGTATCATTTCCTAAGGATAGCATTGTCATTCCTTCATTCCTCCTAACGGTTTACCGCCTCATCGTGGATGGGAGGTGTTTCTGGGTGTTGGGCTGCGATGTACAGTGGGGGTTTCATCCGCCTGGCGAGGTTTACCGAGCTGAGAAGGAGTCTGTCGCTTCCATCAGGAAGCCTAGCTAAGAGTAAACCAATATCAGGAACCACCACCGTCTTGGTATCAAAAATCACCACCGTCTTGGTATCAAAATAATCGCATGGTGGCAAATCTCGCTCAGATTCACAAGGGCTGCGACTACTTGTGGTGGTGAAGACCTGGGGCAGACTTTGGCAAGGCCGACCTCAGCATTCCAGGGAGCTGCAATGGCTTAACCAGCAACTCTCCGAAAAAGGGTGATTATGCTGGGGCCCGCACAACAATTGAGGACGGGCCATTCAAGTTTCAAGTTCCAAGTTAAGGCATTGTCATTCAACCGGCCGTATAGAAAAATTTAGAGCATCGCCGATTATCGCTGATGAATCGCATTTCTACTGGCAGTGTCCCTCAGATCATGTCGAGACCACTTCCTTGGATAAATGAACCAACGAATTTGCAGCAACGGAGGCGAAATAACGACCGGGACTATAGGTGACTACAGTTATTAGCTTCTTTTACCTACTTTTCTTCATTTATTCACATATATATATATATATATTTATTTGTTGTTCTGTCCTTTATAACAAGTTTTTTATGGTGGCTTGTTTTTATATATTCAAACTTTTAACGGTTTGCTTATACTAATGATATTCCAGAAGTTGTATGGATTCTTTCAATTTAGAAGGCTTTTCACTTCGAATATAACGACTTCGTTTGTCCATTTGTTGTGATCTCCTTTCTGAAATTGTACAGGTGCCAGCACAATTTCCTTGTGTCGTTACTGCTACACACGTATGTGGTTTGCGCCATGCAAGATCATATCTACTATATCATTCAATTGTTGATAATCCATAAGCCCGTTTAAGCGGCGTAGAAACAATTATGCTAAAAGTCACCTTATACGACACTCGAGGCTTTTCTCCTTCATCTTTCGTGCAACCATTTTCACTGCATGACTTACTCATATTTTCGTCCTTATGGATCTACATACCACTGAATTACAGTTGTCGAAGATCTGCACAGCATAGTTCGAATTGATCTTGCGTCTGGCCTCTTGCATTTTTGAAGACTGTTGTGGATAGCACAATGTTAGCTTTTTATTTTTCTAGTATTATTTCTCCCAGTATGGTATGATGTAAAGTACAACCACCGTGATGCTGAGATATTTGCAAAACATGGACCCCAGGTCAGATTGAACCTGCGATTACCCTTTCCGGGGGTTAGCGATTACTCTCGTGGGTAGTCCAGCATTTTTTTAAAACAAGCTGTAAAAAATTCGGACAAACCTTAAAAACAGGCTTAGTTACTGAACGATTTGTCCCTCGATATTCTGAGAAGTCATACGTAATGCCAGAAATGCTAGCTTTGCTTTTCTAGCTTCATTTACTGGTCTTTTCAAAAGTTACTCAATTATGGGTAAGTAGTTTTACATTGTTTTAGTAACTCCTGTAAAAGGACCAGTCCATAGTGCTGTGCAGCGCAGCGCAGTCCAACTTTTGAGAATACACTCGTAGCACGGTGAATCAGGGAGCCAGAGGGTTGTTCCATTAGACTAACTCTCAGAAGTCTCTAAAAGATCGGATTATTGGCTTTCATTGTGCTATAAATATGAATATCAATTTTTGAACGATTCATTGTCTGCCATACTTCGAATAATTCATGGGGATACACTTTTACTTAGACGTTTTATGAAACTCTTTGCTTTCAGCACTCTATACACGATATTTCTTTTATCGTTTCAACTTTTTTCTTAAGTCTGATGATTCCACAATCACTTACGAAAACTATTACGCCACTTTAAATTTGAGGCCTCTGCATTACTTGGATATTTTATAAAGAGCATCATTCATCGCTTAGCGTGGACGAGCATAGTGACAGTTTGTTCCGTGAATGGAGTCGTGTCGATCCAGCTTATGAGGACCGTGACGTGAGCGTTCAGCGATACCCAAGACGGCAACTCATCCGTGGCGTGTCTGAGAATCAGTCACCACTACGGTCAGTATCTTTAATTTCTTGCAAAGGCTACGAATAACCCAAGGAAGTACCTGTTAGCCTTATTACTACCTATCTTTTTATTAGGGCTGTTTGCTGGGAGACAGTCACAGCCAGGCAACAAAAAGCTGTCATGGCGTTTTCGATGATTCTGAAAATATCTAGCACATCCATTACGAACTGTTCTTCTCGAAATCAATGTGGATTTGACAGACAACGGATATTGCGCATTGTATCCAATCACATACGGGCGAAAACTGTTGTACCGTTCAGTTTTAAACAAAAAACAAAAAAAACAAACAGCTCGTGATGTACTTTATTCATCGAGATGACAGTCATTAAAATTTACAAATCTTTGCCAATAAAAAATCAAGCCTTCTGTTCAAAGACGACGTCGTTTCAAATCTCCGCAGCGGTGGAAATCTATTTACTCCCTCTTCTCTCCGTCGAGAATTCGTGGAAGAGAATAAGGTCATATCCCCTGCCCTCCAATGTGTCTTGACGTTTGCGATTACCGCGCTAAGCCTAGAAAATCTTAAAATATAATTTGCTGTCCCAACTTCTAATGGACTTGAACTTCGAATAGGTATAAAGTGGGACCGACATTTCAAAGAACCATTTGTATACCTAGTGCAATAGCGTAGTGCCCTTTTCTCTGCGGCAATCATGTTCTCAACTTATACTCTGGTTATCGAAAAAAATACCGGTAATCGTCAAAAAAACCAGCATGAAAACATCAAAACCGCTATGTATAAAGAAAAAAGGGGGCAGTATAACTATTTGACACCCCATTAATCCTAAAATAACTGAAGGAAATATCGGTAAACTTCATTCGTGCTCATGGAAATCCACACTTGCCCACTGAGACATGCAATTGATATGGACAGCATCACGCCATTGTTCTCCTTTTCTATGATACCCTTTCTTATTGTTCGTGGTGAAAGATGACCATGGATAGAAATCATTGGGCAGTGATGTAGCATAGAGGCTATCTGGACTTCTGAAGAAAATTTCTCACTTCTCAGTTTTGATAAAAGTGGTGCCAAAATGAAACCCCGTTATACATCGCAATCCGACTCGTTCGGGCAGAAAACTACGAGTTCACACAAATAAATAAATAGTTAGAAAACCCAGGCGATCTATTGTGCAGTATAAAAATTTTTCAAACTATTTAAGTTTGCCGATAGGCATATTTTCATTTATACGTCTCGCATTTCAGTGGAGATCGACAGCGTATATACACTCGTCAATACTCCATGAATCCGAGAACCAGCAATGTCGTGGTGCCATTGATTCGCTATCCGGACGAGGACAATTGCAGCTGATGATCTGGTTGCTTACATGAAACTATGCTCGGTGTTCCGTTTACTGTACGTGAAATTTCAGACTTGTCTATTTATCTTCTATGGAAACGATAGTTTACTACTAAGCCTGCCTGACATGTTTTCAAGAAATGATATTGTGATCAGATGATAGTGTACAACCACAACATTGTGCTACAGAACGTTCTTGTCAAAGCAAAACTGTTCAGTTTTGCGCTCCATTATGGTCTCGTCACGGATTCTAAAGTAACTCAAACTAAGATGGTATTACGGCAACTGCATCAATATTTCGTTCATATAATGTTTAAGAGCTTGCTATTGCTGTAACTAACGAGACGCCTAATCCGATTTTCATTGCAGTTCGCTATCCTAGACAGTTTCCTGATAATTTCTGGATATGTAAATGATATCGACTTTCCTAATGTATGTACCTCAGGGCTTGGCATGAAAAAGCATGAACTTCGTTCATGTGAACTAACATTGTTGTTGGTTTGTCATGGCCCCACCGACAGTTCTTGTACATGTAAAAGGGATAAATTTTTACCAATTATTTCACATTTTCAATAAAAGTTAGCCTACTACAGGAAAGTTCAACATGAGAATTTTTGGTTTTACAGAACACTGTGCTTTTAAAGCATACGGACTACATTATTTTCACACTGTAAAGCATACGGACTACATTATTTTCACACTGTGTTATTCAAGATGTTCATTAAATTGTAAATCGTAAGCTGAAATCGGACAAACCCGCTGAAACTGGCAAGCCATGCGTGGTTTGTCCTTCACGTTCAACCAGTCATGAGCAGTACAGAATGTGCGCAAAAAACTAAAATGCTATTTACTTCCACCTGTTATTGAGAAATCAACAAAATGTCTATACTTGGAATTTTATGAATGTATTTCACAAATGGGAATCTGCGTGTGAGGTTCTTACCGTAGCTGTTCTATTCATATCCATTCATATTTTGATATTCATTCAAATGTACTCCTCCACATTTGTGTGACATCTCATCCGTCAATTTCTCAAAACGGACATCAAAATTGGTAGTTTGGTAAAGAGAAAGAAGTATTTCATTTCTGTACTGGACCGCTGACGAACGCACAGATTTTTTTTCATGGAATTTCCAGTAACGAATATGCATACCGCTGTATTGAAAATGCTTTCCTGAGATACTGAGGAGTAAAACAGTGGTATTGCGTTAACATGTCTTACATAAATGGCAAATATGATGGCATCAAGGTACCCAGGCTACGCACAATTTTTTTTACTGCAGGTACAGAATCGCACTGTATCGCAGACAATGGTACTACTGGCAGTAAATCCAAAAGACCAGTTCTTTATAAACCTGGGCATAAATAGTTGACATACTTATTTATATTGTCTTATAAAGTGCTCTTGTTGAGCTGATGCGAGGCTGGTATAAGTTTTCGCTGTCGTTGTTGTTGTTGCTGGTGTTGTTAGTCGATGGCTGACGTTTCGGCGATTGCGCCTTCCTCAGAGTCGTTCTGTTACGAATGGGTCCCACTCATATAATATGAGCTCACTCATAAGGTCATAGAAATGAATATGCTGGCAGTAAAGTTGAACCAGTAGTGCCAAGGGTCCTGCGCGGTTTTTTTTATGCCAAGGATGACGTTTGCACCCCCCATAAATAACAGAGGTTTTTTTTAGCTGTGAGCGTTCTCTATATAAAAGACCGAAATGAATGGCACGACGACTAATGCGGAAGCTAAATAGAGGGCAATCTAAGGCTTAATGGAAAATAAAACCAGTGGTATGGCATTAAAGTAAAAAACATAAAAGAAAATTCGTAGTACTATTTAGAGGCACTTTTGGGGAAGTGGTCGTAGGTGAGTTGCACGACATACGTAGTCCTTGTTTCAACCTCGGGCCGCCCGAACTGTTTTTCGTCACTCCTGGATCGGAAAATTCAAACAAGACTATGTGGATACGAAATACTGACATGTAACTCGCAATGCTTGCGTGTTTATCTCAGCACGTCTCGTATTCGATTCGTTTCCCTATATTCATCGTGCTTCGAAGCTTTTTTTTGAGCACTTCCACTGTTCTTTGCGGACTTTCTCGCTTTTGATCACGAATATTGTTGAATGCTTGTCCAGGCCATTCCCCCCTGTATTCCTGATGTAGCCGTGCTGCTGAATCCCCCGTAGATTTGAGAGGGTGAGCATGTACCATACAACTCTGGTACTAACTTCCCACCACCAGAAGGATGACAGACTTGGTGGGCTTGGTCGGGGTCAAACCAGAGTCTGGGCAGGTTGGGCCGTCCGCGCGATGGAAGAGATCACAACCAGTGCCCTAACCTTTCAGTGAATATCTAATTATCATGAAATGGAAATTCTGTTTGGTACTTTGTCAACTATACTACCAGATGACAGGAACTTATTTTCACTCACCGTTGCTTATTGTCGCTTCACTACAAATTTCATGGGAAACATACACCTAAAATACGCACTTCTTAATCGAGAGAGAGGAACAACATCTAAGGACCCTCGCATGCAGAGAATTTCAAAGTACTTGCAACTCGTTTTTGAAAATTAAAGACTATACGTCAGTCAAAGTTACAGGATAAAAGTGTTCTTCTTTTTCTATCATTCTGCATTGCGCCGTACATTCTGGTTCATTTGCAACATCGTTCAGGTGAATGAGCTTTTTACGACGGCTAGCGGTAGCCTATCAATGCACTAAGCCAGAATTTGTAGCCTACCAGAGAAACCGTACGAAAGGGCAGAGGTTAGCAATGCCGTCGATCAGGAGGCAAAGGCGCTAGTTCGATTCCCTCTCCAACACCCTCCTCCAATCCACGTGGGATTGAATTCACGCAGGAACGCTTCAATCCGACCATCTCTAAAATTGGAAAAAGAATTCACGCAATCAGCATTCTACGACATTCATAAAGAGGCAAAATCCCCAAGCAGTAGGCAAAGCAATACGCGAAATGTTCGAAGACCACTGTGCACAAAGAATGCGAATGCATGAAGTGCCGAGACACGCTCAATAGGTTGACGAGGGGGCGATGTAAAATATGGTAGTGAAAAAAAATTTTGGTTGTTTTAAGCTGATTTTTATCAAACCAAATTTTTGAAGTGTAAACGCCGACATTTATTATTTTAATATTAGGGTTCCACCGATCCCACCAGTGTGAGGGATCTCGAGCCGGTTAGTACAAAAAGAATGCGGAGCATCCCCAAGTGGCGGATTGGGGGTTGCTCGCGGACCAAAAACGACCATTGTTTCCCTGAAACGCAGCTGGATCCAGGGGATGGACTCCCTCTTTCTACTGCGCCGCTTGGCAAATGCTCGTATTCACATGTATTTATGAGCCGCATTCATCCATGCGTGCGTGGGTGTATTTTCGTCTATGCAGATTGTACTCTACGACACAATTCGGCCAAAAGCCTGCAATCAACTGACAGGGAAGTATACGGGAAACGGTTAGGAGTCGCCTTCAACAAAGAAGCCCTATGTGCACTCTGGGAGAGAATCGCAAGCTACCTGTGAGTATACCCAGCCCCCAAAGTCCAGAACTCGAAACTCGACAAGCTGAACGTGGGTATAAAAAAGAAGGAACGGGCCTCATTTCCTGACCCCAAAAGAGCTCCCGATTCGGCAGTGTTGAGGAGGATTAGTACAAAGAGGCTGCTAGAAATCTCAGGGCCATTCTAAGCTGCCTACAGCGCAAAGGACTAGGGTTACGATCTATACCTACAATGCATGCACGTTTGCATCTGAGTCGTCGATAGAACAATTGACCATACAAGCAAAAAGGATAAGGTATGACGTCGTCGGACTGGCCGAGACGAGACGACGCCACACATTTAACGTCGTCTAAGACACCGGAGAAGAACTATTCCTCGGAAAATGCGACAGTAGAGGAGTTGGCGGCGTCGCCGTTCTCGTCAACACGAGTTTGTCTATGAACATCAATTCATTCGAACAATTTACAACCCGAGTAGGACGTTTAAGACTGAAGCAATGTGGGTCAACATCGGCTTTGACGATCTTCGTCATTTACGCGCCGACATCAAACTCTGACGTGGAAGAAGTCGCAGCGTTCTATATGGACTTGGAGAAGTTCTACAGAGAAGACCATGCATTCTTCAAGGTCATCATTGGAGATTTTAACGTTAAGAGTGAACCAAAAAGGAACATCACATTAAGATCCACAGATTAGAATGGAACGAGCAGGGTGATCGGCTGTCGGAGCTTATCATGACGATCAAGACCATTCAGGTTAACCTACAATTCCAGAAGTCCAACCGTCAATGTTTGACGTGGGAGTCTCCCAGTGGAGGGTACCATGACGAAATAGACCACATCATAGTAAACTGAAGGTTTTACCTTACCGATCTCGGTGTTGTCACAAAGTTCTATATCAGATCAGATCACCGCCTCTTTTCGTGCAAGATTCCACTTCTCGCGGGAAAAAAAAGAAGAAGCAGCTAAATTTAAAAAAAAGCGAAATCCGAAAACTACAGTATACTGGGATTTAATCAGTTCACTAGTCGGCTGTTGGAAAGGCGCCGTTCTCGATAACATAGAAAAGACGAATACGATCGCCAAAACTACTTAACGCCACCCTCGAGAACGCCATGCGAACATTGAAATATTGCAACATGAGAGTGAAAATCGATGGTCGGCAGTTACATCATCTTCGCTTTGCTGATGACATCGTCTTTATAACACCAAACATTAGCCTAGCAGAACGAATGCTGGCCGATTTTGATAAAGCCTGTCGAAAGATTGGTCTTCGAACTAAATCTCACAAAAACGATGTTCATGAAGAACGGATTCGTTTTCGCATGCCCCATTCACTTTCAGTGGAACGAACATCTACGAATTCTCCAGTTATGTCTATCTAGGTCGGGAAATCAACGTGTTGAACAACTTAGCTCCAGAGTTGAGCAGAAGGAAACGAGTGGCTTGGAGAACTTTCAAGAGCATCGAGGATGTAGTGAATAGGGACAAAGAACACCCGATTCCGTGCCCACCTTTTCGACTCAACGGTGCTTCCTGCCCTAACGTATGCGTCAGAAACTTGGTCGCTGCGTAAACAGGATGAAAGATCACTCAGCGTTATCGAACGCGCAGTCGAAAGGACGATGTTAGGGAGTACCCCGTGTCACACAAGTGAAGGAAGAGATCCGAAGTTCTGACCTGCGTCAACTATTAAAAACCAAAGATGCCGTTCTGTACGCCAAACAGTCGAAGAGAAGCTGGGCCGGACACGTAATGCGTATGAATCACAACCGATGGACAAGAGCCGTTATTGACTGGATTCCTCGGGATGTCAAACGCACTGCAGGAAGACCACCGGCTCGATGGTCAGAGTTCTTTACGAAAAGCCTAGAAGAAAGGTATGGTGCTCAGCGTAGATCTATGTGATGGCGAGAACCGGATTTGAAAGCTCTAAAAACTCATTGAGGTGTTGCATAAATATCATGTGCAAGCCAAGGTCGTTTCAACAGATAAAATGATTAGTTATATCTTTTGTTACCCTGGCGAAACCATCAAAGCAGGTAAGAATTCTCAGGAAATACGTGTATATAGGTCTATATGTACTTATAAATGTACATATGTCGTATATGTATGTGTATGTATATATCACCTGTATCACCTGCAGTCCCGTTGATCGGTGAGTGACTCGAGCGGGCGCCAGTAAATCTTCCATTTTTCCCTGTTGCGTGCAAGAGTAACTCAGTGGGTTCTGCTCGCTCTAAGGACTCGTCGAGCATCATATTTTTTATTCTAGCCTCTTTGTGAAGAACTCTGACCATCGGGTCCGTGGTCTTCCTGCAGTACGTTTGACATCCCGAGGAATCCAGTCACCAACGGCTCTTGTCCATCTGTTGTCATTCATACGCATTACGTGTCCGGCCCACCTTATCTTCGATTGTTTGGCGTACAGAACGGCATCTTTGATTTTTGATCATCGACGCAGATCGGAGCTTCGGATCCGTTCCCTTACTTGTGTGGAACGGGATACTCCTAGCATTGCCCTTTCGACTGCGCGTTCGATAACGCTAATTGACCTTCCATCCTGCTTGCGCAGCGACCAGGTTTTTGACGCATACGTTAGGGCAGGAAGTACCGTTGAGTCGAAAAGGTGGGCACGGAGTCGGGTGTTCCTTGTTCTTTTCACTACATCCTCCTCGGTGCTCTTGAAAGCACCCCAAGCCGCTCGTTTCCTTCTGCTCAGCTCTGGAGCTAGGGTCGTTCATCATATTGATTTCTCGACCTAGATAGATATAACTGGAGCATTCGGAGATGTTCGTTCCGTTGAGCATGAATGGGGCATGGGAAACAATTCTGTTCTTCTTGAACATCGTTTTTACGAGATTTAGTGGAAGACCAATCTTTCCACAGGCTTTACCAAAGTCGGCCAGCATTCGTTCTGCCTGGCTAATGTTGGGTGTTATAAGGTCGATTTCATCAGCAAAGCGAATATGGTGTAATTGCTGACCATCGACTTTCACTTCCCATATTATCCCATTCCAAGGTTCGCATGACGTTCTGGAGGGTGGTGGTAAATAATTTTGGCGAGATGGTATCGCCTTTCCTAATCTTTCTTCTGACGTCGATGTTAATATTGTTGTAGAATGGTGGTATTTCGGTTGCCAAGTTTTTTGTACATCTCACGAAGGACCTTTATGTACTGAGTAGGGGCTCCCTGACTAATAAAGGCTTCCGTGACCTATCTCAGCCGAGTCAAAGGCCTTCTTTAAATCGATGAAACTGAAACAGAGCGGTCTTTTGTGCTCTCACACTACTTCACTGCGTCGTGTTATCGTTTGGATGTGGTCCATCGTACTAAATCCTTTTCGAAACCCTGCTTGCTCACATGGCTGCCCTTCGTCCAATGTTCTGTCAATCCTGTTTAGGATGACTTGAGTGAAGAGTCTGTAGACGACAGACAGTAAGCAGATTGGACGATAGTTGCCGATATCCTGTAGGACACCCTTCTTGAACAATAACACGGTCTTGCTGGTTTTCCACTGAGTAGGGACCTTGCATTCAGACAGGTAACCTGTGAAAAGCTGAGCCAGTGTGTTTAAGAGGACTGGCGGAGGGTTCTTCAGGTGTTCTGGTCCCTATCCTGTCCGGACCTAGTGCTGTTGGGTTTTTCGCCGACGAAATGGCGTGTCGGGATTTCGGGAAAGGGAGAACCGGTGGTACAACATATCCATCCTCCTTTATTTCATATGACTGAAGGTGGATGTGGCTATCGAAGAGGTCTGAGTAGTATTCCTGAATGATTTTCTCCATTGCCTTTCTGGACGCTCTGATTGTTCCGTCTGAGGGTCGAAGTGCAGTCATCTTGGTCTTGTAATTGGCGAAGCTTCGGTGGGCTTTGCGAATGCTTTTCCTAGCCTCTGCAGCTTCAACCTTTACTGCTGCTCTTCTTTCTGTAAGATCTTCTTTTATCGCCTGTCTGCATTGTTTTGCAAGTTCGGACTTTAGTTCGCGGTTGCCTACAGCTCGTGCGATTCCACGCTGGCGTATCAGCTCGAGTGTTTCTCGACACAGACGTCTCTTGGTGACTTTCGAACTCTCAGCTTTCATAGCACTAACGTGAAGATGTTGAATGAGCCCATCGTATTCATCTTGGATGTTATCGACAACGGCATCTTCCCAACAGCAGACTAATGAATTGAACAAGTCCCAGTTTGCGGTGGTTCTGGGACCTCGGTTTTTGAATTTAGCTGCTTTTTACCCTTTCCGCGAGAGATAGAATCCTGCACGGAAGGGACGGTGGTCTGATTCCGTGTAGAATTTTGCGACAACAGCGACATCGGTTGGGCAATTCCATCTATTTACTATGATGTGGTCTAGTTGGTTATGGTGCTCTCCATTGGGAGAATCCCACGTCCAGCGTTGAGGGTGGGGCTTCTCGAATTGCTCATTACCATGGATGGTCTTGGTCGTCATGATAAATTCAGAAAAGCCGCTCACTCTGTTCTTTCCATTCTAGTCCGTGGGTCCTAATGTGACGTTCTTCAGACGTTGTCCTTGGTCCAATCTTGGCATTGAAATCTCCAATGATGACCTTGAAGAATGTATGTTCTTCTCTGTAGAACTTCTCCAGGTCCGAGTCCATATAAGACGCTTCGACTTCTTTTTCGTCATAGATTGATGTCAGCGCGTAAACTACAAAGATTGTCAAAGCTGGTATTGATCCACATCTTTTTAATCGTAAGCGGCCGGTTCGGGTGGTAAGCTGTTCGAATGAACCGATGTTCATGGACAAACTCGTATTGACGAGAACGTCGACGCCGTCGACTCCTCTACTGTCGCATGTTCCGAGGAACAGTTCTTCTCCGGTGTCATAGACGGCGTTGAATGGGTGGCGTCGTCTCGTCTCGACCAGACCGATGACGTCGTACCTTATCCTTCTTGCTTACATGACCAAGTTTTCTATCGAGGACACGAATGCAAGTGTACATGCTTTGTAGGTACAGATCGTCATTATAGTACTTTGTGATCCATGAAGCTTCCACTGGCCCCGAAATTTTAGCAGCCTCTCCGCACTTGTCCTACCCAACGCTGCGAAATTGGGGGTTCTTTGGATTCTGTGGAATGAAGCCCGTTTTTTTTTACTTTGTTTAGCTTCTTGATACCCACGTATAGCTCACTAGGCTCTGAACGTGGGGGGCTGGGTATACTCACGGGTAGTTTGCCATTCTCTCCCAGAGTGGAGCTTATTTGTTGGAGGGAGACTCCTAACCCTGTCATTTGATTGCAGGCTTTTGGCCGAATTGACTCGTAGAATACAATCCGCATAAGCGAGAGCGCACCCACACACGCATGCATGAATACCCCTAGCAAGTACAGAAAGTATGTGCCAAATCGGAGCAGCAGAAAGAGAGAGTCCATCCCATAGTTCCACCTGCATCTCAGGGAAACAAAGGTCGCTTTTTGTCCGCCATTAACCCCCTATCCGCCAACTGGGGACGTGCCACGTAGCCTCACGGCTAACCGGCTCGAGATCCCTCATATGAGGAAGACCCGAGGATATGTATATATATATATATATATATGTATATATATATGTATATATATATATATATATATATAAAGGGTAAAGGGTAAAGCTCTCGGCGTTTATCAGTGCATGAGGGATGCGCCATGCTTTCGACTCCATTGTGCATCGTTTGGAGGCGACTGAATGCATATTTGGCCATTACAATGACTCGAGGTGACCTACCGATGTATCGATCCAATGTTGCTATCCTCCTAGACAAGTCTGCTACGAATTGGCCGAGCCCAGACGGATGGAAGTCTTGGTGGGCCAGTCGCGCGGGGATCGTTCCTATGTGTTTATTTATATGGTCTTATAAACTGATCTTCTTTAGCTGATGTGAGGTTGGTATAGGTCTTCGTTGTCGTTGTCGTAGTTGTTAATGGTGTTGGTCCATGGCTGACGTTTCGGCGATTTTCGCGTTCGTCAGAGCACGGACGTATTTTATATAAGAATACTTTAATTACTCGAGCTAAAGTATTAATGAAGATCGAAGTTTTAAATAGACGCCATACTGATGAGAAAGGCTACTCACCGTGATGTTACGAGTGGGACTGGCCCACCGGTTGTTCACGTTGGGTCGCGGGCGAGACACACCCAAAGATCGAAATATCCCTAATACCGACTTTCTATTAACCTCGGCATTCATTGATAATTCGACGTTTTTTCTTCGATAAGCAGACACGAGGTTGGTATTAATTCTCAACCAGTTGCTTAAACACATACCAGCCCATCTCACAAACACCCAAATGTTCCTGGATCGTCTGCGTAACGCACGTCCCAAAAGCGCGTACGTTATGGAGTCGTTTGACGTTACCACCCTTTCCACTAACGTGTCGAACGACTCCGCAATGCAAACCATCCGCGAGCTTCTTGAGCAACACGAAGAAGCAATTAACATGTATGGCTTTTTAGATTCAGCGGCTTATAGTCCTCTTAGAGGTCTGCCTGTACTGCTCGATCTTCAGATGGTCCGCGAAATATTACGCGCAAACTGGAGGGTTGGCAATGGGACAACGACTGGCACCAACCCTTGCCGTTGCCTTTATATCTAACGTGGAAGCACCAGTAATCGATCTCAGGCCACTACTCAACTGTAGGTATATAAATGATTGTTTTGTCATCTGCTCCACACAAGAGGAGATGGACAAATACTTGGAGTTATTGAAAGAACAGTCGGAGTACATAAAGTTCACCCGTGAGAAACCGAAAGAAAACTGGCTTCCATTTCTAAACGCTCAAATTAACCTATCCGAAAACGCTTACATCACAAAATGGTATCGAAAGCTAAGCAGCAAGAATATAGTGGTTCATTACCTCTCCTCTCATCCCTTCACACAGTAGAAGGGCGCTTATAAGAAATATGTTTCGAACCGCCACCAGCGTGTGCACATATAGAGAGCAGAAGGAAGAATCCTTGAAACTGGAACGTCGAATAGCCATTTCAAATGGTTACGAAACTGTAGCTTCTCGGCATAGGCATGGAGAAAAAACCACGCCCAGAGCGATAATTCCAGCGAAAACAAGGCTCCGTTCCTTTTACCCTTTATTTCAAACGAAATAAGTGCAGCTATAAAACGTTGCTTAATAAGGGCCGGTTGAACGAATTCCGTAAGAGTGATAGAAATACCACTGGACACTCTAAGACACCAGCTAGTTCGCAACCGCCTATGTGACCGTCTATGTATAACGAAAAACTGCATAATTTGGCCCTAACGGTAGAGACGGTGACTGCATGAGCTCAGGTACAGTTTGATCTCATCGCTTGTAAAGCGTGCGGGGACGCATACGTTGGCGAAACGGGAACACCGCTCTGCATCTGCATAAAAGAACACCTAGTCGGCAAACGTAAACCAAATACTCCACTAGGCACGCAAAGAACGCAGAAACACAACGGAGAAGATTTCTAAGTAGGAGTCACAATCCTCACGCAGGAATCGAAAACATCAGCGCGTATACTCTTGAAGCGTTTTGGATCAATTCCAAAAATTCAGAAATCAATCGCAAGGAGGAGTGTTTGTCATCATTCGTGACCTGGCGCCACACTATAGGCTGATTCAAGAATGACTTGACCCAGGCACAGTCCTTGCCCATGTATGACTACGCTATGCGGCTGCTATCCACCAGCTAACTGAAATTCTTACAACGAATAAACGGTAGGTGTTTAAATGAAGCTGTTTCTTATGCGAATGCAAATTTATTTGTTAAGTTTTATCTGCTAGGGGTCACAAAAGTGTTTGGCCAAGGAGATCGCATCTCGTTTTGACCTTTCCAAGCTCTGAAGAAGGGGAAACCGCCGAAACGTCAGCTATTGTATCCTAATAAATTCTATAATAACAACCTCGTGTCTGCTTGTTGAAGAAGAACATCGAATGTAAACACATGTTGATTAATCGACTACCGAGGTTAAATGAAGGCCGCTTTGGACATTATTGTTTTCCTTCTTATTGTCCGAAATACTGTAGCCACTAAAGTTTTTGATTTTGATTAATAAAGTTCTGTCCATGGAAATAATTTGTTGTTCCATCTCAACTGGAAAGGAGTTTATAAAAGTGTCGAAAATTTGCAGAGGTTGTTCATCTCATGCAGACTCTGTTTAATTGAAAAGGTTCGACATCAGTAGAACACTCAGTAAAAAGTAAACTTAAGCCGAGACCGAGACCGGCGAACTTCTTCTGGCCCACTTTCGTGTAAAAAAGAAAATGGAGAAAGATACCCTCGGCAAGAATGCGTACCTTGTGCGACCCTTGTGCAGGGACAAATGGTGATTACTAGGGTACTGCTCAACTTTCTCGATGAATAAAGTGATCACGACTGACATGAAAGTTGTAACTAGAGCCTAGTTATATCACTTCAAAATCGTCTAAAGAAACTACCCTTCAGGATCGCATTTAACTTCTGCTTTGTTGTAATGATATTAGAAGAGTACATTGCAAGCCTACTCTGTTATGATACCAACGATTATGCACTGATCGTAATAACAGTAATGTCAAAAACACCCCTAAGTTGCACGGAAGTTGATGCCGGATTTGTTAGTGCTTTTCACTTGTGCATGTTTTGACAAAAGCTTTTTCTTTTTTCAGGTAAGAAAAAAAGGTATTTTTCAGGTTGCTTTGTGTCAGCAGAATGCTCGCCTTATTCAAATTCGGCATATATTATTTAGTTGTAATATAAAACACACTTTTGAAAGATTTCGCACGTTAGGAATTAAGATAGTAGAAAACCAGTCAAACAAATTTACCTTCACGGATTCAAACTCTGCCGCAACGCAGAGCAAAAAGCTTGGAACATCAATGAGGTATGATGCCAAGTAAATGCTAACGAACGCAAAGTGCAATGGTCGTTGATTTTGGAAAACTTCATTATACCCAATTGCATATTGAAGAGGAGGTAGTTGACCAGCATCCTACTGCTATTGACGACAGTACATTGAGGGCTTTGGTGAAAGCGAATACACCAACAGCTGTTCAGTAACTCCCAGAAGAAGCTCCTTTAAGTATCGCAACTATTTCGGGCATGAAGAAGAGATTTGAAAGCCGAACAAACTCGAAGAATGGATGGCACACGAAATTGCAGCACTTCACGCAACCGATGCTGCAGATGTTGAACGGGCCGGACTATGAATCCCTGCCTATACTATACTCGCCGAACATCTTCCCTACCTATAGAAATGCTTCAAGAGACCAAGTTGAGGCTGGAACTGCTTTTCAAGAGCTTCAACGCTTCCGGAACTGCACAATTTCATGCAAACGGACAAATAAATTTGTTGCTTGCAGACAAAAATTTGTAGGATATGATGATTTTTGGTTCGATTAATAAGGATTGTTGTACTATCCAATACATGCCACTTTCAAAAAACGCAGGTTAAAAATCATCCATTAATTTTTGAAAAACCTAATGGGATAAAAAGGATAAAGCTCGCGGAGCTAATCGATCCCTGAGGGATACGTCATGTATTTAAATTTATTAAGCTTCGTTGGAGGTGATTGAATGCATTTCTAGCTTTACAGTGAATCGCGGTGGGCTACCAATGCATCGAGCCAGTACTGCTGTCTTCCCAGACAAGTCTTGCCGACACCGTGGCAGTACAGGGCTTGGTCAACCACGTTTGCGGGATCGACCCCATGTGTATTGCCTAACGCCTCTAACCAGTGTGGTACACGTGCCCTCTGAAAAACCTAGTAATAATATAAACGAATACGTTTAAGCTAACAGCTGTGAGGGCATCTCGACGATTCCATGAGACCATCAGGCGCCGGGAGCAATGCGTATGGAGGGATTGATTAACACCGAGAGCTGCATTTTTTCTTATCCTATAATTCGTCTAGACCTCGCCACGCTTTATGGCTGCACAAAGATCTGTTAACTCGGAAGGCGCAAGGAACACAGTAGTTGACGTATGAGGCAATTTTTGAACGGTTACCAAGTCTCAGACTCTTCTAGGACTGGCAAATTACTACCTCACTTTTCTTCGAGAATGAAAGTAATTACTTTATACATCGATACACCACGAAAACTCAGTGTGTAGACCAAATGTGTATTCATTCACTTCTACGATGCTGTGATTGGAGGCTAATGTATAACACATTACAGTAACATTTGTTACTCTTTTAGTATTAAGGTCGGTAGCTAACTAGAAGGGTGACTCAATATCAAAACCTTCGTCTTCACTAAGATGTCTACTAAATCATGAAATTTACATCAGTTTTCAAGTCGAATAACTTCCAGGATGATGAACGGCATGTGGTCGACTAACTTAATGAGCTCTTCTATCGAGGAAACTTCTAGCCACAACACTAGATTTGTAACTATTTTACTGAACTCGCTTCGTTGTTATGATTACGCACATGTGGGTTATATTCTCGTGCCGAAACGTGAGCTGTAGTAAAGATTTCTAACAAACTTGTATAATATCTGTAAGCCATTTTCTAGAAAAGAGCATGCTATAACAACCACAACCATAGCTTTCTACTAAAATTTATGAAGTCTAGCCTTGACGAGCTCTCAACGATTGATTTTCGACATGTTGGTCTACCAAAGTCTATCGAATTTTCGCCAATTGCAAGACCAAGATGACTGCAATCCGACGCCCAGAGAGAACAGTTGCTGTCACCAGAAAGGCAATGGAGAAAATCATCCACGAATACTACTCAGATCTCTTCGATAGCCACGTCCACCTTCCGTTATATGGAATAAAGTAGGATGGATATGTCGTGCCACCGTTTCTCCGTTCCAAAATCCGTCATGCAACTTCGTCAGTGAAAAATAGAACAGCATCAGCTCCGGAGAGGATAAGATCTGAACAATTGAAGAACCTTAACCTTTTATTTTCTGCCTATTCTTTTAAATGGCTGGGTATGTTGCGAAATACACCAACTTCTCGGAATTTCTGGGGTAGCCGTTCTACGCTGTTGTTAAGTCTTCATCGGAGCCAGTTGTTGCCGTTAGCTTCTTCCAGGCCGACAGTAAATTCCGCGACTAGTCGACCTACAAACAGATCGAGTGCCGTATAGCAACCGTATCTGCCGCGTCTGTAATAAGCATAATTTCCGTAAGGTGCCCCTTTCTCTTTGTCTGTAATTTAATTTTTAACAGATGATATAGTTCACCATAAGGAAAGAAACCTTTTACCCTTTACTTGTGAATACTTATAAACTAAAATCCATATCACTAGTAGCACGTTGAAAATTTTTTCCTACCATTTCGCAAGGTGTTCTATTTTTATTTTAGGGTTAAGCGAACACCGTAGGTAAGATCGCTTCTAAACTACCCTTCATATCAAACGAAATAGGTTACGTCACTAAGAGGTGCTGAAGAAAAAGTGATCTTGAAAGTTATGAGCGATAATTGACATTCCACCGAATACCCTACGCCGTCAATTAGTTAGCAATCGTCTCTGTGATCGTTTGCGCAGCTCAGAGAACTGCGAGATTTTGTCCTGACGGAAGTGACGGGGATTGCATGAGATCTGGTACAATATCCTTGATCCCGTCTAAGGTATGCGGTGAAGAATATAGTGGAGAAGCGGGTAGACCGTTTTATGTCTGCATAAAAAAGAACACCAAGATGGGAAAGTTAAAATTCGTCAAGGCACTCCTCAAGGCACACATAAGGCACAAAAGCACAATGGCGATAATTTTGAAGTTACTGTACGGATCTTAGCGCAGGAATGAAAAACATCGACGCGCAAAACTCTCGAGGCGGTTTTGATAAATTTTAAAAACCCAAAGATGAAACGGAAAGACCAATGCCTCACTATCACACATTGCCTGGCGCCTTATTTCAAAATGGTATTTTGACCCCTGGGTGTGTCTCGCTCGCGACCCCACGTGAACAACGCGCGGGCCAGTCCCACTTGTAACATCACGGTGAGTAGCTTTTCTGATCAATATGGCGTCTATTTAAAAAGTTTGATTTTCATTAATACTTTAGCCTTTTTTTTCCACTGAATAATTGTAGTATTCTTGTATAAAATACCTCCAGGCTCTGAGTAAGGCGAAATCGCCGAAACGTCAGCCATCGACCAACAACACCAACAACAACGACAACGACAACGAAGACCTATTCCTACAAAGCATCAGCTAAAGAAGATCAGTTCATAAGATTATATAAATAAATATGTCAACTATTTATGCCAGGGTTTATAGAAAGTCGGTCTTCTGAGTTATTAAGATAAGATCCCATGTGCATTGCAGAGCGCCTCCGACCACGGCGTAACATGCGTCCTACATACACACATATATATATATATATATATATATATATATATATATATATATGAGTATCGAGTTTTGTTGCCCGGCTACGACCAACAACGCCACACAACTAATGTGCAGAAGATGAATGAGTTAGGCTGTAAAATTCTGCCCCACTTGTCTTATTCTACATTGCGCCAATAACTATCACGTTTTTCAAGCACCTTCGTAACGCAAAAGCCCCCCAACTGTCCGACCATTATCAACATCCCCCGAAAAAACCGCTCTGACGTTCACATTCTGTACAATAGGAAAATTGTAGATTTCAGCGAATTTTATTTCCAATAATGAAGCTATGCTTCAGCCTACTTATGGCGTTCTAGAGTTGCCGTTCAAAGTCGACAAGCTCTTCATTCCATTCTTGAGATTTTGAATAAAGAATGTCTGTTGTTGTGGCCAGACAATTTGAGAGCAAATTTTGTAGGAAATCTTTTTTATGGACATGTGAGGCAGAATGGTTTGGGATACCTTGCTATACACACGTACAATACCTAGGCTACAGTGAAGTTGCTCGTTTGCCCGTTTCCCTGTCACGCTAGTCTTTTGGTCGTTATCGTAACACCAGATCACACACTCAAATTTGGGTTCGCTGCGATGAGTAAACGTTCTTGATGAGTAAGCAAATGACGTTACTTTATTCTTCACTGATGGTAAAGCTGACGTTTCGGCGGGTATCGCCTACTTTAGAGCCTGAAAGGTCAAGTTGACTGCAGTCTACTTAAATATCTGATAACCAAACAGAGGAAGTGCTAAAAGAAGATTTCAATCAAATTAAAAACAAAGTAGTTTTCTCACACATTCACCGTTTTCTATGAATCTTCGACTGAGGGTTTCACGTCCAGACCAACAGCTCAGAGTTCACATGGAAGCTCAATAGGCCTCTCTCACACAAAAATATCAGTTTTAAATACTGTGTGAGATCGCACTTGATAACGAGGCATCCTTCCCTTTTAGTTCATGTTTGGATCGTTGGAGTTTACGCAGAATGCTTCGAGAGTTTTGAGCGGTGAAGTTTTTTTGTTCTTATGCGAGGACGGTAACTTCTACTTCAGAATCTTCTCCGTTGTGTCTCCTTGTCCTATGCTCGCCTAGTGGTGTGTTTGGTTTCAATTTAGGTTTAGCATCTTCTTGTTCTTTTATGCGGACACAGAGTTGTCTACCCTGTTTCGTCAACGCATTCGTTCCTACATGCTTTACAAGAGATTAGGTACACCGTACCCAAACTCATCCAATCATCGTCTCACCTCTCCCGTTAAGGCATATTATGCCATTTTGCGTTTTACCTAGGCGGTAATACAGGTGGTTGCGAAATAACCGGCACCTTGGAGTGCTCAGTGGTATTTCAATCACTGTTACGGAATTCTCTAGACTGACATAATTCAACTGTTCATATAATAAAAATAACACGACAGTTATGGGCAGATAGCACAGTGGTAATGATACCCGTCATTAGAAGCATGGTGCTAGTTCGATTACTCTCTGGGACAACCAAGCCTCTCATCTCTCCGGGGTCGGAGAATTGGTATCGGACTTTTGTCTGGGAGAAAATCACTCTCTGCAATTTAACTGGGAACGCTCCAGCCCGCCTATCTCAGGACTCCAGGGAAAATTCCTCGACCAGCATTCTACGACATTCAAGATGAAATGAAACTCCTCAAGCAGCAACCGAAGCCACGCATAATGTTGAAAGATCATCGTGGACAATGGATGCGAGGAAACGAATTGAATGTGAGGAGTGGTGGGATCCTTACAGAAGATTTGAAGACGGGTCAAATAAAATAAAAAGTAAAAGAATACAACAACAGCGAAATGGCGATAATGATACCTCTAGTGTAAAAAATATAAGCAACAACGTAACCATAGTAAGAGAGAGTATAGAGAGCAATAAAGAGCACTAGCAGTTGTAAAAAATATTATACAATAGTGTTATAGCTACATGATGAAGGAATAATGATATCGTTTATTGTTGGCCACGGAATATGGTCTAGTGGACGTGAGATAGGATATTGTTATGCATCCAAAGGTCATAGTGGATCTGCGGATGGGCGGAACCTATGGAATAGCTAAACTTGGCTGAGGAACATTAACTGGGCATATAGAGTCCAACAATCAAGAAGAAGTGTAGGCAGTTTATCAAGTGTAATATGCAGGTGGATGAAGTGCAAGATCGAGATGGTAGTGTGCAAAACATAGTACGAATAGGTGTGCAGCCATGAAGTACCTGTTACAGCTATTAATTTATGCCAGGATGGATCAGCATAATAGTAGTAACTATTGGGGAAAACGTAGGCAATCTTGAGCGGGATTGTTGCTAAAATCCCATAATGAATAACGTTTCGCCACTTTCGGCCTGTTCAGAGCCACGATGAGCTCAGTCGATTGCATAAAGCAGTAGGTCCTTGTGATATTTTTTGTTTTCTTTCTTTACAGCCGCATTGAGTGTAATCCATTGGAGTAGAGGATCGCTCAAGTGAGACTAATTTATTCAACAGTGCCCTTTTGTATAAGACGGTTACTGACGTATTGCCACTCATTTTGGTTTGTTTTCATGGTTGCCCAGTCCACTACTCCCATCATGTCGTCCATTATGCTTTAAAAAACTAATGCTGGCTATCTAAGGAGAACACCTAAAGAAACCAGGAAACAACGGAAATGATCCACGAGCCATCCATCTTACTGCAGCGAAATAATAAGAGGAGAAAATATAAAATATTGCGAAGCAGTAATTTTTTGAATAATGACCTTCCTTTAGCCTCGATATACATGTTTATATTAAGACTTTGACATAGTAAAGTATTGGAACATGTTCTATATATATATATATATATATATATATATATATATATATATATATATATATATATATATATATATATATATATATATATATATATATTGTTCAAGTAGCCACGCAGACGGCGCATTCATCATTATGAGTTACAGAGAGATGGTGCTGTCTTTTTTCAGATATTCGTCTCGTAAGCGCCCTAACTTGCTCCTCAACCAATGTTACTAAAACATTAGTAGTAGAAAGTGGTAGAAGAAACAGTAGAACAGTAGAAAGCATAAGGAAATGTAAAAAGGCTAGTTGAAGGCAGTGTGTGGCACAGTAGTCGGAGGCGCCTGCACCATACACGTGGAATCGATCCCCTGTGCCCATGGCCCACCAAGCCTTCCATCCATCCGGGACCGTCAAATTGCTACCGGACTTGTCTGGGAGGATAGCAGCACTGGCTCGGTAGGCCACCGCGAGTAATTGTAAAGGCCAGATATACATTCAGTCACATCCAACGATGCTTAATGAAGTCGAATGCATGGCGCATCCCTCAGGGGATTGATCAACGCCGAGAGCTCTATCCTTTGTTATGTTAATTTTCTTATAATTTGTGACTCTCATTGTGTCACTATCCAATGAATACGGTGGTACATCTTCTAACTCTTCACCTTCCACTTGAACCACTGAATACTCTATTGGTGACGTGAATGACGTGTGAATCTCTTCTTTACACGATGTACACGAAATCAAACGGTTAACCCTTTGTCTGACGTTGTCTATCGGTACAAAAAAACCAGATGGGCTAAAAACACACGTCAAAAATAAACTACATGCCACGTGTACAGTTTTTTCTCAAAAAACTCGTTTTTACGTCCGGCTTCAATTACTGGCTCTCTGCAAGCTGTGATATGTGACGCGACGAAAAGTGCACGTCTAAGCAATCTAATTTAAAGTTCTTTTTTAGAGACACGTGTGACACAATGTGTAGAGGTGCTCTGAAATACATAGTGGGCGCTTTTTGATCCCGCTTTCAGGGTTCGCGAAGCCTTCCATCTTTCCTGGAGCGGTAGGACGGTAGTAGACTTGCGTGCAAGGATAGTAGCAATACTTCTTAGATCAGTAGGCCACCAGAAATTCACTGTCTAAGCCAGTTATGTATTCAATCACTCTGACGACGTTTAATGATGTTGAATCTATGGCGCTTGCCAGGATTGATCAATAAACGCTAAAAAGCTCCACTCTTTATTGCCAACGATAGGTTTCTTCCATTGATTTTCAGCAATTTTCCACAACCCCGAAGACAAATGTCATACTGTGCGGGCAGCACGTTTTGCATTCAAATCGCTTTCTTGGATTCATTGTCTACGAACGTATTTAGGTTTGTGTGTGAGTTTGACTGCTGCCTGATAACTTCGGTCGTCGTCATGAATGTCGCTGAATGCAGTTTGAGGTCAACTCTGTCTGGAATCTTGACGTAGCGTGCTTGGTTGCTCTCATGTAAGTCGGAAGAAATGAGATGGGCCCCTAAAGGTTGCTTAAAAATTTTTCGACTCTCGATAAATGAAAGGCTTCCTGGTCACAGGGGAAATCAAAACTTTTTGTTTAACAACTACTTAAGAAAAAGCGTATTTAGTAGGTGTGAAATCGTTACGGTAACATGTTTTCTGATGCGTTGACCATCCCACAACGTGAGCCCCAAGATAGAGATGTTAATGACTGCTGTGGTGAAATTCTTAGATGCCTAGTTATATTGTGATCAATTCGAATAACACACTTTTGTGCCTTAATTCTGTTCATAAGGCTGACATAAATAATTGCAGTTCTTCCCAACAACTTGTGTGTGTTCGGCCCACCTCATCTTCGACAGTTTGCCGTATAGAAAGGCATCTTCGATTTTTGATCACTGGCGTAGGGCGAAGATTCGGATCCATTTCCATAATTGTGGGAAACAGGATACTCGTTGCATCACCCTTTCGATTGCGCTTCTCATAACGCTGAGTGATCTTCATCGTTCTTTCGCACCGAACAAGTTTCTGACGCACGGTTAAGGCAGGAGGAAACGTGCAGTCGAAAAGTTGGACATGGAGTAGTATTTTCTTTGTTCTCTACACCGCACCTCCGATGATCTTGAAAGCTCTCTAGCCGCTCGTTTCCTTCTGCTCAACTCTGGAGCTAAGTTGTTCAACATGTTGATTTCCCGACCTAGATAGACATACTGGAGAATTCGTAGATATTTGTTCCACTGAGAGTGAATGGGGCATACGAAACCAATCCGTTCCTCATAAACATCATTTTTTGTGAGATTCAGTCGAAGACTAATCTTTCCAAGGGCTTTGTTAAAATCGGCAAGGCTGTGTTCCGCTTGGCTAATGTTTGGTGTTATAAGGTGATGTCATCAGCAAAGTGGACATGGTGTTATTGCTGACCATCGATTTTCACTCCTATGTTGTTCTATTCCAGTGTTTGCATTACGTTCCCGACGTTGGCGGTAAATAATTCTGGCGAGATGTTGTTATATTGCTTAACCAATCTTTTGACGCCGATGTTAATATTATTTTGGAATGCTGTGAAGAATATTTTTTAAAGAAGTAAGGTCGATCTAGCTGCCCAGAGCTTTCACGGCTACTTCTACCACATCTGGGTCTCTTTTTACTCTCACGATTCTTCAATGAGTCTTGTTAACGTGTGGATTTAGCCCATTGTACTGAGTCCTTTTCGAAACCCTGCTTGCTCACATGGCTGTCCATCGACAAGTGTGCTGCTGTTCCTGTTTATGACTCGAGTGAAAAGTTTGTAGACGACAGACAGTAAGCAGATGGCGCGATAGTTGCCGATATCGTTATTATATTGAGATGAGGTATTGCTAATGAATTGAATAAATTCCAGTTTGCGGTAGTTTTGGGATTTCTTTTTTGAATTTAGCTGCTTCTTCTCTTTTCCGCGAGAAATGAAAGTCTTGCACGAAGGAGGCGATGATTTGATCCGGTGTAGAATTTTGGGACAACAGCGACATCGGTTAGGCAAAACCTTCTATTTACTATTACGTGTTCTATTTCGTTATCGTACTCGCCACTGGGAGACTCCCATGTCCAGTGTTGAGGGTGGTGCTTTTAGAATTGCGAGTTACCATGGATGGTCTTAGTCGCCATGATAAACTCAGAAAGCCGCTCACCCTGTCCGTTCCATTCTAATTCGTGAGTCCTAGTATGACGTTCTTCAGACAATCTTCTAGGTCCAGTCTTGGCGTTAAATTCTCCAATGACGGCCTTGAAGAATTTACGATCTTCTCTGTAGAACTTTCTCCCATTCCGCATAGAATGCTTCGACTTCGTTTTCGCCATAGCGGAATGTCGGTGTGTAGGGGGCGTAGACGACGAAGGTTATCAAAGTCAGTGTTAATCCACATCTTTTCAATCGTAAACGTCTGACACGGGTTGTTAGTCGTTCGAATGAATCGATGTTCATGGCCGAACTCGTGTTGACAGGTACGCCGACTCCGCCAACTCATCTGCTGTCGCGTGTTCCGAGAAACATTCATTCTGCGGCGTCAGAGACGGCGTTGAATGGGTGACGTCATCTCGTTCCAGCCAGTCCGATGACGTCGTACCTTATTCTTCTTGCTTGAATGATCAAGTCTTCTATCGAGGACTGAGATGCAAGTGTTCTTGCATTGTGACACAGATCGTCACTTTGGTCCCTTGCGAATTTGGCAGACTAAAATGAGTCTGAGATTTTAGCAGCCTCTTTTGTATTCGTCCTACCCAACGCTGCGGTACAAAGGGGCTCCTTCGGAGTCAAGGAAATGAACTCCGTTCATTTTTAATATGTTTAGCTTTTCTTGCTGAGCTCCGAACGTGGTGGCTGGGTATACTCACGGGTGGTTTGCCAGTCTGTTCCAGAGTAGACATGGAGCTTATTTGTTGGAGGCGGTCCTTAACCACCTTTCATATACTACCTATCACTTGTTTGCAGGGTTTTCGCCGAATTGACTTGCAGAATACAACCCGCGTAAACGAAAACGCACCCACGCACCCACGCATGAATACTTCTTCGTAAATAAAGAAATTATGTGCTAAATCGACGCAGCAGAAACGGGGAGTCTATCTCCTGGTTGCACCAGCGTCTCATGGAAGCAAAGGTCGCTTTTGGTCCGCGATTAACCCCCCCCCCTATCCGCCACCTGGGGACGCGCCACGTAGCCTCGCGACTAATCGGTAAAGATCTCTAGTCCCCGGAGGGAGAGACCGTGGATCATGATCATGGTCTCTCTAAGTCATGTGGTAACGCTTCAGAGCGGCTATTTGATTCCGGGGGATTAGACTCCAGTAATATTCGACGACATCAGCAAAGGAAGACAAAATTCCTAATGGAGCAAAACGGTGCGACACACAAAGAAAAGGTCGAAGGCCTTCGTTGATCGTGGATACGAAGAAACAGATAGAATGCAAGAAGTGCTGGGATTCGCAAAGTGTAACACATGTGATATCGGGTCGTGTAATAATAATAAAATACAACCACCACGATACTGAGATATTTGCAAAACTCCGGACCTCAGGTGCTCGCGGTGGGAAACGAACGCGCTAGTACCTTTTTCCAGGAGCTATCGCGTTCACTACCGCAGCGTGCGTGCCCTTCTTTTTCGCCTGTCTGTCAGCTAGTTCTATCAATCAGTGCCATCAGCAATCACTCGTCAACGGGACTGACCCCCGGAAAGGGTAATAGCGCGTTCGTTCCCCCAATGCAGACACCTGCGGTCCGGAGTTTTGCAAATATCTCTGCATCGTTGTGGTTGTATTTCTCACAATACTCTGCTGTAAAAAAACTGTATTGTAGGCAGCAAATAAAAAAATTAGTAATAAAATAACTCAAAAAACCGGCCTTCTATAAAGCTCGACATAAATAGTTGATATACCTATTTATATGACCTTATAAACTGTTTTTTTTGAGCCGATGGGAGGTTGGTATAGGTCTTCCTTGTCGTTGTTGTTGTTGTTGTCGTTGCTGTTGGTGCTGTTCGTCCATGGCTGACGTTTCGGCGATTTCGGCTTCCAGAGTCTAGAGTATTTAATGTAACAGTCTTATATAAGGTGGAAATAATCACAGTATTAATGAAGATCAAACTTTCAAATAAACGCCATATTGATCAAAAATGGCCACACATCGTGCTGTTACGAGTGGCACGGCGAGTGAGACCCACCAAGGGGTCAGGATGTCATTTTGAAATAAGGCGCCAGGCAATGTGTGATAGTGAGGCATTGGTCTTTCCGTTTCATCTTTGGGTTTTTAAAATTTATCAAAACCGCCTCGAGAGTTCTGCGCGTCGATGTTTTTCATTCCTGCGCTAAGATCCGTACAGTAACTTCAAAATTATCGCCATTGTGCTTTTGTGCCTTATGTGTACCTTGAGGAGTGCCTTGACGAATTTTAACTTTCCCATCTTGGTGTTCTTTTTTATGCAGACATAAAACGGTCTACCCGCTTCTCCACTATATTTCTTCACCGCATACCTTAGACGGGATCAAGGATATTGTACCAGATCTCATGCAATCCCCGTCACTTCCGTCAGGACAAATCCTGCAGTTCTCTGAGCTGCGCAAACGATCACAGAGACGATTGCTAACTAATTGACGGCGTAGGGTATTCGGTGGAATGTCAATTATCGCTCATAACTTTCAAGACCACTTTTTTCTTCAGCACCTCTTAGTGACGTAACCTATTTCGTTTGATATGAAGGGTAGTTTAGAAGCGATCTTACCTACGGTGTACGCTTAACCCTAAAATAAAAATAGAACACCTTGCGAAATGGTAGGAAAAAATTTTCAACGTGCTACTAGTGATATGGATTTTAGTTTATAAGTATTCACAAGTAAAGGGTAAAAGGTTTCTTTCCTTATGGTGAACTATATCATCTGTTAAAAATTAAATTACAGACAAAGAGAAAAGGGGCACCTTACGGAAATTATGCTTATTACAGACGCGGCAGATACGGTTGCTATACGGCACTCGATCTGTTTGTAGGTCGACTAGTCGCGGAATTTACTGTCGGCCTGGAAGAAGCTAACGACAACAACTGGCTCCGATGAAGACTTAACAACAGCGTAGAACGGCTACCCCAGAAATTCCGAGAAAAGCTACGTTCGACCAGCACGTAACATAATTAAAAACGAGGAAGTAACACTTAGCGTGGAAAGAAGGAACACAGCATCTAACACTGAATGCCTACTGCTTCCGACTGTGTGCGCACAACTTTAGATCTGTCCCCTCAAACTGCTATCTTTATTTTCTTCTAAATGCTGCGGACCGTGTCAAACACAGTGCATTAATATTCTCGTTCTTCAAGAAATCGAAAGCAAGAAGACTATCATGGAACAACCACAATGATGCTGAGATATTTGCAAAACTTCGGACCACAGGTGTCTGCGGTGAGTAACGAACGCGCTATTAACCCTTCCGGGGACTAACGCATTCACCACAACACCACGCTAATCCTTCGTTTCGTCTGCTCTCAGCTAGATCTATCGGTCAGTGCCATCAGCAATCACCCGTCAACGGGGCTCATCTGTGGAGCCCAAATCGGCATTGAACCCAGTTAAGGCTAAGGTAAGGTATGTTGGTTGCTCACCGCAGATACCTGCGGACTGGAGTTTTGCAAATATCTCAGCATTATTGTGGTTGCATTTCGCATTATACCCTATCGTGAATAATAATAGTAGGCAGCAAATAAAAGGTAACATTATCACCAAACGAATTATTGATGGTATCATTGCAATTGTTTTTATGGAAAAAGCTCATCGCCTAACTTTTATGGAGTTGGCACAAAGGATAAAAAAGGATAAAGCTCCCGACGTTGATCAATCCCCCGGGGGATGCGCCGTGAATTCGACTTCATTAAGCATCGTTTGGAGGTGACTGGAAGCATACGCGGGCTTTACAATGACTCGAGGTGCTGCACTGTGTATCGAGCCAGTTTGCTACCCTTCCAGCAAGCCTGGTGCTGATTTGCCGACCCCGGAGGGATGGAAGGCTTGATGAGCCACGGACGCGGGGATCAATCCCCTGTATGTATTGCAGGGACGCCCCCCGGCCACTGCGCAACACGCGCCCGTCGCGACCGCTTATGTGATGAGCAAATTTGTTCGAGGCTCACCTCAAATATTTGACTTCACATAGAGAAATCAGTAAAGGATCATGGAATGCGCCTCACAGGCGTTACCATACTCGAGGTGGATTAGCACCCGTGGTCACAAAGATTAAATGGTGAAGAAAAAGAATGGAAGGTGTGGGGCCCGCCTTACTCAAGGACAATGTAAATGAAAATATGTGTAGATGTGGTCTATTTTTGTTGGGATAGTAAACAGCTCGCTGAATATTTGATTTGTCGAGCTTTCTGCTCCTTGTCTGGACACCGCTATCCAGAATGAAGGCTGTTCGTTTTCGACCACTACTCGGACTTTCCACACCATCACTATCAGGCATAAAACTGCCTATTGTTTCAGTTGTGTGTTGGATATACCACAATAATCTTTTCACATGCTGTGATTATCATTGTCTCTGAAGGCGAAAATGAGGAAGGCGAAGTCACCGGAATGTTAACTATCAAAGAGCTCCTTAGCAGCTTCGTGTTATTTAAAAAAAATGGCTCGTATCAGTCGGTCAATGGAGGGTGGATGGATAGAGCTCGCGCCGTTGATAAATCTTGAGGGTGTGCCACTTATTCGACTATATTGTGTGTCGTTAAAAGTGACTGAATGCTTATCTAGCCTATATAATGGATAGCAGTGGCCAAGCGATACTTCGAGCCAGTGCTGCTATTCCCCTCAGGCAGGTCTTGCACCAATTTGCCAACCCCGACGGGATGAAATACTTGGTGAGCCTGAGGCGCGGGCTCGTATCCATGTGTTATTGCAGGACACCTCTAACCACTACGCGTGCACAAGTCGATTAACACCAAGCACAGTAAAAAGTCGCTCTTTTGTAATATCACCCTGAAGAATCCAGTAAGGTAGCCAGTAAAAAAGTGAAATCGAGCTATTTGCATATGAGCCCGCTACATTTGGGCTACCATAGTTCATGTATAGGCTCCACAGGTGAAATTTGTGGAGACCGACTGTGTAATATTTTGAGTGAGCACTTTTATCAGTATGCATCTTTCCCACAGGGCTGTACATACCGTATGAATGCTATACAAGTATTTTTGAATACTTTATGCATCGATTCTTTGCAATTAAATTTATCGAAATTGGTTGTTCCCTCGCTGGGGTCACGTCGCTGTTTTTAAAAGCGTCTATGTAAACGGCTTTATTGAGACGCATACCGAAAGGACTTCTTCATGGATTATAGAGAGATGATGAAAGCTCTTTAATAACCTAGCCTTCTCCGTAATTATCCACTTCATTAACATCAAATTACGAAAAATTCGTAGATTCTAACAGCTCTTATTTTACTACCGGCGCGTGTGGCGCAGTGGTCGGAGGCACCATGCAATATATATGGGACCGGTCCCTCTCTTCCGTGGCTCACCAAGCCTTCCATCTCTCCGGAGTCGGCAAATTGATGCCAAACTTGTCTGGGAAGGTAGCAGCACCAGCTCGATACATCGGTAGGCTACCGCGAATTATTGCAAAGGCCAAATATGCATTCAGTCACCTCCAACGATGCTTATTGAAGTGGAATGCGTGCGCATCCTTCAGGTATTGATCAACGCAGAGAGCTAGGTCAGTCTAGGGTTTATTCTTCGATTAGCCTTATTCTTATCGGTGAAAGTATATTCGGACCGAGTTATGTCGTTTCAAAGTCTCTGTTCAAAACTATCCATTGTTTTTTGCATAAACTAATTGCTTGAATGAAGAGTATGAAACTACTAAAGTTTGCAATTGCTCTCACCGTTGAACTGGCTATGACTTCACTTTCTTTCTCACAAAATGCTGCTTTTCAAAATCTGAATTTTGTGGCCAATGTAGGGGATGTTCCCATGCCTTGACGTTTCTGGAAGATTGACTTCTCATTGTTTTCTCATCAAACGACCGTTTTTGACTGTTTTTTCCTACATACGTAGCAATTTCTTGGCATTCCTATGAAGAATTCCGAGATTTGCGATGAACGTTTCCTTCAAGCGTCTTCTTACTTGATACTTACTTGACATTTGAACGGCCCTCCTTCACTGGTTATGCGGGCCCCTAGCATAATCACCATTTTTTCGGAGATTTGTTGGTTAAGCCACTGTAGTTCCCTGGCATCATGAGGTGAGCCTGGCCAAGGTCTGCCCTAGGTCTTCACCACCAGAAGGGTTCGAAGCCCTTCTGGATCAGAAGGAGATTTCCCACCATGCGACTTTGATACCAGGACGGTGGTGGATCCTGGTATTGGTTTAACCTTAGTTAAGCTTGGTGGTGGAAAAGCCGCACTCCTTCTCAGCTTGGTAGACTCTGCTGAGGGACGAATCCCATTAGCAATCCTACACCCAGGAACATCTCCCATTACCTTCTTATTATAATTAAAAGCGGCTAAAAAAATTGCTGATAAATTGACCCTAGCAGTTGTTTTTTCAGTCCGCAGTTGATGGAATGAAGTGAGTTAATTGTTCATAACCTTTTTATCAACCTTGTATTAGGTTAATGAGCCGAGAAGGTATTGATTATTGATGCCGAGGCTAAATGACGGTGGGGTTTGAAATACATGAATCTGTTGCATTTAATAAATGTTGGACTACATCGGTTTTTCCACAATGGACGATGATTTCCTCATGACTAGATTATTTGAAAAGTTGAGAATTTCACAGCTTTATGAAAGGGACTTTGTTCTACTGCATTGTAGGTATACATATGTTGTTTGGAATGTTCTTTCGTTTTAGTTATTAATCAAGGTCTTTAGTTATGCTCAAATAATTAAAAAAAGAAATTTAACTCTCTACACACCCAGCACGGGCGATTGGATGAAATCACGTTTGTTCAATTGTTTTCACATACGGAGTACGACCTTTGACGCTCGAAGAGTGAGGGAAAAGCACAGTTTATAGGCGCTAGATATTGAAAAACTTTAATCTGATAGAATAAGGGATATTACACATTAATATCTGCAGATCTAATTTTCTTTACCTCAAGTGATCACCTCACCTGTATCACCTATAGTCCTATTGATCGTCGAGTGAGTAGAGTGGGCGCCAGTAAATCTTCCATTTCTATCTGTCGGATGCAAGACTAGCCCACTGGGTTCTGCTCGCTATAGGGACTCGTTGAGCATCATATCTTTCTTCAAGGCTCTTTGTGAAGAACTCTGACCATCGGGTCGGTGGTCTTCCTGCAGTACATTTGACATCCCGAGGAAACCAGTCATTAACGATTCTGTACATCGGTTGTCGTTCATACGCGTTACGTGTGCGGCCCACCTTATCCTCGAATGTTTGGCGTATAGAACGGCATCCTTGATTTTTAATCGTTGACGCAAGTAAGAGCTTCGGATCCCTTTCCTTATTTGTGTGACACGGGATACTCCTAGCATTGTCCTTTCGACGGCGCGTTCAATAACGCTGAGTGAACTTTCATCCTGTTTACGCAGCAACCAGGTTTCTGACGCAAATGTTAACGCAGGGAGTACTGTCGAGTCGAAAATGTGGGCACGGAGTCGGGTGTTCTTTATTTTCCACACCACATCCTTGATGCTCCTGAAAGCTTCCCAAGCCGCTCGTTTCCTTCTGTTCAACTCTGGAGCTAAGTCGTTCATTATTTTGATTTTCCGACCCAGACAGGTATAAGTGGAGCATTCGTTCCGTTGAGCGTGAATTGGGCAAACGAAACCATTCCGTTCCTCATGAACATCGTTTTTGTGAGATTTACTCGAAGACCAATCATTTCTCGGACTTTATCTGGCAAACATGCGTTCCGTTTGGCAAACGTTCGATGTTATAAGGACGATGTCCTCAACAAAGCGAAAATGGTGTAACTGCCGACCATCGAATTTCACTCCCATATTATCCCATTCCAATGTTCGGCATGACGTTCTGGAATGTGGCGGTAAATAATTTTGACGAGATGGTATGTCCTCTCCTAGCTCCTCTTTTGACGTCGATGTTAATGTCGTTGCTGATTGGTGATATCTTCGTTGTGAAACTTTTGTACAGCTGACGAAGAATCTTGGTGTACTGAGTAGGGACTCCTTGACTGTCAAGGGCTTCTATGACTGCCTCTATCTCAGTTGAGTCATTGGCCTCCTTTAAATCGACGGCAGTGAGACAGAGCGGTCTTTTGTACTCTCACGATACTTCAATGAGTCTTATTATCCTGTGGAGGTGATCCATCGTCTGAATCCCTTTTTAAAACCCTGCTTACTCACACGTCTGTCCTTCGTTTAGGGTTTTCTCAGTCCTTTTTAGGATAACTCGAGCGAAAGTTTGTAGGCTGATGTCATGGAAGTCTCCCTTCTCGAACAGTAGCACGGCCATGCTGGTTTTCCACTGAGTAGGGATATTGCACTAAGACAGGTAACGTGTGAACTTCCGAGCCAGCGTGTTTACGAGGACTGGCTGAAGGTTCTTCAGGTGTTCAGATCTTATCCTCTCCGGGCCTGGTGTCGTTCGGTTTTTCACCGAGGAAATGGAATGTCGGATTTCGGAAGGGAGAACCGGTGGTACAACTCCCCCTTGTTTCATGCGAGGGAGGATGGCGTGGCTATTGAAGAGATCTGAGTAGTATTCGTAAATGATTTTCCCCATTGCCTTTCCGCACGCTGTAACTTTTCCGTGTGAGCGTCGGAGTGCAATCACCTTGGTCTT
This sequence comes from Angiostrongylus vasorum, assembly GCA_018806985.1. Lineage (NCBI taxonomy): Eukaryota > Metazoa > Nematoda > Chromadorea > Rhabditida > Metastrongylidae > Angiostrongylus > Angiostrongylus vasorum. The sequence goes on from JADANN010000302.1 coordinate 2,467,398, forward strand.
GTAACTGGGGAAGCTTCGGTGGGCTTTGCGAATGCTTTTCCTAGCCTGTGCAGCTTCGACCATAACTGCTGCTGTTCTTTCTTCAAGATCTTTTTTATCTCTAACTGATAAAGTTGAAAATTAGGTTTCTGTCACAAAACCCGACTACGTGCATTGAGTACTACGCTGTTGAAACTTCACATTTAAACCAGCATCTTCTCTGTAGTTATAGAAAACTTTATCATCTAAACTAAAGACCATTAGAAGTTCCAGCTTTTTGGCTACGAAATATAATTCTTCTTGTTCTACCGTGGCGAAATTCTGAATTTCTGGATCCATGTATTCCTTTAAATTTTGGGCACTAAATCTAATATTTTTTACGAGAGCAGCTGAACAGGCGGAATTTCTCCTCCATGACAGAATGCTGTTTCCTAATGTATCGCTTATGTTCGCAGCTGCCATCCGTGTTTCGGATTCTTCAGGGAACGTAATTTCGTTTCTTGTACGTTTGACATGCAGAGGAATCTAGTCACGAACTGCTGTTGTCCATCGGTTGTCATTCATTCGCATTACGTGTCCCACCCACTTTATCCTCAACAATATAGCCGATAAAACTGCTACGTGCTAAAAAAAAATGCTGTACAACAATTACAGGAACATTTTTGCTATAAAGCGAAGTCTTTTCAAAAAATATTCATAGTGGAAACTTATCAAGCTCCCTAGTAATCGGGAAATTATCATCAGTTGTCAGTAAACCAGCATCGGACACTGTGAGTTGAAGAGCACTTTTGTCTAAGTTAAAATCATCACTTGTAGTTAATTGGTTTTCGCTTTAGCTCCTTCTTCCGAATACAGTACTACTTAGGAGACCGTTTTATGATACTAATAATGTGCAAACAAGATTCTTTCTGTATTCTGGGAGCAATTCTCAAATGGCCTCATAACTGCCAAACTAGTCTTCTGCATGGATTTTGCTTGTGTTTTACCACATTTCTCACAAAGTTTTCTTACGAATTGATCTGTAAGGATTGGCATTATATTTACCTCGAAGTCAAAGGAGCTTTTCGTAGGCACCAGAAAGCACTGCTTTTTTTGGAAATACGTCTCTTCTCTCGAGGTTAAAATAGATTGATGCATAAAAATTTTTCATCCTATTTTCAAAACAATGGGCTGTTACCATGTGGTTTATCAAGTTTGAAAGAACTGAGGTTGCTATGCTTTGGGATGGATGTTCAACGTGCTGCGTGCTTCATCGCATTGTGCTCTCCACACCATACCCTGCAATACACAAGTGATCTTTGGTTTCATCCCACTTCCCGGGTTCAATAATCCTTCCATCGCTCTGGGCAAATTTGTACCAGACTTGTGTGGAAGGGAAAGCGGCAAAATTCATACATCGGTAGAACATCGCAAGTCATTAAGGCAGTAAGTTAAGTCGAGATGCAAGTCAAATATGAATTCAACCGTTGCAAATAATGAAATCGAGTCTATGGCGCATTCCTCAGAAATTGATCAACGTCGAAAAGCATCATCTTTTCATCCTTGAAGACTTGGGTTGTAGAAAATCGTTGGTATAATTTTTTCATCCACAGTGGCTTATTTCGGCAGAATTCACCTCGTTCAATACCTTGAAAGAGGCAAACTTTTCACTTGTTGGATGAACAATCAGAGCATAAAAAAATTCATTCGAAAGCGAGTGATGGGGAACTGGTTTCCGTTATAGAACGTTCAAGTGTGTGTGATTCTGTAAAAATCGCTATATTGTGAAGGGCTACCGTAAGCAAAGTAATAAAAAAACACTCGAAGTATAACCTCTTCTACCTCTTCGCAAGCATATAAAACCATTATGGAACGTCAATTTGTGCGCGTGAAGAGGAGCAACAATCCCTTGACTGTGCATGCCAAACAAGCGTCATCACTAGCTACGAAGGTGTATGCCACTTAACTGAAATTTAAGATTGAGATTTTTTTGAATGGAATTGTTTGATGGAGTAAGCTCTGACTGCGATCCTTCACATGCTCTGGTGAAGGTGAAATAGCCTGGAACTTCGAAGACAGGGAAAGCATCCCCTTCGATAACGAGTCATAGTACACCTGATGTCACTAAGACATTCCAGGCATTCCCTAATGATTGAAGAACGTGCATTTTTTTCCTGCCATTCCTCATCGTTACACTGACTTCTCACATGTTATCTGCTGGAATGCAAGGTTATCAGTCAATAGGAAGTAACGGTGCATCATTCTTTTTATGAACGTAGACCACAACATTGGCAACTATTGCCTAGTGTACTTAAGGTACTTGTCGTCATAAGTGTACAAGATGCGAGTATGTTTTACAAAAAGAAACCAAACTGACGCTCATCAGCTTAAGTCGTCTTCTTTTCTGGGCTCCTGGACAATTTTCTCTTAATGCTAACACCAACATCGCCATTGAAAGAAAAAAAATAGCTAAAGTTTGTGTTAGAACTCGTTAAAAAATTTTTTTGCTCAAACACTAAATCATGAAGACAGCAATTATCGAATAACTCAACGTGTGTCCATTGTCCCCTATCGTCCCTTCCCTTCCCTGGTAGTGAACGTTGCAGTTCATGGTTTATTTTGTCGATTTTCTCTCAACTCTTTTCCAGTGTAATAATTTTTTTTAAAGCCCAGAAACTGATAGTCAATGTGACTCTTTCTACCAATAACGCAAATGTTCTTAAAAATTCTATGATGCTGAGATATTTGCAAAACTCCGGAGCGCAGGTGTTTGCGGTGGGGGAACGAACGCGCTATTACTATTATCTGGGGACCAAATCAGCAATGAACCTATGAATTGAGAGACAGGCGAAACGAAGGACCCGCATGGTGTGGTGGTGAACACGTTAGCCCCGGAAAGGGTAATAGCGCGTTCGCTCCCCACTGCAAACACCTGCGGTCTGGAGTTTTGTAAATAGCTCACCATCGTAGAAGTTATATTTCGCAACAAACCTTGCAATTAGAAAGAGTAGGGCAGTAAATAAAAAGGTTAAGATTGTCCTTACAATCTTCCTCAGATGGAAGTTAACCTTCAGAAAAATTTTTTCAGCTTAAAAGGGAAAAAACAACATCATATCTTATTCAGAGATCCTCATACAGAATCTGATGGTGATGACCTTCCTGTGGCCCACTTGACGTCCCGTGGGGCCTATTCACTGACGATGCTTTTGCACGAGTGCGTACAAAAGTAACTTCGTTTTTCTTTGTATTCTGAGTACGAAAAGCGACTATATTGTTTTTGGAGGATCTTCATGGGGATGTTCGACCATCTTGCTGGTGATCCTCTTTTTGTAAGCTTAAAATCTCGTAACATATAGTGGACCTGTTGTCGTAGAAGCACCACCTAACTGCACCATCTGGTCCTCGACATTTTGACGTATATGGCAGCAAATGTCAGCGTTAATCGTTAAGGGAGGTTACTGGTTAAGTCCTTCTCCTCACTTGCGCAATATGGGATACTCCTATTATAAATGTATCAACAACGCAATCTGTAATCCAGAATGGGCTTCCATCATGCTCACTTAGTGTTCAGGTTCTTCACTCGGTGTTATAGACGGTAGTGCTTGATGGTTGATATCTTCTCGCCTTGACCAATTTCGTACTTTAATTTGAGTATTAGAGAAGGAACAACATTAAAAATGGTAGATGCAGGTATAAAATGAGACAGTGCAATGCATACAGGGGAAAGAAATTAAGATGTCCCTTTTCGGCCACAATTTCAATAACTCTAAAATTTCTAGGGCTTAACAAAGTGTTATGTGCTAAAACTACATTGTATGGTGGTTTCTTTTCTTGCTATGCGGACCGTTTCGGTTGCCTCGCTTTAGCTTTTGGCAGATACATTTGAAGTTCCCTAAAACGCACTGTTGAAAAGCCTTCGTAATGAGTACTGTGAGGAATTTCTTGTGTTTCAAGGTTTTGCACAAATTTGAGCGCTCTAACACTGTAATAAGTAATTAATGATTAAGATCTTTATGAGGGGTGAGGAATTATTATGAAAAAGCACCATACAGCGAATACTTAAGAGCGAGCTTTGAAAAAGATGGAATGAACTGTGCTTCACTATTTAAGTGATGTGTGCTAATTCTGAGTATAAAGCGAATTTCTCACACAACCTCCAACCTTTATTTTTACATTACTTTTTGATTTGTTCACACATGGATTCTTAGGACAACGTTTAGTTTGTCATAACCAACACGTTCGCTGAGTTCTTATTCTGAACCTGGAAGCGACCATTTTGTTATATGATAGCATACGGCCCACTCGGCGAAATATCTTCACAAAAGCAGTGGGGAAAAACTTAAAATCAGAGTTTCGCTCACATTGCAAACTGCATTGTGAACTCTGTTCTGCCTTAAAAGCTGTAATCATCAGTATTAAAAAACCTTACCATTGTGTATTCCTTCACTGATAAGCTAACGTGAGGTTGATGAAAAAAAAGTCTTTGTTCAGCTAAGATCATGGCGTCTTAACCTTCTTCGGAACCAGATTGATCCCAGTCGATTGCCCATAGTTGTTCCATCTTCCGATGTGGGTCTTCGTGCTCGCATCGAGGCGAATCCAGTGGAGCATCGAAATGAAGTTTCTTCAAAAATATTGCTACGCTTAATGCTATCTGATAATGACACCGTCTGTTGCAGAATGGATTGTATGGAGGAAAACAAGGGATTATCAGCAGACAATCAATATTAACATCCGTCTTGTATAAATGAAAACTGCGAGTAAGGTTGCTTCATTCCGGCGATTCTCCACTGGATTTGACTCGATGCAATCACGAAAAACAGATCAAAAGAAAGAACAGCTGTAGATGATGGATTCGAATCAATAGGGCTTTGAGAAAGGAGAACGCACTGAAACGCTGCCCAAGTAAAGTTGTTTGTAAGCTTCGTGATAGCTTATCGATGAAGGAATACATATTGACCAGTCATACTTGGAAACTTGGATGGCCCGTCTTCATTGGTTGTGCGGACCTAGCTTAATTTCCGTTTTTCCGGAGTTTTGCTGGTCTAGCCAATATGGTTGCCTGGAGTCCCGAGGTCAGCCTCGCCAAAGTCTTCCCCAGATCACTGACTTGTCATGGCGTGGACAAAGGAAAGTCGGTTTTAAAACAGTGTCTTTTAAGACTTTCTTTAACTTCTTATTTACTGTCCACTGCTTTTTCCAGATAGGGTGTTGTGAATATGAAAGACAACTACACTTGCTGATGGCACCGTTAGGATACAAAAAAAATGGCTGGGGAAAAGACAAAGGAGGCAATGGATAACACCGAGCCCCCGGAAACGGTAATCTCGGGTTCGAATCTCCACTGGCGTTCCGAGTTTTGCCCAGATCTTCTGTGGTTGTTCGGCTTATGCGAGCGTGTTACAATTTTTTTTGTTAATAAAAGATATAGTTAATATGATCTCAACTACTGCAGGATGTAATATCTACATGAATTCAAATTATTGGCAGTGGACAATCAGCAACAACGATCTTGCATGAATGGCTCACTGGCGAGAGAAGTAGGTTCATTTGAACAGTGCTCCACCCCCAGAAGGTTCCACTCGGTACGACTACGAAAACCCACAATGCGAGGGCATTGATGAACGAAATTACAGTTAATAGAAACAGTGGACAAATGTCACCAAAGCAACAAACCAAGGCCAAAACCTTAGAACCGTAGCTTCTCCGCGTAGATATGATCAAACTCATGCACGGGAATCGCGATATTCTATTGTCATATCGCTTTTTTACCATCTTATCGTCCCTTCTAAGATCAACCATTCCAGTCTAGAATTGAAACCAATTTCATCCAACTAAGAGATCATAGCTTTCTTTGAGTTCCGTTCCTTGGAAAGGAGCTTGAACGAGTATACTGGCGACCAAAAAATGTCCCTTTCGTTTATCATAAATTCGTGTTCAACATGTAGACGTGATCGATTACAGATAGTTCTACTCAACTTATTTCCGTTTTGAAGGCCGACTTTAATTTCTCACTTTTTTTCTCTACACATTTCCAATCTCTGGTATGTTTCCTCGGATAATGATAATACTGGTAATCGCTCGAAATGTATCATCGAAGCGAACAAGTCCGAAAAATTTTTCCCAGTAGATTTCATAAACAAAAAACATTTCGATGGTATAAATAACGGCAACTTTACATATGTAAGAACGTTAAGCTTAGGAAAGAATAAAAAATAGTATGTTGAACCGAATATTGAGTCGATAAGATTATCGGGGAAAGAGATGTTACCATAAAATTATGGCGAAGAAACGGAACAAAGAAGAAGAAAAAACTGCTTAATTTGCCCGCTTGTGATAATTTACACCAACATGGGCGATGTTTCGCACACGAATTTGATTGATAATGTGACCGGCGTCGTCCCGTAACAATACGTTAGAATGATGGGATTGTCTGGTTTAGCACTGATTTCGGTTTTTATGAAACCACAATCACTGCTCATTTTCTTTCACTTCATTCGCTGAATTATGGACATTTCAACGTCCCATCTTCACCGAGCCATCCAACTATTCACCGCTACACCGTGTCTGGGAGGTGTTCCTGGGTGTCGGGCTGCGATGTGCAGCAAGTGGTTTTCCATCTGGATGGTCCCCGGAAACCAGTACCAGAGATCACCACCGTCTTGGTATCAAATTAGTCGCGTGTTGAAAATCTCCCGATTCACAAGGGCGGCGACTACGCGGGGTGGTGACGACCTGAGGAAGACTTCGGTTAGGCTGACCTCGAGAATCCAGAGGACCACGACGGATAAATCAGCAAACGTAAATTATGCTGGGCTCAGGACAACCATTAAAAACGGGCTATGTAAGCATCCAAGTGAGTATTTTCACCAAGAATCGTCCAGACTTGAGGTCACCAGATTTAAATATAACTGACGCGTTTTTGCTAGGTACACGAAGAAAGTTTCTTTTTCCGACATCTCAAAAAACTAGCATGTAAGCTTTCTCAGATTGTCATCACCAACAGTTGTCGTTTATTGTGGATAGGAGTGGAAGCGCCTTTTGATGTATTTCTGCATAACAGTGTCATATTTTCCTCATAAAATAGACGAATCTGCCTAGAAGACGACAGCTGTATGACGTTGTTCGCAGGTTCGCATTCGGCACCATTCTCTTCCAGAAGAAGTAATTAGGCACGTGGAGGAATGAGTCATTCTGTGCATTGAACTAGTAAATTTAAACAGACTAGTTTTGTTTATTGATTGCATTCCTGATTTTGAAATTTGTAAACCCGTAATATTTGGATGGTATATTGTTAGAGAAATCTGATGGAGTTTAGGTCTAACACATCTGTTTAATCGTGGGAGATGTTAGAAAACTTTCATTTGGCCAAGAATGAAAGGTTTCACATTTAAATAAACAATAACACTCAGCGTCCGACGTGAGTTGATTTCCACTCAAACGGCAAATTATAGAGACAGTCCTTCAAATAAGAGCCGCTTTCAAGTTTAAAACAACATATCTCAGTTTGAAGTGAACTTTGCTAGTTGAAATAGGAAAGATTTGAATTAAATGTCTTCCCGAATAATATGAAAGATCTCTTGCTCTAAAAAATGAAATCCCTGTTTTTATGGAGTGCATAAAACTTGCCTTTATCACACTTCATTGTGGAGGCTCGTATTTTGAAGACGAAAGCGATTGAACGAACCTGTATTCCATCATTAGAACATGATGACGTTCCCAAATGGTTGTTGACGTTTTTGAGATCGAGACCTCGTTTGCAGTTTTAAAAGATTTGCAAACTTCTTCACTTCTAGGAGAAATATTTAACTCTAAACAATTTTGAAGATGGAACAACCGCTTTAAAAAAACCATACTTACTTTTACATAGATGGATCAAAGTATCTTCTATAAGTCGATCACGTTGTGAACTCCTCTTCATATACTGGAGTCATTGAAAAAATTTCGGCTGTTTGCTAACAACCAGCTTCGCACGCTAATCGTTGAGGAACAAAACGATGAAGCGACTGGTGTAATCTGACACCATAGGGTTCCACTTATACGATCCTGCTTTCGACCCCATTTACAATGCACTTTCAACCGAGATCATCCACTTTTTCCAATGGTGGTCTGCTTTAGGGAACTGGTAAATAAAACTATTTTTTGACTACGTACTAGTTGAAATAAACTAATCCGTTCGGGACTTTTATCCTTGCACACATAGAAAGTAATTCTGAAGTAGAGGTTCATTCATTTACATTATGCATCAACGTTAGAATAAAGAAAACTCTGTTATTTATTTCAACCTTTTCAAGTAGACACAAAGAGAGAAAGATATAGAAAGACAGAGAGAGAGAGAGAGAGAGAGAGAGAGAGAGAGAAAGAGAGAGAACAGTGCTAGAATGGTACAACGCTTATTTATGCTTGCGTATATATATTATTTATTTCTACAACGCTTATTTATGCTTGCGTATATATATTATTTATTTCAACCCTTTCAAGTAGACACAAAGAGAGAAAGATATAGAAAGACAGAGAGAGAGAGAGAGAGAGAGAGAGAAAGAGAGAGAACAGTGCTAGAATGGTACAACCCTTATTTATGCTTGCATATTATCTTTGGGCTAAATAAACTCTGTTAGAGTTTTCGGTCCTTCCATGTCAAGACGAAGAGAAGTAGATTATCACCATGGAATGAAAATCCGTTCCCTTAGTGTTAAATAACCAATACATTTTAAGCAAAAATTTTCCACTTCTTTTCGTCCATTCAGTTAGAGATGTGTGTCGAATCCTCGGAAAGAGAAAAAGCTGAATTGTTGTGTTGTTCTACGAACTAAAAAAACCGGAATCGAAATTGAGAGATTTCTTTCTTTGAAACGTAATACCAACATCGTGGCGGGAATCATGACCATGTTGTCGTCGGGCACACTGCAGACCGGCCGTCATTGCCATTGTTGTCTACCAGGTTTATAACTCCTTAATCCGCAGCATTTCATCCGAAAATCCGTTTTTCTCCTATAATTTTTCTCCTCGTTTTTCCTGTTTTCCTCCTTACGGGTTTCTTCAAATGGCTCCATTTCTTCCCTTTATTGATCTAATGATGATTAAGATGATAAGGAGAAGAGAGCACTATTTGATCATCGATGATGAATCGTTTAATGTTCTGAAATTATCTCATTGTTCTATGTTGAGAATCCCTTGAATAATACATCGTGTTGCGTCCAATTTTAGGGGGCGCATGTAGCGCTGTAGCCGGAGGCGTCCGGCAACACACACAGGATAGATCCCAGTGCCCCAAGCTCACCAAGCCCTACATCCTTCCGGGGTCGGCAAATTGCTGCCAGAATTGTCTGGGAGGATAGCAGCACTGGCTCGATACATTGGTAGGCCACAGCGAGTCATTGTAAAGGCCAGATATGCATTCAATCATCTCCAACGATGCTTAATGAAGTAGAATGCATGGCGCATCCTTTAGGGAATTGACCAGCGCCGAGGCCGTTATCCTATTTTTATTGCGTCCAATTTTAAAAGGAGTCCATTCTCTTCAAACATTACACTTTTTATAAACAATCGAAAGAGGCGCGTGTAGTGCAGGGGTTAATGGTGCCTCACTGAACGCCTAGCATCGGTCTTTGGTTCGATTCTGCTCCTCATCCTCACAAAGCCCTCCATCTCTCCGGGGTTGGGAAATTGGTACCAGACTGGTCTAGGAGGATGGGAACTTATGTGGCAGAACACTGACTTGATAAATCTGTATACCCCTGCAAGTCGTTATAAAGGCCAAGTATGCATTCGCTCACCTTTACGGTGTTTGAAGAAATGAAGTCCTTAGCGTATCCCTTAGGAATTACTTAGGCATTGACCAACGTCGAAGGCTTCGTGCTTTACCCTTATTTTGGCTGATGAAATTAACGAAAAGAAATTAAGCTCGCAGGTAGAGCAATGCAATAAACTTCACTCCGTAAGGGTCACGGCTTTAGTTCAACCGCGTACCGAAGCCCAAAAAAACTATGGAGAAGTTCAGTGTCAATAAATAGTTGATAATAAACTTGTTCGAAAAGATTAGATCGACGATTTTTTTTCATTCACTGGACTTCATTTTCATCATGCCGTCATTGTACCGCAAGAATCTATATTCGCATTCTCAGTATTTAAATAGGTATTACTTACAGCAATTAGTCTTTGTGATATCAAAAGATGCTTGAAGCTTTTCAGTGTTTTTTCGCCTTCTTCTTGCTTTCATCACTGTATATATGCAAGGAACAGACGACTTTTAGAAGACATTAATGTCGTTCTGGTAAGACTCTACAGATAATTTCTTAAGAATTGGAGCGATTGAGAACATCAGGACTCGAAATTTTGAAGTTTCTAAGATAACTGTGACTATTGGAAGCAATGGAGAAGCATTAGGGGATAGTATGAGTTGATCCTGATGGAATCCTGCTTGTTGAGTGGCATCGTTGCACAAGAAGCATGAGTCTTAGGGAAAAAAAAACAAAAGGGAAACACTTGTTGGTCCAGATAATCAAAACTTCGTTACAGTATTCTAAAAAGAAATCAAGTCTTAGTGGCAAAAAGGTTAAGATGTAGATTTTAGCGCTTCTTCATTCAGTCAATGAAGTTCACTATAAGCTAAGATATCTTCCTATTTTAAGAAGAGATGTTAAATTAATTGAATTGTGATATGAGACGTGTGTCACTCACATCGCAGCGAATCAGTTAGCCACCCACATGTTTTCAGGAGTTTTGGAAAGTACGGTATTGAAGTGCAATGAGGCATTACTGACGCGCGTCTACGCGCCGTTGCTTCTGTTCATGCCTCAAGAAAAACTCGACATAATGCTCCTATCCATGTGATCGATCAATTGATCGATAGCTTCTAATTAGACAATGAGGCGGCGATCATTCAATTTCCTTCCACTATGTTTATTTTATGTCTTTTCGCTGAAAAAGCATACGTCCATATCTAGTGTTTCTATAAGTCAAAAAGGTTATGAATGTAGCGCAGTAATTAGTGGTACCTCACATTACAGACGTGGTGGTCAGTTTGATTCCTCATCCCGGGATCACCATGCCTTCCATCTCTCCGGGGTTGCAAAACTGTTACCAGAGTTGTCTGGCTGAATGAAAACACTGGCTTGATACATTGGTAGAGCATAGCGAGTAATTGTATAGGCCGGATTTGTATTCAATCACCTCCGAACGATACTTAATGAAGTCGAATGCATGGTGCGTCCCTCAGGGATTGATCAACGGGATACATCTTATTCTTTATCGTCCTTTTCTGTTCGCATTGCGTCGACTTGTTAAGGGGTGCACAATTTTAGTGCTTCCATGAGTCGAGAAATTGAAGGCAACTACTGAATACGATGAAGACGACGAATCAGAATGAGAGATCCATCAAAATTTATAAGTTCAACCCATTTTCCACATATATATCTTGTCTCTTGGATCTTAATCTTTTCATATCGTTAACGATTCCGATGCGAGATGAGCAGTGATGTCGGACGTCCTCGACGAGTTGCGGAGACGAAGTAATTGAGTGATGCCCGAATAGTTAAAAACGCGCAGAAAACCGGTTATGACTAGTGATGATTTTCTATTTTACATGTGATTGTAGTTATATGCAAATACTCGATACCGGTTGTCGTTACTAAGAGGAATTTCCATGAAGAAACTGTTCCGAATAGTCAGATGCTTTTCCGGTCATCAATTCGTCAACGATTGATCGCTCTCCTCTCGTTATCTTCGTACTTTTACTCATTACTTGTTCTTCCTCTACGTTTCTTCTTGCACGAAATAATCATTTTCTTTCCATTTGATTACTGACTAATAATAGATGGTAACATCGATACAGTAGATGGCTCGCAAATGAAAGCAAGATGATTTTATGGACAGATCAATGGGCCGAAGTGAAAACGTAAGAAAAGTGGAAATGTAGGAAGTTAACCAGCAAAATTCAATGCGTTGTATTTTCACACACAAGTGATACTTAATATTTTACAAGAAACTGCTTTTCAGACGAGTATGGCTGTTAAGTTTCCTAGCCCTTTCTTTCACACATAGTAGAACCATAGAGTAGAATAACAGATGCATCTTTACTTTCAGTGATACTCTACAAAAAGCTGTCAAGATGAAAACGAATAATCGGTATCTGGTTAAATGCTTCTGGTAACCAAACGCATTGATCGATAACAAACCTGCTTTGATAATTACAAGTTTTTATTCCCAGTGAATAACTTCATTTTCAACTTATAAGTTTCTTCCTAAATTTCTTTTTAAGTCGGCTACAGAAAAAAGTGTACTGTATGGTATTTGAACTTTTTTTACACGACTCGTCTTCACATCTACTGTGTGGATCCTAGCACTTAATGCTTTCCATTCGCTTCCTCGCATCCATCATCCACGAAGGTCTTCCAAATTTTTGCCTGTTAGTTTGGCTGCTGCTTAAAGGCCTTCGTTTCGTCATGAATGTCGCTGACGACTGGTCAAATCGATTCTCCTTGGAGTCCTGGGATAGCCGGACTAGAGCATTTCCACTTAAAATGCAAAGAAAGAACCTTTTTCCGGACAAGTCCGGTACCAATTTTCCGACCCCGGCCGGATGAGAGGCATGGTGAGCCCGGAACGGTGTCAAACTAGCACCATGCTCGTGATGAATTCTATTGCTACCATCCCATTACTCGACATTTGAGATAAGAAACATAAAACGAAATGGTTAGGCTGGGTTTTTTCTCATTACAATCGTTGGTCATCTTGTGTTATTCGACAGATCTCCGTAAGGAAAAAGAAGAGCTCTCGAATTAGTCGTAAGCGTACAGATATCTTGTTTCCATGTGATGCTGTTCACCGGTACGAAGAATTGTTCACGTTTAAAAATCACAGCGGGAAAAAACCGGATTCGTTTTCAGTGATGATCATTGCATTTAGAGAATCCTGTTATAGTAATGGCTACATGAATAGCCAACATTTAATCCTAGTAATCTACTTCTCCTTTTATTAAGCCTACGCCTCGGACGCTATCTACGTCAATTCGAATTACAGGTTACCTTGAATCATATCTGCTGTGTTTTTCTCCGATTTCGCTCAAAGAAATTTCTAATTGCCGCCATAAATCGTTTAGCGCTGTGATTTTTTTTCTTTCATCTTCGAATTTTCTTAATGATTTCCTTACTTCATCGTCCTGTTCTCCAAATTTTTCCTGTCTTTACATTACCTATAAAATTCTGATGAAGACAACCAAGCACATTGCTAGAAGAACAGGTCAAGCATATCCCTTCTTTTTTGCTCGTTCTCGGTACCAACTGAGAAGTTCTTTTTTGTTTCTCTTTCCTGACGTTATTTCTATGTTTACTATAGTTGGATTACTCAATTTACAGGACATTTGCGTTTATGATTGCGGAATAGTAATTAATGAATTATAGTGGTCTTTTGCAAGTAAATAAATAATAGGAATAAGTGATCGGACTTTGCAACTCAGGAAAGATGTTCGAAAGTTAGTGAATCTTCAAAAAAAGAATCTCGAACTTGTTGCAGCACAGGTGGAATTATCACTTTATAAGAATGATTGCTACAGTAACTTTATCAGCTTCTCTTCATCCAGTAGTCATTTTTTTCTATTCTTTACTCAACTCCATCAATTTCGAATGGAAAATGTAGCTTAATCGGCGTTGGGACCTGAATTAATTTACATTCTCGGACGTAAATAACGAGAATCCTTTTTACTCGGCAATCAGATGGCTGCCGGGCGAGTTTGCACGATCGGTGGCTGCTATTCAGACGTGAGATGATGTGCTGTTTTCGTAATGCTGAGAACTAGGTCGTTGTCGTTTGTATTCCACCATCAAGAACAGCTACACTCTGAAAGTAAAGGAGGACGACAAAAAAAAGATGGGAAACTGTGGAGTGGAAGAAATACTGTTCATCTAGTATAACACCGTCTTTCATATCGTCAGTTTTATTCGTTGTTTGCTAGCTTGTTTTTTAAGCTATCTATAGCAAATTATTATTTGTGCACTGTCATATTTACTAATGTGTAACCTAACTTATTACTATGACAATCATCGACTTAGTGCTACCATATTCATTCCAACGGTTAACCACCTCATCGTGGCTGGGAGATGTTCCTGGGTGTCGGACTGCGATGCACAACGGGGGGATTCGTCTCCCCGGCAAGGTCTCCCAAGCTGAGAAGGAGTCCGGCGTTTCCATCAGGAAGCCTAACTAAGAGTAAACCAATACCAGAATTCACCATCGTCTTGGCATCAAAGTCGCATGGTGGTAAATCTCCCTCTGATCCACAAGAGCTGCGACTGCCTGTCGTGGTGACGACCTAGGGTAGACTTTGGCCAGGCTGTCCTCGGTATTCCAGGGAAACACAGTGGCTTAACTAGCAAATTCCCGAAAAATGGTAGTTATGTTGGGGCCCGCACAACTAGTGATGACGGGCCGCTCAATTATCAAGTAAGTAAGTAATGCGTCCATATTACCCACTGAATTATAGTAAACATTTTTTTATTTGGGGTACATGTAGCACAGATTTTAAAGGTGTATGGTAATGCACACATGGTTGCTGGTTCGATTCCTCATCCCGGGCTCACCAAGGCTCTTTCCCTCTGAGGGCTGGCCAATTAAAAGGAATCTCAGGAAAGATAGGAGTATTGACTTGAGACATCGGTGGCGCACCGAAAATCATCGGGCCAGATATGCATTCTGTGACTATAATGAGATTGCATGGCGCACCTTCAGGGATTGATCAACATCGAAAACCTTACGCTTGTTTTTCTTCCAGCTTTTACTTTGATTTTAAGACCGTCACATATTGAAAACTGTGAAACAAGACTAAATACGAAGTAATGGAAAACAATGTGGTAAATTTGCTATATTTTTGTAATATTTTCTTTGTCGCAACAATCATGGATACTTGGATGACGGTACCTTAAGAATCGTTCTTGCGAGGTTGAAGATTTTTGAATGAAGGGAATGTTTTCAGTTGTTTTGTTATCCTTCGTCGGCATCTTATGAAATACTCGATACTAGTTTACTGTGGCCGGTAACACCAGATTTTCATTTCCTTGAAACATCTCGTCATCGTTTGATGCCAACCGTTAGTCTCTAATTCGCTTTTTTAAATTCTATTTTACACATCTTACATACTGGCATACATAAATATATATATATATATATATCCATAAATTTTACATATACCTTACTGTTGTGCTAGGGGCCCTCAAGTTTTCATCACAGACAGTCGTCAGGTAATGGGGATTTCAGGGTGCAAGTTGATCCCAGAATAATTTGGCACCAATTTCTCGACCCCGAAGGGATGGGAACTCTAATTTGCTTGTTGTTGAGACGAACCCAGGCTTCGCCTGTTGAACAGCATCACTACTCATCCCTATTTGATTTAATTATTTGAAAAGTTAAACACTTCATTAATACCGTTTCTCTCGATTTTTTCGCCTTGAGCGTTGCATCGATTTTCTTCTAATCGAGAACCGCAATATTCTCAAACTTTTATTGGACTGACAAACTGTTGGCACCTGATTGCGTACCACGAATTTCAGTAGAGAGTTAATTTTCATGGTGAAATCATCCAAACAAAAACGAATTAGATTTGACCACCCAGAAGTGCATTTGAGAGCACAGAGGAGAACCGCCGGCACTTTGGAATAAACCTTTACTCATCAGGCAGTAGAAATTCTACCGAACCTTCGGGCCGGCAACGGTCTGTGGTGACGACATAGGAACGCAGGAAGACAGCAATCTCTAAATTTTGAAGCAGAATTTCCGTCAGTATTTAAAATACCGCTCAAAATGGATATTGTACTGGTTCGTTACGATTCTTCGTGAAATCGAGCAATCGAAGTACTAACTAATAATAGCAAATCGTTCAGTCTTGCTACGAACAACATGTCGTTTAAAAGTAATCGTTTTATGTCGTCCATGGAAAGGTGCTCTTTTCACAGTTACGGCCAGTATTCGTATAAACGAGCACGGTTGTTTGACAACATCGAGATCTTTATCGATGTCCCTGTCGTTACTGATGCTGTACGCTGCTAAAGAACATTTCTGGTTTCTCAAAATATGTGAAATCATGGATCTCAGTATTCAGTTCTTAAGGGGTTCTGGATGAACGAGTTTTATTGCAGTAGTGACTGGATTCGACTTCTCACGAACACTTGACATCATTCCGACGTGTTTTGTGGATGTTTAGATTCTTTCGTTTTCACCAATTCCATCACTTTTCGCTGAAAGTTGTTCTCTGACCAAAGATGTAAAGACGTGTTATTTTACAATAAAGTGATCCTACACTGCACATGAACTTATAAAGCTTATTTATAGTTGTTTGAAAAGAAACCTCCCTGTATAAACAAAACGCAAATTTTGCTCGGTTTTACCTGAATCATTGTGATTTGCTTTCCTTGAGCTCATAATCGTAGAAAAAATTCTCCTCGTCAACAAATCTGTTTCGGCGAAGCTCGAGTATACAGTTTAACATCTAGGACGTATGCATAGTTATCGCTTCAGGTAGACTTTCACATTTTCTTCTGCTTAAATATGTGACAGTTCATATGCAAAGCATACATATTGATTAGTAGCGTGACCAATCAGTAGATCATAGTGCATATCGTGGATGGACGGTCTACGATAGCACAAGTTAAAGTACGCAACCATTTTTTTGATTTGCTATTTGGAAGCCTTGCTAATCAATAAATATGATATTACCGAACCTTGTGCTACTACTACATTATACCGTTTGTCCTAATTTAAGCGAGCGATAGAAATGGAAAAACGATGAGATGAATAAGAGCAAAATTTGTCGATAGACGTTTCCCAACTTAGTGCGATCACAGTGAAGTAGTCGAAAACAAACGATCTTTCAAAAATGGGCGGGAAAAATCGACTTGGGTCGAATGAAGAAAATATTTTGTTACTTAGAGGCCAATGTAATCTTGATTTTACTAAAGGAATTCTATTATTCGATTTGTTCAAAAGCGTAGCAATTCTGGAAGTGGTAGCAGATTTCATCGCAGTATGATTTCTTGACCAACGACGTCCCTTGGAAAGCTGGGGGTTTTACTAGCGCTTTTTAAGAGTTCCACGGCGATTGGTATTCTTCGAATTCCATGCTCTCATCAAGATGTCGATTTTCAACTAGCGTTTACCGACGATAGACCACTCACCACTGTTTGAATTTTTTTATTTTCTTTATTTCTTATACGATCCGTCTTCACGTCTACTGTGCGGATCCCATCACTTCTCACATTCGATTCATTTCCTCGCATCTATCATCCACGAAGGTCTTCCAACTTTTACGTTTAGCTTCAGCTACTATTTGAAGATCTTCGTTTCATCTGGAGTATCGTAGAATTTTAGTCGAGTCAATTCTTCTTGGAGCCTTGAGATAGCCGGGCTGGACTGTTCCCAACTGGATTGCAGAGAGTGACTTTTTTTCCGGACAAATCCGTTACCAATTCTCCGATCCCGGAACTATGAGAGGATTGGTGTGTCTGGGGCGGGATCGAGCCACCACCGTGCTCGAGATGATAGGCATCACTACCACCGTGTAATCCACCCCCTTACTGTTTGAATTACATGATAAATTTGATGAAATAGCAAAGAAGTTGTTCTTCAGTAGAAAATCATGCTCGTTTTTCGGTATTGCCTGTTTTTACTTGATCCGTAGGTCGAAATAAAGATGTGCGCTCAGATCGAACATAATTTCTCTGACGTCCATTTTCTTCATTTATACACTGAACAGCTCTAACAATAACATTTAGTCCAAATAAAGTGATATAAACACTAGTGAACTAAATTACTTTGTTACGTAGAACTATAAGAATTTCGGAAGAACGGAATAGTTGTCGATTTGTTTGAATAGAATGAATAATATCGCATTGCGTCGCCATGGATAATGGTGAGGTAGAACTGAGAAAAGCAAAAATTAACTGACAACTATCTTCTCTATTTCCTTCTATTTTTGTTTTCTCTTTCTCCTCTTCTTTTGTTTCATCTTTTGAAAATTGACAAGAACTGCATCTAAAACACATCGATTTCACTACTTGCTCCGGTAGATGGGGCACTTGTAGCGCAATGGTCAGAGGCGCTCTGGAATGCACATGGGACCTATCCCCGCTCCCGACCCACTAAGCCCTCCAACCATTCTGAGTAGGCAAATTGCTACCAGACTTGTTCTTGAGGATAGTAGCATTGGCTCGATACATCGGTAGCCCACCGTGAGTCATTGCAAAGAACAGATATGCATTCAATCATCCCTAACTATGAAGTTGAATGCATGGCGTATCCTTCCGGGTTTGATCAACGCGGAGAGCTCTGTTCTTTTTATCATTTACTTACTCCGACCCACCGTGTCACCGTAGTGCTCCACATTTTTGGATTCAGAGAGTGTTCTTTAATTGGTAGATGGACGAGAAGTTTCAGCAGTAAAGAAATCCCTTCAGAACAACGACACGATGATATTCTAAGCTGAGTGTATTCTGGACAATTTAGGAGTTTAAAAATTATCTTCCTTCATAGAGATAATTCCACACAGTGATTACTCATGTGAATCATTGTAGTTCGTTCGACAGTTTAGTATGAAGATGAGATGCAAAGATTTTAGAAAGATAAAAGAGCTTGGTCTTCTATGACCACATCTTCTTTGAGGTGTTTGGTTTATGTTTTCCTATAGTGCCAGTGCTACTACAGTCGTCACCGCATACGGTCACTCTGATTCCAACTCTGATTTCAGGCCACTGCAGTTCCTCCTCCCTCCACATGGATGACCTTTTTGCCATTTGACAGCAATGTAGGATTGTCGCTGAGCGATTCTGGAGTTTTTTTTAAAGAAAGCCACGAAGAATTCGACAATATTATTCATTAAGAAAAGAGGATTTTGTTAGGTTTTTTGACTATGGAAAGAACATTTAGTACATAGTGAATTTAATTTCCCGAAGCGAATTTTTTTTGCGAAATGTTGATTTTTTAGCGCGTCTTTTTTTTAAAATTTAACATAGCGCCGTGTTTTATGAAGTGATTGTAGCAGTGTCCGTCCGAAAGCATCCCATTCTCGAAGCTTTTTTGGTTGCTTAAGTGTTACTAGTCAATAGTTAGATGCTAGCATAACAGACGATTCCCAGCATATCAGCCTGTAAAGTAGTGGATTGAGGTGACCTTAAATATAAACAGAGCCACTGGGTTTGCTATTAAGTTGTTCAGAAATAGATATGAGCGTTTAACACCATCTTATTTGAAACTTCGTAACTTTTTTTCAAGCAAAACCATTGAGCTGAACGTCGCCGGTTGTCGTACAGAATCCACTTCTCGTCGCACGTCACAATTCGATCAAGAAAAGGGTCGCTTTTACTGCTCAGAATAACAGCAGACGACACTTCAAAACGGCGATTTTTTTTGATTGTCGTTTAAATCGTGCAGCACCCACTTGTCGAGTTCTTTTTTGTCTTTCCTATGCGATTCAAATCAGTGGAAATTGTCCTTGCGCTTACGCCAAACTGTTCTGCCAGCTCTCGAACAGTTGTTCGCAGTTTGCTTCCGCTGGTGCTTTCGTCGCCGTCAACTTCATTAGTGGAACGTGCGCTGCCGTCCTTATCTTCGAGGTCGAAATCACCAGATAGGAATTTCCGGAAACATGTTCGCACTGATAATTCGCCAACACTACCTTCACCCCCATACTTCATTAATGTTTCGAGCCATCTCTGCTGCACTACTATCGAGTTCGAACGCATAAGAAATTTTGACGAAAGTTCGTTCTTGACATTCAAAACTGCAAAGCTCAAAACTGGTAGAAAAAAAAAGTTCAACTTTTACCAAACATAGCGACATCCTCAGAAAGAGCATGACATCAACTTCCTAAAAAATATGTAGTATTGCAGGGTACAAGGATTGTTTTAATTGTAAAAAATACATTAGAACAATAAATATTTCAAAAAGCTCATTTATTTCTGAACAACCTAACATTTCCGGACTTATCTGGGAGGGATAAAGCGCTAACTCGATGTATTGGCGGATTCTATTGGTAACTGCAATGACAAAACAATAATGCAGTCGTCATTTTACGATTCAAATGAATGGACTGTAATGCATGGGGCATCCTGAAAGGATTCATCAGCACCGGAAGCTTCTTTGCTTTGCTCTTTCACCATTAAGGTCTCTAGCTAATCAAAGAGGTAGTTGACATCCTCGCTTCATCTCACTATGATGTGCGCTATGCCTACATGTCGAAATTCCCATCAGTTTTTCGTGATGACTAACTTTTCGGATGTTGAACGGTGTGTGGTCGACTAATGTGGTGAGTTTTGTTGTCAAAGCAATTTTTACCAGTACTACTACACTAGGTTTGCAACTAATTTACCTGACTTGTTTGGTGTTCAGAGCCAAATGAATGTGGGAGATGCTTTCTTTCTTTATCACACTTCTCCTCGTATTGGTAGTTTCTAGTTTCATGATAACGTTACATTCATACGCTCGGTTTTCTTGATACAAAGGTGAAGTGAAGTAATACATCCTGGCGTAATCAGAATCCGGTGAGAGAAAGGTGAGCAATTCTGATTTAGGGTGAAAGCTACACAACTATCGTCTTTTGTAAACAAATATCGTAGAATCGAGAAGGCAGTGATGGAGTCGGGTGTTCTTTGTTTCCCTCAGTACATTCTAGACGTTCTTGAAAGCTCTTGAAAGCTCCCGAAACTGCCCACTTCTTCTTGCTTAACTCTTGTGCTAAGTCATTAATCAAGTAGATTTCTCGACCTAAATTGGCGCAGTTAGACCACTCGTAGATATTCGTTCGTTTGAGCGTGATGGTATTTACAAAGCCAATCCGTTTATCATGAATATCGCTTTTATGATATTTAGTTTGGCTCCATGATTCTTGCTGCCCTAATGCAGGCTGCAGGGAACCGGTCGCTGCGTAATCAGGTTGAAAAATCACTTTGCGTTTTAGAACCCTAGTCGAAAGGAAGCCGATGGAAGTCTCTTTCGTCACTGGTTTGAAAAACGCGGTCCGTAGCTCCGATCCACGTCTACGATCAAAGATCAAAGATGCCGTTCTATGCGCCAAATCGTCGAAGATAACGTGCAGCGGACACCTAATGCGTATGAACGACGACCGATGAACAACAGCCGTTAGTGACTGGATTCTTCGGCATTCAAACGTACTGCGGGAAGAATACTTATTCGATTGTCAGAGTTCTTTTACTAAAACCTTAGAAGAAGGATATGGTGCTCAATAAGTCTGTAGAGCGAGGAGAACCCAATAAGATACTCTTGTCCGCGCAGAGAGAAATAGACGATTTATTGGCGCCTGCTCGCGTCTCTCAGAGAACAAAGGGGCGACAGATGATACCAGCGGTAAATAATTATTACAAAAATAGAGATTTCTACATATAAATAATCCTACATAAAGGATAAAGCTCTCAGCGTTGAGCAATCCCTGAGGGATGCACCATGCATTCGACTTCATTAAGTACCATTGGAGGTGATTGAATGCATATCTGGCCTTTACAATAACTAACGATGGCCTACCGATGTATCGAGCCAGTGCTGCTGTCCTCGCAGACAAGTCTGGTGCCAATTTGCCGATCCCAGAGGGATGGAAGGCTTGGTGAGCCATGGGCGCGGGGATCAATTCCACGTGTGTCGTAGTGGCGCCTCCAACCACTGCGCCACAAGCGTCCCAAATAATCCTATATACGTGCCCGTAATTTCATACAAGCAAGTCTGTAAAGCAGCAGTTCATCTCTATAAAAAACTTGTCCTGAACAATTTATATGTCCTTTGAGGCAGTGAATTCCAGTAATCTTCTATAATCCCTTTAACGCTTCTTTCGCTGTATTCCGACTGGATTATTTACCTACCTGTGTTTGTTTAAACAACTTGAGAATTTTTTTAAAAATCAAATCATTGAAAAAATTCATACATTGTCGTCACACGTGATCGCTGATATTTTTTAGTTCGCTGGAAGGTATGCCACTTTACGGTCAAGTTTCTTTCGAGAGGGCTGATAATTCTATTATTAGCTTACCTCACTGTTGGAAACTGGAATGCAATAATGAGCAAAATACTACACTTATCGTCTCTGCTGATCCTAGTGAACGACAAACAATCCATTTCATGCCTCAATTCGACATCGCTCAATACCCACCAACACCCGTCAGCGACGATGACACGGTAGACCATTAGAAGAGCCGTTCTATATCTTTAGATGCTTGGATGACCAGTCTTCGCATGTTGTGCGACTCTTCCATTCGTTTCGTTGCATTACAGCCGACATGCGTGGTGGTTTCCGAGCTTTTATTGGCCTCAGATTAACTAAAAACTTTATGGCCTTCTTTCAGCAATGCGTTAAATGCTGGCAGCGCATAGTTTTCAGATTATGACTATAGGGAATTGTGAAATGGAAAGAGGTTTACTGTCTTGAAACGTGGATTTTTTTCAACGCAGTGGCGCTTCTTGGTATTCCGAATGACCTAAAATCACATGTTGTGGAGATCCCATCACATCTTATATCTAATGTTTTCTTTGTCGTCCATCATCTACGAATATCTTCGGATTTGCACATGGGTTCGGCTGACACTCGAGTGCTTTGTCTTATTCGCGAATGCCATTGAATGCCAGTTTAAACGATTTTATGTACATATGTATATGTATATATATAACCATTAGGCGGTATATATATCTGTATATCTGCGGCGTGTGTGACGCAGTGGTGGGAGGCGCCCTGCAACTCACACGTGGAATCGATCCCAGCTCCTACGGCCCACCAAACCTTCCATCCCTCGCGGTCGGCAAATTGGCACCAGACTTGTCTAGGAGTATAGCAGCATTGGCTCGATACATCGACCGCAAGTCATTGTAAGGGCCATATATGCTTTCAATCACCTTCAAACAATGCTTAATGAAGTCGAATGCATGGCGCATCCCTCAGGAATTGATCAACGTAGAGAGTTTTATCGCTTTATCCTCGTTATCTGTGTATCTACAATGGGGAAAAATCCACTGTAAACTTCGAACTTTGGTGGACTCTCATCTGTTTTCATTTCTTTCTAGCTGTATCTGAGTTGCTCAATAACGTACTCTGACGCCGGTCGTCATTATCGGTGACTCATAATCTCTCATTTTCACTGGGCCATGTATGTCTAATATATTATTTAAAAAAAGCCTTTCAAGGAAACTGGAGTGAAAAGTTTAAAGAAAAAAACAAAAACGGAAATGACTTCAACAGTTAGTGATAAGAGACCAACGGTATCTACATGAATGGCCACCTTGAGGGCTTCAACAGATTCGATAACAGCTTGGTTATATCATGTGATTTCAACGGTTCTCAGTAAATTTTATGTTGATAGAAGTTTTGAAAACTATAGATTTATGGATTACTGTGAATCTCTTCATCGACCTCAGATAAAAATACAGACCACTGTCGTAGGGGGACCGATAGCAGAGTGGTAGTCATGCCGATCACCATGAGCACATTTGTGGTTGCATACCGTCCCGGGTTCGCCATGCATCCATTCCTTCTGGGGCTGGGAAATTTGTACCAGTCTTGTCCGGGAAAAGTTCACTTTCTGAATTCCAACTGGGAACCTTCTAGTGCGGATACTTCACGATTCCAAGGAGAGCCGACTCGACTAGCAATTAACGAGGCTCGTGACGAAAGGAAAAATGCCTAAAAAATTAGCCGAACTCGCAAGCAAAAAGTTGGAATGCATTCGTGGATAATGGATGCCAAGAAAGAAATCAAATGTAAGGATTGCTGCGATCTACACACTAGATGATAGAAGGGGTCGTATAAAATAATATAAAATAACGTTATCATGAGGTACCTGCATGACTTCATCAGTGTCTATTAGCTTCCTTTGGTGGTAACGATTTGGCAACGCTCTAACTCATCTAAAAAACTCCGTGAGCGAAAAAACTACGAAAACCTTAACTGCGAGATTTAAGCCAACAAGAGTGAACCTTGAAAACCAGAAATCACTGGTGTAACGGAAATTGTGCTAAAGCTGGCGCGATTGTTCGAGAACAAAAGCCTATAAAATCTGCCAACTTCCAACTTCCTAAAGCTATTTAATAAAGATTTGTGAAAGTCGTAAAAGGTTAGTGGAACGGCATGGACAACTTTGTCTGCACTTATATAATTGATACAATCAGATTTATTAACACATCTGCGACGACGTGACCTCTACTGGAGCAACAGAATGCAACATTATTGCCCGCTTTCAATTTTGAACCACCATCACTTAGACTGCAGGGATTTTTTATCATTTCAATAAAACGTTTTAGCATCTACACATCTTTCCCTACAAGGCAAAAGTTTTTTTCGTACTAGATCGAATTTTGTGGAGTCCATGGCATGTAGTGTTTTTACATTTATTGCTTCAAGGCTTTTAAAATGCAATTGTACAAGCGATTCCGTTCAGCAGGACATGATGATCTTCCCGTGATATGCTGATGTTGGTGGCAGCCATCTTTATATAGGAAATTTTAGAAGAATCTAGACTAATTTTTTACAGGATTCTAATTCCAAGAGATTCTAATTTTAAAGGATTTTTTTGTAAGGATTGTATCTACTCATTAGGCGACAGAGTAAAACAAGTTCTATAAGTATTGATTTTCTAAGCTCCTACACTGCTCTAATAATGATGAAACTACTGTCTGTTGTCAAGAAACCAACTTCTTTGTCGTGAAACAGATTGCGATGTATTAAATAGTTAAGTGAAAAGGTTTTGAAAAGAAAGTCGATCGAGGCACTTAAAACGCCCCTATAGGTTGGATTGCTGTGGTTTTTAGCGATTCGTCAGAAACCAGAACTCTGACCAAACGAGTGTGACAACGGTTTTTTTCATGTTCGGAGAATTCTGACCAAACCAATAGCATGACGGCGGTTCGCAGCCGACCTACTCCCAATGTCTCCTTGTCGTACCTTTCGATATAATATTCTCGAAAAAGCGAAATAATGAATAAAAAGATGTTTTCTATTCTTAGTAATTTTAGGGCGCTGTGGTGGACTATGTTACCAGTTATTTTATTGCGTCATGAAATGTTCTCCAGGATTATTACTGTTGGAATAGAAAACATTCTTTCTTCACCCATCAGATGTCACCTGTTTCCTTGCTTATTTTTCAGAAAAGAAAAACATTTCTGAATATGAAAATGCATCTGCTAGTATCAGAGTAAACACGTTGCAGATTTTTGTATATATCCTGTATCCTCATATCATGGTCTGACGTTGGAAAAACACTTTAAAACAAGGATATCTTGAAGGAAATAGAAGCAGATCTATAGATGTGACATGCTCATGTGTCCTACAATTCACGAGATCTGTGTTGTTGGCCCATAGTCGTGCTTCTTTAGTTCTTACATTACATTCTTACATTACATTACATACATTCTTCTCGGCTTTTTTTTCTGCAAACCTTTTTCCACATGGGTCGTGGAATGCGGTAAAAGTGATTCTATATGTTCTTTATGAATCTACTTTGTAGTTATTTGAATGCTCAAATAGCTCATCATCATGTGACCTCCGGTCACTAACACTTCGTTAACTCATTCCGTTGTCTTTCCATCGTCATCTACGATGGAGCTGGACTTCATGGGTTGCTTCACCTGCAGCTTCAGCATCCGTCTTCCTCTTAGCTCATTAATATGTTGAATGCTTATCATGAATGCTTTCCTCTGAAATCATACGGCAACCATATTGGGGGCTTTCTCATACTTTCACCACAGGCACTCGCCAGTGATTCTGGATCAAAGGGAGGTCTACCAGGCTTTTTGCATTGTTATCTTTGTATTCCTGTGGCAGACTTTGGCCAGGCTGACCTAGGCACTCCAAGGAACCACAGTGGCTAAACCAGCAAAACTCCGAAAAAATGGAAATTATGCTGCGGCCCGCAGAAGCAGTAAAGCCGGTCATCCAAGTCTCCAAGTAGGTATCGTTGTATTCCTCAAGAACGAAAGCGATTTCTGCAGCAGTTAAAATGCTAGCGAAAAGTTGAAGTGCTGCCGATCCAATGCGATCTAACCGATTGTTATTTTGAACTTAGTCTTTCTAACACAGTTACTTTTTATAGAAGGCTGAAGTATTTTTTTAGATCAAAACCATAGTTGAAATGTTGCCGTCATATAAGTTAGCAAAGCTTTCAGCTTCAGCCAATAGGTTTTTACTTTTCTTAGCTAATTACTTTTGTTTATAGTGTGGTAGAGTTCAATTAACTGTGCACTATTTTCTCTTGTTCACTCAAATCGTGAATTTCCATCGCTCTCATTGCTTGCATGTCTTATTGGATTATGAAACGATTCTCTTATGTTTGTTTTTTTTATAGCTGTTCACAAACTCCGGGACAAACAAGTGTAAGTGATGTTTTTTAGGGAGATGTCAGGTACAAAGTCTGTATCCATTCGAAATTCTCATTCCTGGTTAAACTCGTTGTTCTTGCGCTCTCAATTACACAATTCATTATTGTGCATTCACCTATATTACCTGTAGTTCCGTTGATCGTCAAGTGACTCGAGCGAGCAGGCGTTAGTAAATATTCCACTTCCCCCTCTCACGTGCAAGAGTAGCCCAGTGGGTTCTGCTCGCTCTAGCGACTCTTTGAGCGTGGTACCTTTCTTCTAGGCTTCCTGCAAAAACTCTGATCATCGGGATCTTCCTGCAGTGGGTTTGACATCCCGAGTAATGCAGTCACTAACGGCCCTTGTCCATCGGTTGTCATTCATACGCATTACGTGCCCGGCACACTTTATCTTCAACTTTTTTGGCGTATAGAACGGCATCTTTGATTCTTGATCGTCGACGCAGGTCGGAGCTTCGGATGCCATTTCTTACTTGTGTGAAACGGGATACTCCGAGCATCGTCCTTTCGACTGCGCGTCCAATAACGCGAAGTGATCTTTCATCCTGCTTGTGCAGCGACCATGTTTCTGACGCATATCTTAAGGCAGGAAGCACCATTGAGTCAAAAAGATGGCCACCGGAGTTTGGTGCTCTTTGCTGTCTTCACTACATCCTCTATAGTCTTGAAGGCTCTCCAAGCCGCTCGTTTCCTTCTGCTCAGCTATGGAGCTAAGTCGTCCATCATATTGATTTCCCGATCCAGAGAGACATAACTGGAGCATTCGGAGATATTCGTTCCGTTGAGCGTAAACGGGGCATACGAAACCAATCCGTTCTTCATGAACATCGTTTTTGTGAGATTTAGTCGAGGACCAATCTTTCCACAGGCTTTATCAAAGTCGGAAAGCATACGCTCCACTTGGCTAATGTTTGGTGTCATAAGGACGATGTCATCAGCAAAGCGAAGATGGTGTAACTGCCGACCATCGATTTCCACTCCCATATTATCCCCGTTCCAATGTTCGCATGACGTTCTGGAGGGTGGCGGTAAATAATTTTTGCGAGATGGAATCGCCTTGCCTAACTCCTCTTTTGACGTCGATATTAACGTCGTCGTAGAATGGTGACATCTTGGTTGTAAAATTTTCGCACAGCTCATGAAGAAATATTATATATTGAGTCTGATACTGATACTATTATATACAGTCACTATACTCTCTTATTGTCCAGAGCTTCCATGACTGCTTCTATCTCAAATGAGTCAAAAGGCTTCTTTAAGTCGAAGAAAGTGAGGCAGAGCGGTCTTTTTGTACTCTGGCGATGCTTCATTGAGTCTTGTTATTGTTATTCTTATTTATTATTATTTGTTATCATGTGGAAGTGATCCATCGCACTCAGTCCTTTTACCCTGCTTGCTCATATGGCTGTCCTTCGTCCAGGGTTCTCTCAGTCCTTTTTAAGATGACTCGAGTGGAAAGTTTGTGGACGGGCAGACAGCAAGCAGATTGGGCGATAGATGTCAATATCCTGGAGATCAATTTGAACCACAGTACGGTCTTGCTGGTCTTCCACTGAGTAGGGACCTTGCATTCAGACAGGTAACGTGTGAACTGCCGAGCCTGTATGTTTACGAAGACTGGCGGCCGGTTCTTCAGATGTTCAGATCTTATGCTCTCAGAACCTGGTGCTGTTCGATTTTTTCTCCGACGAAATCGCATGTCGGATTTCGGAACGGCGAGACGGTAGTACGACAACCAAGGTCCATAGAAAATCGATATTTTGAGTTACTAACTTATTCCAACATGTCGAAAATCAATCACTGAGAGCTCGTCAAAGCTAGACTTCGTAAATTTCTAGTAGAAAGCTATGGTTGTGGTAGTTATAACATGCTCTTTTCTAGAAAAATGGCTTACAGATATTACACGAGTTTGTTAGAAATCTTTA
Organism: Angiostrongylus vasorum; assembly: GCA_018806985.1. Lineage (NCBI taxonomy): Eukaryota > Metazoa > Nematoda > Chromadorea > Rhabditida > Metastrongylidae > Angiostrongylus > Angiostrongylus vasorum. The sequence continues at coordinate 2,495,629 of JADANN010000302.1, forward strand.
CTACAGCTCACGTTTCGGCACGGGAGTATATCCCACATGTGCGTAATCATAACAACGAAGCGAGTTCAGTAAAATAGTTACAAATCTAGTGTTGTGGCTAGAAGTTTCCTCGATAGAAGAACTCATTAAGTTAGTCGACCACATGCCGTTCATCATCCTGGAAGTTATTCGACTTGAAAACTGATGTAAATTTCATGATTTAGTAGACATCTTAGTGAAGACGAAGGTTTTGATATTGAGTCACCCTTCTAGTTAGCTACCGACCTTAATACTAAAAAGAGTAACAAATGTTACTGTAATGTGTTATACATTAGCCTCCAATCACAGCATCGTAGAAGTGAATGAATACACATTTGGTCTACACACTGAGTTTTCGTGGTGTATCGATGTATAAAGTAATTACTTTCATTCTCGAAGAAAAGTGAGGTAGTAATTTGCCAGTCCTAGAAGAGTCTGAGACTTGGTAACCGTTCAAAAATTGCCTCATACGTCAACTACTGTGTTCCTTGCGCCTTCCGAGTTAACAGATCTTTGTGCAGCCATAAAGCGTGGCGAGGTCTAGACGAATTATAGGATAAGAAAAATGCAGCTCTCGGTGTTAATCAATCCCTCCATACGCATTGCTCCCGGCGCCTGATGGTCTCATGGAATCGTCGAGATGCCTCACAGCTGTTAGCTTAAACGTATTCGTTTATATTATTACTAGGTTTTTCAGAGGGCACGTGTACCACACTGGTTAGAGGCGTTAGGCAATACACATGGGGTCGATCCCGCAAACGTGGTTGACCAAGCCCTGTACTGCCACGGTGTCGGCAAGACTTGTCTCGGAAGACAGCAGTACTGGCTCGATGCATCGGTAGCCCACCGCGATTCACTGTAAAGCTAGAAATGCATTCAATCACCTCCAACGAAGCTTAATAAATTTAAATACATGACGTATCCCTCAGGGATCGATTAGCTCCGCGAGCTTTATCCTTTTTATCCATTAGGTTTTTCAAAAAATTAATGGATGATTTTAACCTGCGTTTTTGAAAGTGGCATGTATTGGATAGTACAATAATCCTTATTAATCGAACCAAAAATCATCATATCCTACAAATTTTTGTCTGCAAGCAACAAATTTATTTGTCCGTTTGCATGAAATTGTGCAGTTCCGGAAGCGTTGAAGCTCTTGAAAAGCAGTTCCAGCCTCAACTTGGTCTCTTGAAGCATTTCTATAGGTAGGGAAGATGTTCGGCGAGTATAGTATAGGCAGGGATTCATAGTCCGGCCCGTTCAACATCTGCAGCATCGGTTGCGTGAAGTGCTGCAATTTCGTGTGCCATCCATTCTTCGAGTTTGTTCGGCTTTCAAATCTCTTCTTCATGCCCGAAATAGTTGCGATACTTAAAGGAGCTTCTTCTGGGAGTTACTGAACAGCTGTTGGTGCATTCGCTTTCACCAAAGCCCTCAGTGCACTTTCATCAATAGCAGTAAAATGCTTGTCAACTCCCACGTCTTCAGTGTGGAATTCGGTGCAGCGAAGTTCTCCAAAATCAACGACCATTGCACTTTGCATTCGTTAGCATTTACTTGGCGTCATACCTCATTGCTGTTCCAAGCTTTTTCCACTGCGTTGCGGCAGAGTTTGAATCCGTGAAGGCAAATTTGTTTGACTGGTTTTCTACTGTCTTAATTCCTAACGTGCGAAATCTTTCAAAAGTGTGTTTTATATTACAACTAAATAATATATGCCGAATTTGAGTAAGGCGAGCATTCTGCTAACACAAAGCAACCTGAAAAATACCTTTTTTTCTTACCTGAAAAAAGAAAAGCTTTTGTCAAAACATGCACAAGGGAAAAGCACTAACAAATCCGGCATCAACTTCCGTGCAACCTAGGGCTGTTTTTTGACATTACTGTTATTACGATCAGTGCATAATCATTGGTATAGCAACTATTCCCAGAATAGTCTCTGTTTCTTTCTATATCTATTTCTATCTTTCTATTAATGTATGTTTCTGTAGTAAGGGACCATATCCACTGTCCCGCAAGTTGCCTAGCAAATGTCGTAGTACGTAAATGTTTTTGATCCCATCCTAAGGAACTTCGATCGCTATAAACAGTCTTGTTATGCAAATCTATTTTTGCAACCTGAACTTGTTGCTTGTTACTACTGTCCAAAAGTCATCACGCGTACAATAACAAGAAGGGCATGAGGATGTTTGCGAGAGCTGTCTTCCGCCGCCGATCTCTTGTTTAGAGAGGATATAGAAACGGTAGCCGACGAATGTTTTCGGTAAAAATGCTGGACCGGTGCCAAATACCGCCCCCCTGGTTCGTCCCCTGTCAGGGTTCTTCCGCTTTTGGATCGGTACCGTATTGATGTCGTGTGTCACCAAGTTTGAGGTATTGCGCTGTGACAACTACGAAAAGTCTCACGTGGCGTCTTCTCACGAAGTCGAGTATTCTGCTTAAAGCTAGTGGTTATTCGATGCCGAGAACTGACTCGAAGGCCTGTTTTCCACTAGTAACTGCATTAATTGGTATCATAACAGAGTAGGCTTGCAATGTACTCTTCTAATATCATTACAACAAAGCAGAAGTTAAATGCGATCCTGAAGGGTAGTTTCTTTAGACGATTTTGAAGTGATATAACTAGGCTCTAGTTACAACTTTCATGTCAGTCGTGATCACATTATTCAGCGAGAAAGTTGAGAGTACCTAGTAATCACCATTTGTCCATGCACAAGGGTCGCACAAGGTACGCATTCTTGCCGGGGTATCTTTCTCCATTTTTTTTACACGAAAGTGGGCAGAAGAAGTTCGCCGGTCTCGGTCTCGGCTTAAGTTTACTTTTTACTGAGTGTTCTACTGATGTCGAATCTTTTTCAATTAAACAGAGTCTGCATGAGATGAACAACCTCTGCAAATTTTCGACACTTTTATAAACTCTTTCCAGTTGAGATGGAACAACAAATTATTTCCATGGACACAACTTTATTAATCAAAATCAAAAACTTTAGTGGCTACAGTATTTCGGAAGAAGGGAAACAATAATGTCGAAAGCGGCCTTCATTTAACCTCGGCAGTCGAATAATCAACATGTGTTTACATTCGATGTTCTTCTTCAATAAGCAGACACGAGGTTGTTATTATAGAATTTATTAGGATACAATAGCTGACGTTTCGGCGGTTTCCCCTTCTTCAGAGCTTGGAAAGGTCAAAACGAGATGCGATCTCCTTGGCCAAACACTTTTGTAACCCCAGCAGATAAAACTTAGCAAATAAATTTGCATTCGCATAAGAAACAGCTTCATTTAAACACCTACCGTTTATTCGTTGTAAGAATTTCAGTTAGCTGGTGGATAGCAGCCGCATAGCGTAGTCATACATGGGCAAGGACTGTGCCTGGGTCAAGTCATTCTTGAATCAGCCTGTAGTGTGGCGCCAGGTCACGAATGATGACAAACACTCCTCCTTGCGAATCATTTCTGAATTTTTGGAATGGATTCAAAACGCTTCAAGAGTTATACGCGCTGATGTTTTCGATTCCTGCGTGAGGATAGTGACTCCTACTTAGAAATCTTCTCCGTTGTGTTCCTGCATCCTGTGCACGCCTAGTGAGGTGTTTTGTTTGAATTTAGATTTACCGACTAGGTGTTCTTTTATGCGGACGCAGAGCGGTCTACCCGTTTCGCCAACGTATTCGTCCCCGCACGCTTTACAAGAGATCAGATAGACTGTACCCGAACTCAGATAGACCACTGCTTCTGATGTTTGCGCACCAACGTCACCATTGCTTTTGACGGCGGTAAACTTACGACAGTTATGGTTTTTTCGATCACATCCGTCATAGCTCATAGCCGATTTCTAATCGCATGTTTGTTTTTCCTTCTACCCTCTAGTTGTTAGTGTTCTGCTAGCATTCTAGGTATTTTGAGGACGCCGAAAAATTCTCTCTATCGTTGTCTACTTTTTTTTAAAAAATAACTGCGAAGTAATGCCGTCTAATGGTGAAAATTACATTAAGGAAGTAGATACAGCCTAGTTTCATACACAAGTAATGGGAAGGTACCACTGCTTAGAGACGATTTAGTAACTGGATTCCACTTCAACTGATCGTATTTTTTAGGAACAAACCATGTTATTCATAATTCTTGTTGCTAGCAGTTATCTAAAGAAGTGAGTCTAGTTAACTAGGAAAATCAAATGATATAAGTATACGTGACCCTACATGTGTCTTTCACTCTGTTCACTAGAGTTAACGAATGATTAACGAGATCATTGGCAAACATGTAGCCTAGTAGTTGGGGTTCCCTGGAATACGCACTCGATTGCTCACGGATCCGATCTCACCTTTCGAGCTCACCCAGCCTTCTATCTCCCTGGAGTCAGAAAATTGGTGTGATACTTATATTCGAGAATAAAAACACTTAGTAGATTCATCGATAGCCACCACAGTTCCTTGTATAGCCCAAATATGCAATCAACCTCTCAAAAGATGCTTAATAAAGTCGGGTCGGGTGAATGGCGCATTATGTATGGTCAGATCAACGCCAAAGGCTTTACCCTTCATTCCTATGCGGAATTTGATTAGTGGTGATGTTGGTGGAGAATGTGGTGGCTGAAGGCAAGCAATTGTTCTGTGAATCAGCTCTCCTAATGGTTCCTCGGAAATAGCAGCAATAATTTTTCGTATCCTTAATGAACTTTGCAAGTTCACAGGGCTGTTTACTTAACACGTTAGCAGGTTTTTTGGTTTTAGTTGAAAGTTTTACTATCTTCCTAATTTTTGCTGCATTCTGCGTCTGTCTGCGAAACACATTGGACTGCAATAATTTCATAACACTGGGAAGGAGGAACTACTGCTAAACTAATTGTCACATGACGTGTGATAGAAAAGGACAACAACTACTGAGTGTTAAGAGAAAAAACGCGCTAGCATTTGCTGATTTGTGCAATTATTTTGTACATAGATGTTTTCGCAGCATTCTTCAGCAATTACACTTATTGACGGGGTAACGAGTAGTGCACTGGAATTACTGGAATTCCTCGTTATCCAATCTGGTTATAAATTTTCATGTAGGTTAAAACGTGCATAGGAATTCGGCGTAGACCAGCCTGTGAGGGAAGGACCACAAATTCGACGTAATCAAGCATAGTTGTAGGTGATGAAATGGCTTGTACAACAACTTGCGATGGCCCGGCAGTGTATTAAATTAGCGCTGTTACAGTCTCAGACAAACCAACTGAAGAAGCGAGATTTCGCCGAGCATTCGTTGAAAATTTTTAGAAGTTTGAATTCTGTTTTTAATTTTTGGGAATTTTTATTGATGTACATGTTTAGAAGTAGAATAACACCACAAAGAAAATATTTTTACTTTTGAGGCAATAGGGCGAAGCCCCTCCCGTAAATCTATCATATTCGCAACTTCGCAAACATTCTAGTAATCGAGAAATTATTGTCACTTGTGGAAAACCACCATCTGGTGTAGTGAGTAAAGTACCAGAAGAAGTTGGAGTTGTAAAATCGACAGTTTTTCCATACCGAGAACTCTTCGGACCCAAAGATCTCAATAGATTTATGGATGAGACAGTGTTCTATAACCGTAAAGGTACCTGATTTCTACTTACAAGATATTTCAATCCGTACTTATTTGATTTGAAACAATTCTTTATATTCTTACTTAGCAAACTCGAGGTGTTATTTCATTTGTTTATTTACGCACAAGCTGTTTCGGCGGGTTTCGCCTTCCTCAGCACCTGGAAAGGTCAATTTAAGTGCAATCTACCCACCGAAACTCCTCCATAACCAAAAAAGAAAATGCTAAACCAAGATTACAATCACAGTGAATACAGAATAGCTTATTTGCACATTCACCGCGTCCTATGAGTTTTCCCCTAAATATGTCACGTGGAGACCAGCCGCACACATGGAAGCGTAATGTGCCCCTCCCATCAGAACAGGTTCAAATACTGCCCAATATCACGAGTGATTACGAGGCATTCATCTCTGCGGTTCATTTCGGGATTCTTGCAGTTGATGCAGAATGCCTCGAGAGCTTTGCGCGCTCGTGTTTCCGATTCCTGTGCGAGAATACCCCTACTTCAAAATCCTCCCCGTTATGTCTCTGCGTACGATGCGTTCTTAGTGAAGTATTTGGTCGTAGTTTACCGACTACATGCCGTTTCGCCAATGTATTCGCCCTGCACGTTTTACAAGAGATATTACTACTATTCAATTTGAAACAAGTTTAGGATTAAAAATCTCAAAAAAGGCGGAGTTCAATTTTAGAGTTTGGAAAACTTCCAATGACGCATTGAACATAGTCATCACATCCTGTTGAATACAGTCCACCTTATTCAATTGCTTTCCCTGTAAGAAATGCGAGCTTTGATACAAGAAAAGTGAAAAAGGGAATTGAAACACATTTAGTGGGAGGGCACGGCTGGTAGTTATTTCCATTGTAACTGGCAAAATTAGACATAAGATATAATAAGATAGATGGATACCTTAGAGTATTCTGTTTAGAATTGAAGGCGATTATTATTTTCATACCAAAGCGCATTGTAATCAATACGCGTCTCGTAAATGTGTTAAAGAGGCTAGAATCAAAACTATTTTTGCTGTTGTTCAATGGATATGTTTGTTTAGTTTGATTCAATGCTTTTTTCCCTTATAAGAGTCATGTGTTGAGAGTATCGGGCATCACGCACGTTAAAGAGCGAATCCGAACTTCCGACCTTCATAGAATAGAGATTCTTGGAAATTCGTTCGCCGCAAAACTGCAAAACGTTACTTTCACGGATACTTGGATATTCTGTCTTCACGAGTTGTGCGGACCGCGGCACATTTGCCATTTGTTTCTTTCCTCGCAATCGTCATCCATGGTGGTGGTTTTAGTCGAGCATGACTGCGTGTACGAGTCTCATATCGTGATCTGTAGAATAACTACAGCTGCGGGTACAGCTGATTAACTTTGTTTACGAACACGTCCTCCCAACGTGTAGGTGGCCGTCCTAGGAGACGTTTGCATTCTCGTGGAGTCCACTCTACAGTTCTTTTCGTCAATCTGTCGTCTGTTCTTCTGTTTTAAAACGTTATCTGTTACAATTGAAAAACGGAAGAATTACGAACAAATCGGTTATGCAATTGTTCTGCCGCAAAGGTCAGTGGGACTGTAATAATCGCTTTGCTTGTTGAACACATTCTAGCAGTTGTTGAAAATCAATTTTTCTTAGATCATTAGAATGCGCTGAAAGCACCATGTATACTTCAATTATGGTTATTTTCATCAAAACGGATGTTATCATTTCAACAACGAGCATGGACAATGAAGCACCTATTTTGCGTGGAAACTCCAAACGAATTTGCTAGATACTGATTCAATAGATGTATAGGGAAGCGCGATTAATTGTTTAGACCGGATACGTATTCAACCACCTTTATGGTGTTACGAGTGGAGTTGAATGCGCGGATACTGCCTAGAGAGTTAGTTAACGTCTGACGTGTTGTCTTTCGCTCTTTATCGTGCAGTACTTAATGAAGGTCAGCCAAAGTGACATCACCGTCTCGCAGAGGTCGTTCAAAACGAGGAGATCTCTCGATTGGAATAAAAGTGATGTATGAGCTGATCGAAAACTTCTATCAGATTCTGCTGAGATTACAATCTTCTTAACCGAATGATACCAGTGAATCGGGAACGATTCTTAGGAAAGCCGATGTAGAATTGATTTATATAGAAAGGGCGACTAAATTGGAGTACTAAATGTTACAGTATGTAACTAAATGGTAAAAATAACTTCTCACTAACGAAGACAACATCTCAAATGGGTGGACGATGTTCGGCGAATACGATGAGCGACTAGTAGCTTAGAATGCGAAACCTTGCAAAATAAGGAGTTGAAAGAAGTTGTGGAGGAAAAAAATGGATCATTTGCATATTTCCACATCTCCTTCACAAAATTCGTTAAAGAGAAACATAAATAGAGTTATGTGACGGGGTTTCACTGAACTCCTACCATTTCCAACCTTAAATATGTCATCGGCCTGTCTACTGATTGTGAAAACGGAGAGTGTAATGAATAAAGAGAAACCTTTGTCACGGTTTTATTCTACAACATTTACCTTGTCTTTCTTTACTGTGCGTGCCATTTTCCATCTTTTTATTAGAGATAATGGGCAGTTTCTCTTGTCTTGACATTAATGGAAAGAGCAAAGACTGCGTGCCAGTGAATTTAATCATACAATCATTCCAGATACTTCCGTATCGCAAACTTCTATTTTGTATCACACTATTTTTTAGCATTGGAACAGGTTAGGTACATTGATCTTCTAAAGGACAGATTTCTTCGCCCTTAAGATGCTTTTTTAACTGCTTCTATCAATTTCTCTAAACAAAAGAAATCAGTTACGTGTTCTGTTTTCACTGTGTTTGACGAACTTCTTACACGCAGTCGAATGGTTTCGAACTCCGGAATGTCGTTTATGATCAAATTCAAAAAAAAATCATTGGCAACCGTGTCCATAGATAGAGTGTTGGAGACATTTTTTTCAAACGTCGATTTTTCTCGAAACGTTTACAGTATACCGCGTCCGCCGGCTGGATGAAGTCGTCCTTTCTTGCCGTCCAGTACGAAAGAAAAAAGAACCCCTGTTGTTGCAACGTGACCGTCATCGAGCAATTCATCAAAGAGAATAGCGAATTCAATGCGAGCCGAAATCATTCCTAATGATAAAACATTCCTTGTGCCAAAATTCTTGAAAATTCTTTTAAAAAATTTCTCTCACATTGTCACGTATTTATCGTTAATACTTTATACACTTGAATAACGCTCAAATGACAATTTTTGAACAAAATAGACATACTGCAGACTATTACTGGTAGTGGTAACAGTAACAGTAAATGTATTAGTAGTAAAAGCATTGATTGTTGCTATTACGAAAGTCTTACTTACTCGATACTTGAACGGTCCGTCCTCACTAGTTGTGCGGGCACTAGCATAATCACCATTTTTCGAAGATTTGCTGGTTAAGCCATTGTGGTTCCCTGCAATCCCGAGAACAGGCTGGCCAAAGTCAGCCCCAGTTCGTCACCACGACAGGCAGCCACGGCCCTTGTAGATCAGAGGGAGATTTGCCACCATGCGACTTTGATATTAGGACGGTGTTGGATCCTGGTACTGGTTTACTCTTAGCTAGGCTTCCTGATGGAAACGCCGGACTACTTCTCAGCTTGGGAGGCCCTGCCAAAGGGACGAATCTCCCCGCTGTATATCGCAATCCGACACCCAGGAACACGTCCCAGCCACGATGAGGCAGTAAACCGTTGGTATTACGAAAGTCTACGGTGGAAAATGTGGCGCAGTGTGTGGGAGCGCCACCGTTGCACAGACAGTTATAGTTCGAGTATTGTCTTCCTCTAGGCCGTCTTCACTTACTAGCTCCTTCACGGTGTTAGTAAATTTAAAGCAAGCGTCCTCTATAATTTATTCTACATGACAGGTATACATCAACAATATCAGTGAATACCCTTTGAATTCACAACATTCTAATGAATTGAATATGACTTAGCTACTTGGATGACCCGCCTCCACTTTGTATTCCGGCCACAGCATAATTTTAATATTTTCGGAGTTTTTCTGGTCTAGTCACTGCGATTCCATGGAGTCCCGAGGTCAGCTTTGACAAGGTCTGTTCCAAGTCTTCACCACCACAGGCAGTCGCCGCCCTTGTGGATCAGATGGAGATTTGCCACCATGAGACTATTTAATACCAGCACGGTGGTGGATCCTGGTACTGGTTTACTCTTGGCTGGGTTTCTTGATGGAGAATCCGGACTCCATATCAGCTTGGGAGCGCCGGCTAGGAGATGGGCACTCCCGCTGTAGGTCGCCGCTCAATACCCAGGAACACCACCCAGCCACGATGAGGGGTAAACCTTTGGAAGGAATTGAATATCGCCATATTCAAATGCAATGCGAACATAGAAAAACCTTCAAGTATTACTGTATTTTTTATGCATACTTTGATTGTGTTCACATTTCTCGACGTAAGGCAATGAGCGTTCGGTGTTGACGAATCGGAACGAAACTGAAAACCAACCTCCATATTTACTTCAAGCCTAGTTTCTTGCTATTTTAATCAATTCTAGTTAAGAATTTGTTGCAAACTGTCATGAGGAACTACGAACAACTTCTTAATCTATATCCTTTTAACGATGACGTGTTTCTCGAGAGCAGCATTCTTTAAGACAAATACAACTGAAGATTGCAAACAGTGTAAAATCAACGGACTGTTGGCATTGAAATTCGATAGTTTTTGCCTATAGAACTCACAAAACTGGTTCAAAATTCTGGTACATTAGAAAGCATCGTTGTCAGCGATGACGGAGCTGTTGGGGCTTGTCGTACTGTAAAGTTATCGGATATTTGGAGTTTTTGTGGTGATGCAACAACTGTCGTGTCAGTTACGAACATTTATGAAATCTATCACTGTACTGCCTCCTGTCTATCATTCATCCATTCATTCATTCATCCATTCATTCATTCATTCATTCATTCACTCATTCATTCATTCACTCATTCACTCATTCATCTATTCATTCCTTAATGGATTTATCTATTCAGTTCTTCTAATCACTTAAATGCATTCATTTGTTCATTATTTCATTCCTTGCCATCATTTGTGCCTTCTTTTCCACCCTATGTACATAATTGGTGCTATTTCTTTATTCTCCCTCCATTCTTTCGTTCCTTCCTTGATTTTGAAAGTTTTTTTTTCGCAAAACTCTCCTTTACTTTTCTCTTAAGCGTTTCAAGTCTGTAGTATATTTATTCTCCAGTTACCAGCCTTATAATGTTCATTTATCATAAAACCTTGACAAATCCAGTTCAATGGCTACGAATTAATTTTGATCAACGAATGCCAGTTTGTCGTAGAAATCCTTCACAATTGAGATATAGTACCTGTCAGTAAGTGAAACTAGTTGTGTATCCGCAAGACATTTTTTCTGGTCTGAATCCAATTTTTTTCGTCAAATGTGACCTATTGGTAAGGTCGGACGTGAAATGGTGATTTTTTGGACGACCTTCTCGTGAAACGTGGGCTTAATGGTACAAAAAGGAAGAATGTAGGAAGCAAAACGACTTCCTGAACGATTTCGTGAAATGATTTGTATTCTTTCCGTTCATAATCGTGGCCATCAAAACCATCCATTAGTGAATTACTAGCTAAAAATAAGCCATCTTTCAAGTATTTCTTCTCCTTTTCCCTTCTTATTCTAACGAAAACCATTTGATAGGGATTTTTTCAGCAAAAATATATGTCTTTTCCAAATAATTGTTAGGAGAGCTAGTGGATCGTAGCCAAGAATGGGACAACTTGGTTACAAAAACCTTCTCTTACCTTCTCTCTCTACCTATGTTTTCAGTTCCTTGATTGATCCTAAGACCATTGTTCCCTTGGACGAGCAAGCATATACATACGGTAAAATAGGATTATACAACCATGGTTTATAATGTTTTTGTTAGGGGCGGTCACTTTCGTTTAATCCTTTTTTGTTTACCTACCTAAAGAGTAAATTGTAGATATTTCCATTTAGAACTGGAAGGTTTCTTTCTTCAGGATAATACTGTGAAGTAAAGCGCGATGGCGAAAACCACATCTTATGGTCTTCTGAGTCCATCTGTGTTTTGTATAGTTAAATTATAGCAGCTTAACATACCACAGGGAAAACACTGCAAAACCGCGAAACGCTGCTATTTTCTGCTCCGCTGTACACAGAATATTGATTTTTTGTGATCTGCAGTTGCTATTGATTAGATTACGTTGTCGAGATGACCTCCAGTGAATGGAGGATTTTCGAGTGATGGGTGTCTTCGAGGTGAAAATAGCCGATTTAGTTGATTTCCACATTTTTCGAATATTATTTTGTTTTTATGGAAGTTGCTGGAAGAATGCTTATCTTACTGAAAGTGGGAAGCAACATTTTCCATTCTGTTCGAGACAGTTCAAGACGTCGTACGTGTGACCTTCCACAGTTTTCAAACCGTTATCAGATATGAGAGTGTAACCTAACGAGTTCAATCCGTTCACGAACTCTTATAAAAGTGAATCATAGTTGGTCCATTCGTAAAGTTTCAATGACAAATTAAACCTTAAGATCGAATCAAGCAGAAGATCGGTCCATCGCAGCACCTTTTTCCTCATTCTTTCAACGCGTTTGATTTTCATTCTATTGTATTTGTCTTTTCATGATGTTTTTTTCTTGAGTTACTCGGTAAAGAAGAAGAAGTTTCAGGAAATACTTGTTGTGGGTTTGGAAGAAAGTCTTTCATTCAAAACCGCTGTTTTTTCCTTGAACATCTAAGGTTCTGTAATTGTTACGGAATCGACACTACTGTAACCGGTACTTTTTTTCTGTCATTCCAACCAAACAGTAACACCCTGTACTTATTCACTTTATCATCTATGTGTGATATGATTCTAAATGAAGAACTCCAGTAATGCGTGCATTCCTTTAGAAAACAACAGTTTACCGTAGTCCATTTTCGTTTCAGTAACTTGTTTTCACCCTAGTCTTCGGTCGTTCAATGATTCTGAGGGCGATTTTACTATTGTAACACCTTCAGAACAGTTCGAGTAAGCAGCATCGTGTGAAATGTGGAAAATCGATGGGAAAACAATGTTGTTATCACGAAGTGGATTGTTTGTAGACATATGACGAAATGTAAAACAATCTCCTATCATAAGAATCTCGTCCTATGTTGGTATAAAAAATTATTTTATCACAGAGTTGAAAAAATAACAAACATAGTTCAAACACCATCTGGTGAGGAAATATGACTCTACAGTAATTGACCGAAGTGTTTTCTTTCTATCATGTGTTAGATCGGCTACTCATGGGGGTTATGGGGTCAAGCACAGAACGTTATCATTTGATTTCTTAGTATAATATTACAGTATTATAGCTCAGTTCAACGAACTGCTCTTGCCAAGTACATACTCACTGAAGCCGTTCACCACTTAGTTATTATATCTATCCATCCTTCAATGTCAATTAGTGATTAAAAGAAATTCGTTTGGAAGTAAAGAGAAATTTACCAATGACTCAACGGCTTAGTACTGTCGGTGGAAATAGACATTTTTTGCCGCTTCACTTCATCTTCATTTTATAAGACTAATGCCGAGAATTTCATTCCGTTATCGTTTCTCTCAAAAAACCCGTATGCTGAGGTCATCAGTTTTCCGACCAAGTATTTCCACCTGCGCTTGTTGAACTCAGAGAGAACCCCTTTATCAGTTAGGTTTAATCGGTCGCATAACGCTACTCTCACGTAAAAGAGCGGTGTTTGCACAGATGCAGATAGCGACGACATTTTAGTGATTGAGTGGGTTATCGGGTCGGGTGGAGCGTGAACTCTGGGAATTCGTCCCTGAACTTCCTGGTTCGACCAACACCGTGAGGTAAACTATGTGTAGGACGAAGGCGGACGTAACTTCTTCTCACAAAGCGGATTGCGACAACTCAAACCATGCGGTGCAATCGTATCCGACTTTTCGAAGTGAAAGTAGTCAGTTATGCTGTTTGCACAACTTTACGATAACATGTTTTGCTACTTATGATTGTTTTAGCTCGAAAGTATGTGTTTTACCTCGAAAGTATGATTACTGGAATTGATGAGTCATCTAGATGTTTGTTTTCCTCACGTCTCCAGTTACTAACCTGTTCATACCAAATATTGTTGTGTAACTCTTCCTTTATAGATAGCCTATATCACCAGTAATCAGTTTTCTGATTGAACCAGTCAAACGTGTACCGATAAAGTTTCTGCTACTACATGAATATTGAGATAAGAGGAAAACTCGGGACCTCAGCTGCGCTTCGAACCCATAACTATCTATCCCTGGGGGAAGTTGACGGGTCCACAGCTTATAGCACAGTTATAGTAATAAACCGCTTAGGAGATAGGCAAAACGAGGTTTTCGGTTTCTACAGTGGATCACAGTTGATTTCCCGGAAAGGATAGTCCATTCTTTCGAAAACTATCAGAGGTTCCAAGTTTTATTCATATCTGAGCACTCTTCTGGTTCTATTTCACACAAAACCTTTTCATAAAAGAGGAATAGGCAGTAAATAAAAGTTAAAACGAATTCTTTACTTGAAATACCGACTTTCTATAGACCTCAGCATAAATAATCGGTGTATTTATTTATATGATCGCAAAAACTGATCTCGTTGAGCTATGCGAAGTAGGTATAAGCTGTCGTTATCGTCATCGACGTCGTCGACGTTGTTGTTGTTGTTGTTGCTGTTGTTGTTGTTGGTGTTGGTGCTGTTGGCTTCAGAGCCGTGGTGCTGCGAGTGGGAAGTCTTTAATGCTTCCTATCGCATGTTTCAGTTTCTCCAATTGTGTTGACCCTACTTATTCGTGGTACTCGAAAAGCATTAGATTTTGTACTCTATTTTGGTCCTTCGTTTTGAGTATCCTTGACGAAGAGATGACTATAGATAGCTCATTAATTTCAAAACTGAGTAAGTTTTCGCCTTTTTCGTCAATGACTACTTTGAACTACATCTCATAGGTCACACACCACCAATGGTGCCACCACGTAGACTAATCTATTTAAGACACATCGAAATAAGGATATAAGGGTCGCTATCCTCGCAAGGTTCTCAAAACACGAACACGCAAACTTCTCGAGGCTTTTTGGATAAATGCCAAGAATCCAAAAAAAGAATAGTAGGAAAAATGCCCAGAGATAACATACGATTTAGCCCCATGTCTCAGAATTTATTCTTGATGTACGGTGGTGCAGTCATCAACCATATGCGACTCTGAACGGCTGTTCTTCCTCGATGGAAGGCAGGTAAAAAACGTTGGGTTTCTCGAGAAGCCGGTGATCGTGTGATTATCGCATCCCTATAGCAGTCAGTATTTCACTAGATGGCACATAGAGCAACAATATTCCTAAAAGCCGCTTTTCGTTGAAATTCGTCATAAATATTTCCCTGGATTGTGCGCCAACTAGTGAAGCACGGACTGTTATAGGATGCATGGCCTACCGAAAAAAAGAGGACCATATTAGACGATGCCAATAGATCAGCGCCTGTCTTTCTACAACAGGGCACTGCCGAGTGAAATTTTTTCATGGCAGCGGCACCAGTTCCAGTGGATTCGACTCGGTGCGAGAAAGAACCTCCCACCCCTCCACATGGTGAGCACGACCATCTGTGGACCATCGACTCATGTCAAGCTGGCTCTGAGGAAGACGGAAGCATCGGAGCGTTAGACCAATAAAACTGTTTTACCAATCTTGTGTTAGCTTATTAGTCCAAAGAGTCAAAATAGCTGTTTCCTCGGCAACAGACAGATGTTTTATCCAATGATGCTGAAAGCTCTGAGTTCCGCAAACCACAAAAGTTCCAAGGTTTTTTTACAGCTCTTCATAAAAAACTCTCGTTTCAGTGCGATCATATAAATTATGACTACTCAAATTATGCGATATGATGTCCTTCAAACTGATATGAATTTATCATATTTCACATAATACCCCGCTATTAAAAAGTAGGCGAAAAATAAAAAAGTGACGGCATTGTTATATATGACATAAATTCGCCTTAACTGGGTTCAACGCCGATTTGTGCTCTCCAGGTCAATCCTGTTGACGGGTGAGTGCTGTAGTGCCTATAGGTCAATAACACGGCTGAGGGACACCCTAAGCGAAGGACTCGCATGGTGTGGTGGTGAACGCGTTAGTCCCCGGAGAGAGTGGTAGTGTGTTCGGTCCCCAACGGTCTGAGGTTTTGCAAATATCTCACAACATCGTGGTTGTATTTTAAGGCTTTATTTATCAAAGACTTATTTTTAGTAAGTAATTGTCAGTTGTTCTGAATGGTGATTGACTGGCAAGGGGTTCAGTGAGTATATTGGATTAGGTAGAATTTCACTCCAGAATTTTCTGACGTCCCCGTGGGTTGTGTTATGATTTTTTAGCTGCATTTTAGAATATAACCTAGTAAAGAGAAAGCTTTTTTCTACGAAGTAGGGACATTCTTCGGCCTTTTTGAACAACGTTTGTCCAGTTAATTTTGACACTGATTTAATGGGATGTTTGTAATAGTTTTCTTACGCTTTTTGAGGATATTCTCCTACAAAGTGAAACAGAATGTTTAAATCTTCCCCTCCGTTTAAATCTTCTTTTTAAATGTCTAAATCTTCAAGTTTACCTTATTTCATCTTAATATTATCTATGGTTCGCAGATTTCATTTATTCTTATCTGCAAGATCTATCCTCCTCACTGTTTCATGTCAACTTAAAAAAACTGCTAAACAAGTTAGCAAGTACCATCTTGGTAGTTATGAGAATTGTTTTCTGTCTCGCAGCTTCCTCTAGTTTTAGTTTGGTAAACAGTGAGATGTGCCAGGCAAATCTGGTAAAACAGATTTTTAGTCATCATAATAAACTTTGACAGTCTCTCACCTTGCTCATTACATTCCATTCTGCGAATTTGTAAAGAAAAGGTTCCGTTTTTGTGGTCAGTCATGGCCTTTAAGTTTTCAGTGGTAAATTTGTATAATTCATAATCCTTTCACTTGTGAGGTCATTAACGCCTACTACACACTACTACATAGTGTTCTTAGCTTTCATCATGCATTTTCCCGAAATTAACATAAGTGCACTGGAAGAGTAGATCGTCGGACATAGCAGTTGTGAAAGAAATTGGAAAGCAAAACAAAAAAAAGCAACAAGGCAACCAAGGCTTACAATGGCCTGAAGGCTCCTAATCATATGCCATTTACTTCCCCTGTCATTTAACTCTCTGGTTTTGGCCTAACTGTGCTGTAGAATACAGTCTGCGTATACGCTAACATGCGTGTTCATGAACATCCTTGAGTAGATGTAGAAGTTATGTGTGAAATCGGAAAGAGAGAATCCATTCTGTTAATGCAACTGCGTCCCAAGGTCGCTTTTTGCTATTTAACCCCGTGTGCGCCACCATGAGCCGCACCCCGTAACATTGCAACTAACTTGCTAGGATTCTTTAACGAGTTAGATACGACCTACACATGAACATCCAGTTCTCGAACTGAGTTTTAAGATCATCGGTTTCAATCAGAGTCCTTATATGGGTTTCCGGCGCGTCTCATTCTATACCAGTCATCTTCTACACCCTTATCATCATCAAGAAAATTCTGATAACTAAGTGTTATACCTGGGTACCGGATTTTAATTGACGGTTTTCTTTAAAGAATGCACTTATATTTGGATCCGTTCCTCTAATTTTTCCTCATATGAACGGATTTCTCTAAGAGGCAACTGTAATCAACTTTTTGCCTCTTCTACTACGTCTCCCTCAAGTCAAAATTATCTTACTCAAATTCTAATCTTGAAGGTGACTATAGATCAGCACCCTAAATACTGGGATTCGAACAACGCTAACTGTTATAATTAGGATTTATCACCCACATTTAATGACTTTGTGTTACAGGTGAAGACTTTCATTAATATTTTTCTTTGTAATTGAGTTGAATTAAACGACTTTTTTCCAAATGTATCTTATGCATTAGTGGTAGAATAGGGTGGTCAGGGTATAGCTGGGCTTTTCTTCTTTCTGTAGTTCTTCAGCTGAACTCAACCGGCGCACTTCACCGAGGTTAACTGTGCATTGAACTTAACCAATTGTTCCAGTTAAGTAGTTTCATTCAGTGACTTGAAATTTGTTGTGTAGAAGAAGATGGTCGACCAGATGTGAGTTTGTCATTTCGATTACCACGCTGAAAAAATTTCTTATAGGCATTGATTATTACCACTTCAACAGTTTTCCAATATCTTAATTGATGGTTTCGATATTCGTCTCTGAGAACAGCTTAACGAATTTGTGCTCTATTTGTCGTACAGAAAATATGATTCCTCTCAACAATTTACCGCCTCCTCGTGGCTGGGAGGTGTTCCTGGGTGTCGGACTGCGATGTACAGCGGAGGAATTCGTCTCCTCGGCAGGGTCTCCCAAGCAGAGAAAGAGTCCGGCGTTTCCATCAGGAAGCCTAGCTAACAGTAAACCAATATCAGGATCCACCACCGTCCTGGTATCAAAGTCGCATGGTGGCAAATCTCCCTCTGATCCACAAGGGCCGCGGCTGCCTGTGGTGGTTAAGACCTGGAGCACACTTTGGCCAGGCTGTTCTCGGGATTGCAGGGAACCACAATGGCTTAACCAGCAAATCTTCGAAAAATGGTGATTATGCTAGGGCCCGCACAACTAGTGAGGACGGGCCGTTCATATCAAGTATCAAGGCTATATGATTTAATTTGACGTTAAAACAAGAACAAAGCATTTAGCGCCGACTAATTCCACTGAGATGTCCTATGCATTTAGGTCAATCCGTAGAATCGTAGGCGTCATTAAATGCATATTTGACTTATTGCCTATTGTTGCATCAAGTCATTGTTTTACCTTCCGAGATAAGTCTCGTAGCAATTTACCGACCTCGTGTGCATGGAAGCTATGGTGTGCCAAGAATTGGCTCGGGACCGAACTAGCGACCACCTGTATATTTGTATTACAATACACCTCTTAACCACTGAACTATACGCACTACTCATCTAGCGCGATTCCTTTCTATTCAATTTGTTTTTTTTTACAAAATATTATCACTAGTGATCGCACGTCGACCAAATGTATCAGTTATCGTTTAACTCTTCATGTAGTACTTAAAAAAAGTCAAACGGGGTTTTGTGTATATCATAGCAGACGCTCATATACGGATGATCAGAAACATTTTAGCCCAAGAAGGTTAATTTTTTTACATGATTCGCGAGGAGCTACGAAAGCCACAATAGTTGTAGTTTATAATGTAGTATATTATATATTTATGGGATAATAGACGTAGAACAGATGGAATAATGGGAAAGGAAGTGTTTGTTTTCATTCGCAGTTCTTGTTTGCAATTAGGTAAAGATTTTTGATGTAGTACAATTGTGGTGCCCTAATAGTGAGCGATGACGTTGAAGGGATGTTAGTTATTTATCCACTTATTGTGAGCACATCAAACATCAAAGATTCCATTAACTTCCAGAGAAAGTATGGTTCTTGAATCAAGTTCTAACTAACTTGATTTTCCTCCGTTCTTCTACATAGAAAAAGTACAATGGTAGTTTAAGAGGTTGTTGATGCTTATGAATCGAACAGAGTGAGACTACTACTAAGATCGTGGCCCATTCGTGGACGATCATCGTACTCGTGAATACTAATCTCACTCATGAAAAAGGCTTATTCATTTCTTACCAAGTCAGTGGACATTAATTTCTTCTTGTGAAGAAAAGAATAAAAATCAGGGTATCAGCGACCCTTCCCAAATCGTTTAGATGTGGGGGTTTTTGGTTTTTTTTCCATGGTGATTCGAAGCAGAGGTCGTAGTTCTGTGATTGCACTCAAAACTAGTGAACCATTCGCTTACCTCCGAAATTGATTTCCTATGATTTGATACTTCAGTAGTACATAGCACAGATTTCAGTTCTGTTCTCATAGGGAATACTATTGCTTTAAATGTAGATCTTATAGAAGAAAGTTTCTCTATTCCGAAAAAAATAAAAGACGGTCGTCAGAAATGATGCCATATATTTTTTGAACAGTTGTGTTTTGAACACAACCGGTGAGGACGTGTCGTCCAAGTATCCAAGTAAATCCCTAGAATTTATGAGGGAAGAATGTCACAAAAAACCGCTTGTATGGAAAAAGATTTTGGATTTGTTAAGGGTAGAATTTTAGTTCTTTATGGATCAACAATTTTTATCGTTTTAAGCACTATTCTGCGACTGAGTACCGTAGGATAGTTTCATTTCAGTCTGAATATTATGACAAAATTCGTCTAGAGATCTCGACTTGCTACACCTATAGCTCTTTACAGCTGTTCTCAACCATTCACTGTTTTGTTGATGAGCAGAGAGGAGCTTGTTAAGAAGAAGATTTATTTAGTACAGATAGTGGCTGACGTCTCGGCGGTTTCGCTCTCTTCAGAGCCTAGACGGGTGTAATTGACACGTGGACTACTCAGCAAAACATCTTCATAACCCCAGCGGAAAAAAATCAATACGTAAATCATTTTTTCGCATAGTAAAAAACCTTCCTTTACACACGCGCCATTTTGTTCTTTGTAAGTCTTCCAGTGGAGACCAATAACACAGAGACTTACACATTACATGGATGTGGAATGGGTTGGCTCGCATCAGAGAATCGGTCTGAGATAAGGCACTAGGTCACGCGTGATCACAACCTACTCCTCGTTATGGCTCATTTTTGGATTTTTGATTGTTTATCTGCTCAATGTCGAGGTCAAAAGGAAGTCGGTCTTGTGAATTAATCTCAATCAATCGCCCTATTATCGATAAAATCTCTACCTCATTCCTTCAGCGCACTTTGGCGGAAAAAACTTCTATCTACTTAAATTGTCTCCGTACTCCATAGCATATCATTCCCTCACTCTAAAAAATGGTTTATCACCTCATCATAGCTAGTGATGTTTCTTGTTAAAGTCCGTCATTCGGAAATGTTTTCGAAACTGTCTAGAAATTTGACATCTCGATATACCCGTTCGAAAAACTTAGCTAAGGTTAAATTAACACTAAGAATCACCGCCGCCTTGAAAAAGGAGTTTAAAAAGTGGTAAACTTTTTTCCTGATGTACAATAACGTTGGCCATTACTGGTGGGGGTCAACATTGCAAACTCGCGGTATATTGGTCTTTCAATAACTCAGTGAAAAGAAATTCCTCCAAAATATTTAAAAATGAGCGCGTGGTAGAAAATGTGCTGATAATTTTAAAATTGCTCGCAAACTTGGACCATTAATCTATTAAGGCATCATATATCTAACATTTTTCTTAGCCTGTTTAACGTATTCCGGGTAACCATACTCCTAACACCTATCGATAATACATTCACTTATCCTCAATACAATACTTGACCAAATTACTATGCCCAAAAGTTCGAAAGTTGCCGGATTTTCTCTTTCCAAACTTCCAAACGCCTAAAAAATTACTCTTACAGGAACAAGAAGAACTATGTACTATATTTTGTTTGTTGTTTCTTATCAGTATCTGTAGGCTAGTATCCGTCTTGTGTTTGCTCCTGACGCGGTTTCTTTCCTATAGTGATTCGTCACTATAGTTACCAGTTCAGTAAATATTGTAATGTTGCTCATCGATCTAATAAAGTCCTATGGAACGTTTGATGATTGGTAAGAAATTCGTCGTCCGTATAAAACACTATATGACACCAATCAGTCACACCAACATACGATTAGTGCTGAGTGCGTTTCAGGTGTGTCAACGTCAACGTCTGTAAAGTTATTACTGCTGAGACTGTGATCGAATTACCATTCGTATTCTGTCGTATCACACCCGATATAGTATCTGTTATTCAAATTCAAAACTACCATATCAATATGATATCAACGAAATTTTGTGAACAACTTATGGCTCGAAGCTTTTCGTCGTTAGGTCGAACGGTTGGCACGAATCCGTTCACAACGATATCATTATGTATGATGATTTGTGCTGTGATGTGTATTGGATTCATTCGCTTCGAAGAAGTGAATAACGTTCGTACCGAATACTCACCGTTAAACAGTCCTAGCAGAAAGGAATACGCTATCGCTAAAGAGTTTCTCAATCAGGTACGCTTCAACACCGTCTTCTTACCAACTGACTGTTCAAATTGAAAAGCACATTAATATGTAGTGATGTAATGCCTATTTAATAATGCATATCACTTTAAAATCTCTACGACCCAACATTTTTTTATTGGTTCACTTACATCAATCCATTCATACGACGTAATTAATTAAAACGCCTAGGGTTAAAAGCTCTACCCGAAACTGGCCATGACATTTCTGAATGTTCTACATTCGATTAAAGGTAGAATTTCCAGACTGGAGCAAAAAAGCAAGCTTGAGGTTTTGCTGATTACAAACTCCAATCGTTTTCGTAAGATAGGGAATGAACTTTGAGGAAGTTTGAAAAAGAACAGGGCACATGTGTTGCCTTATTGTTCTCGCTTGAGCTAAACATCCTAAACTGGTGGTTTTTGGATGAACTCCCTAAATGCTCCCTTTTTAAACAGAGTATTGCGAAGAATGTTTTAATCACCTCCCAACGGTTTACCGCCTCATCGTGGTTGGGAGATGTTCCTGGGTGTTGGACTGCGATGTACAGCGAGGGATTCGTCCCACAGGCAGGGTCTCTCAAGCTGAGAAAGAGTCCGGCATTTCCATCAGGAAGCCTAGCCAAGAGTAAGCCAATACCAGGATCCAACACCGTCCTAATATCAAAGTTGCATGGTGGCAAATCTCCCTCTGATCTACAAGGGCTGCGACTGCCTGTGGTGACGACCTGAGGCTGACTTCGGCTAGGCTGTCCTCGGGATTGCAGAGAACCACAATGGCTTAAGCAGCAAATCTTCGAAAAGTGGTGATTATGTTGGGGCCCATACAACTAACTAGTGAGGACGGGCCGTTCAAGTATCAAGTAAGTATTTTAATCAAAGCGAAATGTGAAGCCAAAAACTGCCATTCAGATTCCTTACCACCCCAGTTGTTCCTATATTTTACAAGTTTGTTACTGCCTCTATTTTTCATGGATGATATCATTTAGAGAAATTCGGTTTTCTGCTGTATGCACTGATAGACATTCACACAGACGTGCACATAAACACGTACGCATACATCTCTACATACAAACACCTACATACAACATAAACCCAACAACTCCCATTGATTAATGATAAAACAAGCAAAAATAAGTGATAAGTTCGTGTAATGTGGAGTTTCAGAACGGCTCACTGGATCCATGCTACATAATGATAAAGGCGGCTGATGGTGGTTCGTTACTGCGCGAGAAGTATCGCACTCGCCTCATGGAGCTCATGGGAACTCTACGCGACAACGTGACCGTGGTCCTCCGAGGTCGGAGTTACGGATTCCGTGAACTCTGTGAGCCATATTGTGAGCTGAACACCGCATTTCTTGCCTTTCTCAAACTCTACAATTCATCGATGCCGTCCACTTTCACATATCCGCAAGTGGATATGTTTGGTACACAGACCTTTATCGGTGAGTAAAAAAACTTCTGTTTGGTTAATTAGTGTCCCAAAAAAGTTTTTTATTAGCTTAAAGCTGATGCAATGATGATCGAGAGTTCTAAATAGCTGCGCACTCTAATATAGATTGCGAATATAATATGGTATAGAAAGGGTCGCTAGTTAAGCGAATAGTAAGTGAGACCGAGTGTCAGTTATTTCATATGGCTCTGTAACATTCTTTTTTGAAGAGCATCCTTTGTCTTCTTGATAGGAAATTAAGTCAAGTTTTTCCAAAATTGCCCGAGGGTTTTGAAAATATTCTGGAGCCACCTTATTGTGTGAGCGAGCTTATGAGAGCTTTTGGTGTTCCGCAAATAAACACTGTGTCACGAAAAATTTTCAATCAAAAGCCAATGAGGAATTTGCCACTTACTAACATCTTATTTGTTCAAAGCTTCCATGACCATTTTCACCTTAACTGAATGGAAGGCATTATTTATATTGATAAAAGTGAGATAGAGCGGTCTCCTTAACCGGGTAGATTTGATCTTATATCGACTGAATCCTTTTCGAAACCCTGGCTTGCTCGCATAACTGTTCTTCGTTCATAGTTCTCTCAGTGTTGTTATGCTCTTGACATCGTTTAGATCCTTTCTTTTTTTAAACCAGGCAGTTCTGCTTGTTTCCACTGAACTGCAATCTTCTATTCGATGGGTAACGTGTTATATGTGAAACCAGTTCGTTGATAAGGATTGACAGCACGTTTTTTCGAATGTCTGGGTATGATTGAAAATTTTTGATACTGTGTTGCAGTTATGGATTGATGACCAATGCCATACTTCTGATTCGCTAACGTTCCCTGCGTTACACATCAGTGATGTGCGTTTCCTTTTTGAGGCATGCAGTAGCTAAATTCAAGTTCAAAGTAGCGTAATTTTTCTTATCCTTCTTCAACAAGTATTAGTTTACCGTCAGTACTGACTGTTTTTTTAATGAATCTAGTGCGGTAGAGTTTAAAACTAGACATTCTTCTTAGTTTTCGCTTACGGTTCACAATGGTTTGTTGAAGCGGTCGTAGAATCTAAAATGATCCATTTTTGTTTCATTCGTTTTCTTGGCAAATTTACTCTTCGGATAGCAAATTCGTCAGGGGCGATGCCGGTCTTAGCAAAAACTGTTGGCTTCACAATGAACTGAAGTTTTTTCCGGTTCTATGAATTTCCCTTCATAAAAATGAATCGTGACGTTTACGTGCGAACTGTGATGTATGAATGCTCAGCGAACAGACGACTTTTTGCGATTTGCTTTATTACTCTTCCAAAAAGCCGAAGGATATTTGAGAAATCGCATGGGTGTGCAGAAAATCATTAAATAGCGCACAAATGGTATGTGTTCGCATACTCTGAGAAAAATTTCCAATATTCAATTGGTCACACGGATTTGTTTTCTTGTTTTTTTTCGAAGTTCCTGATTTCTTCGTCATTTTTTTCTTCTTACTCAACTAGGAAGAAAATGTAAAAGCAGGAAGATGATGTAAATGAATCCATTATTAAAAAATATGTGCGGATGCTTACAAATGTGTTTGCTTGAACTTAACGTGTTGTTCATAATAACGATGGAATTAGCCATACTAGTTACTTCGATACTTGGATGGCTCGTCTTTGCTGGTTGTCCGGCCCCCAACATAATTACTATTCTCCGGAGATTTACTAGTTCAGCCATTGTGGTTCCCTGGAATCCCGAGCACAGCCTGGCCAAAGTCTGTCCCAGGTCGTCACCACGACAGGAAGTCGCAGCCCTTGTGGATCAGAGGGAGATTTGCCACCATGCGCCTAGTTTGATGCCGGAATGGTTATGATTCTTGTTATTAGTTCATTCTTAGCTTGGGAGAGCCTGCTGGGGGATGAATCTCTCCTGTGTACATCGCATGCCGACAGCTAGGAACACCGCCTGGCCATAATGAGGCTTTAAACCATTGGGAGGATGTTGACCATAACTGACTGATATTGCTGAAGATTCCAAACCATTGCACATTGAAAGAAACAATCGATTTCTAAGGACTTTGGTTAGGTACTCAAATGTTAAGCATTAAATTCGGATTTTATTTCGAATGGTTTACTACACTGGCCTGTGTTAAATGGCGAACTTTCCGTCGGTCTGTATTGCTGTTGTAGCTGTGATTTTGTTGAGAAACAACTGGATCTATCATTGTTCGTCATAATGGTCATTAATGACAGTCTTCTGTGATTTCGTTTGTTTGTGTTGTTGAGTGCGACAACAGATTCGGATTTGACTTGTTCAGTTGACCAACTTATGATACGAATCATTAATGCCACAAGAATCGCTCCTTTTCGAAATATTCCTAATCGCAAAGGTGTAAACCTACGTCTAATCGCTTAGCATCCATTGACAGGTGCCCGTGAAGAAGTACCCAAAACACATTTATCATAGTCATCTCGGGAATATAAGACAAATAGCATTCTGCATTGATCATTCGCTTAAGGATTCTTCATGTGCATACGGCTCGCTCTATCATGTAAATCGTGATTTATTGCGTGCTGAGCCTATACAGTGACTTGTGGGCGCGTACCAGTGTAAATCAGTGCTTCTGTCTCCCAGAAACATGTGAACCAATAAATTACCAATCTCGGAGATTTTAAGGGCTTGCTGGGCCCAGCACACGGCGTCGAACCAATGATCACCTGCGTACATACAGTATGACACGTATAACCAATGCGTTACACGGTCTCATAGGCGTTCCACTGTGTAAAAAATAACTATTACTATGTAAACCATTAAATATTTTTATTGACAATTTTCTAACTTCAGGTAACAACGTGTACGGTATTGCGTTTAAGAATGGAACACATCTTATCGAATCGTTCACTACGGCAATTCTTCCGCTGTTTTTGGTGAGCTCTTACGAGGACAAGGATGTCACCTACGCATGGGTGCTTGCCGCTCGCAAGATGTTCTCGGAGGAGCGTTTCCAAATCTTCAAGGTAATGTGTTAAGATAAAGAGAGAGCACTAAAATCTGTGAGAAACTCCTAGGCTATGAATTTAAAACCAACCACCAAATAGCGGAAAGTTCCCTTTACCGTAGCTTCAAGAGTAGATATAGGACATCTCGTTTCTTAGCTGTCAGACTTATTCAGTATAATTTTGGCTAAATAAAAGCATAAATAATCCTGTAAGAATTTAGATAGTGCAGGTTGAGCGCTGACGTTTCCACTTTATTATAAACTTTAGAGTGAAGCAACCGGTGACTCGTTGGTGTCTTCCGAAGTTCGACGTATGGGTTTGGAGACAGCACCAATGATTGTTCTGTCCATTCTTGCTATGGTTCTATTTACCGTATTATCATCAAGAAGGTGTGCATAGTAGTCTTTGACAATTAGTTAGTTCATAAAATATGTGAATGTTTGGGAAAAGCACTTGTGGAGGACAAACAAGGCGTGATTACTTACCACAAAACTAATTGCGGTTTCAGGCCTTCAGTTTCAAACCATTATCACTAAATTTCTGTCGCGTTGGCAAAAGCAAGGATTCCATTTTATTCTTGCAAAAACTTCAGGCGTGATCCAGCACGTGCAAAGCCATGGGAGTCACTGATTGGGTGTCTGATCCCGTTGGTGGCTCTACTATGTACAACTGGATTGTTGAGTTGGTGCGGATGGATGTTTCAGGTAGTTCTTCATCGAGTGGATTTTTTTCGGAGTTTATTGCGAAATGCCTGTCTTAAGAGATTCTCGTTGAGAGTCTTATCTGATTATCGTTACTGCTAATATTCTAGCTATATCACTTCACTGACGAATTCTAGGCCATCATCGTGGCGGCGTTCTTCTTGGTACTTTCTGTCGGCGTTGATGATATTTTTATTATGCTAAGAGCTTGGGATCGAACAGACGTCAACGATGAAGTGCCGAAACGCTTGGCGTTGACCTTAGAAGAATCCGGACCAAGTATTTTGATTAGGTATTGACTAAAAATAATTGCAACAAACTTCGCTGACGGCTTATTTTACCAAAACATATCTGAGCCATTTCCTATAGAAAACCTCGTTTTATTCGCTCTTTTTGTGGATTGGTTATTCGTTTCACTACACGAGAGCTACTACTTTGTAGCCAACTATAAAACCTTTTCTTAGAACATCAAAAAGTGTCTTTATAGTCACCAGAACACATTTCAGCTCGGTCACAAATACAATGGCGTTCATCATCGGCATGACATCGCAAACGCCAGCTGTGCGCTCGTTCTCACTCTATGCTGCGTTAGCCATCGCTATATGTTTCTTCTACCAACTACTTATGTTCAGCGCTGTACTGGCTGCAAGTGGTTATCGTGAACGAAAAGGACTTCAGAGTCTTCTATGCTGCCTAAGGGCGAATCCTAAGGCAAGTTCACTTCGAAAGACTTTACTACGTCAGAAATGCTTACGAAATAATTTTTGAAAGGCCAACTTTGCTTTAACCTCAGGACTGCTAGTCAAGATCCATCTTTTCACTGATGAGCTAGCATGAACTCCACAAAAAGCTTTTTTGGGCTAACATTTCGTTTCTTTGCTGTCGCCTTTTGGGAGGTACTCCACTGGGATCGACTCGATGCGATCACGAAGACCCTCATCAGAAAAAAAGTAACAGCGGTGAACAATGGACTCGGATCAATCTGGGTTTGAAGACGATGAAGGTACCGAAACGTTAGCCGAATAATGTTTCTCATCAACCTCATGTTAGCTTGTCAATAGAAAGATACATGTTGTTTACGAAGCAATTCTAACGTAACAAGTACTCTTCATAGATTGTGCTGACGGTGTTGATAATTTGATGAACGCCAACATGAAAAGCCTATTGGCTCCACTTTGTTGTCATTCCTCGATTGGAATTTTCAACGAATAGGTGTAACTCCTATCGTAAGACTCGAAATTTGCGATGTTAGACCTAAAACCATTGAGCTTTCCAGGCCGAAGCGGGTGTGAAGGGAGTCGAAGCCGGTCGAAACCTTGGGCACTGGCTGATAAATATTGACTTTAACATGCTCGTAACTGCTCATGAAGAAAATGTTGAAAATAGTGATCAGTGGTGAAGTTAATAGGAAGTCCGTTCTAAGAAATGAATGCAAAGCATCGTTTGTTTCTCGAATTGTATAGCAGTAAAAGTTACTTCCATGCATTCACTGGTTATCCATAATGACATCATGCGATATAAAATGATAAGGTGCCAACAGGTAGTAATGTATTGATGGTCGGGCATACAGTATGGTCGGGCATACAATGTTGAAAACATCTGTCATTTAGGATCGTTCAACTGTTGTTGAATGGATCGTCAGTGCGCAAAGTGTTCTCATAAGACGCTATTCACGTATCATTTCCACATGGAAAGCCAGGTACGTGTAACAGTTCTTTATGAATGAATCTGAAAATACACGTAATTAGTAACATTAAAATAAATCTTGCAGTAACTTTCATGACCGATTTTCTGTTAACCTCGGAATTGATTGAATAATTCTTTCTACTTCTGTTTAGCAAACACGAGGTGTAACTTTATTTCTTTATTTACGTACAAGCTGACGTTTCGGCAGATTTCGCCTTCCTCAGAGCCTGGAAAGGTCTAGTTGACTGCAATCTACACGTCCAAACACCTCCATAACCAAGCACAGAAAATGCTGGACGAAAAATTTCAGCTACATTGAACACAGAGCCTTTGCACACCCACCGTGTTCTATGAGTCTTCCACTAAATAAAACCACGTAGAAACCAAGCGCACAGAATTCACACGGAATCGTAATGTACCCATATCATCAGAACAGCAGACTTACATACTGCCCAATATCACGCGTGATAATGAAGCATTCCTCTCTGCGGTTCATTTTCGGATTCTTGGAATTAATCCAGAATGCTTCGAGAGTTTTGCGCGCTCATGTTCTCGATTCCCGTGCGAAGAACGTAACCCCTACTTCAAAATCTTCTCCGTTATGTCTCTGCGTCCTATGCGTGCCTAGTGGAGTATTTAATTTACGTTTGCCGACTAGGTGTTCTTTTATACGAACGCAGAGTGGTTTCGTCGTCTCGCCTACGTATTCGTCCCGCACGCTTGATAAGAGATCAAATAGGCTGTACCCGAACTCATGCATTCACCGTCTCTACCACTGGGGCAAATTATGCAATTTTGCGTTGCACATAGACAGTTGCATAGGCGGTTACCAACTAGCTGGCGTCTTAGATTACTCGGTAGCATTTCACTTATCGTTACCGAATTCTCTAGACCGGCCCTTCTTAAACAGCGTTTTTGTAGCTGCACTTACATCATTTGAGAAGAAGGGTAGGATAAATGGCACCTTTTCATCGCTAGAGTTGTCTTTTTGGGGGCCTATGATTTCCGGAAGCGGTGAGTGTGCAAAGAAGCTATTGTGTGCTCAATGTGATTGAAATGTTGGTTTAGCGTTTTCTCTGTTTGGTTATGGAGGTGTTTGACCGTGTAGATTGCAGTCAACTTGACCTTTCCAGGCTCTGAGGAAGGCGAAACTGCCGAAACGTCAGCTTGTTCGTCAACAAAGGAATAAAATAACACCGCGTATTTACTAAACAGAAATAGAAAGAATTATTAAAATAAATATTTGGTAGAAAAGTTCAGTTAAGTATAAGCTGGCGATGGCTTGTATAGCGCACTGGTTGAGAGGTGTTCTGCAATACACACTAAGCCGGTCGCTTGTCTCGATTCGGTGCTACGGGCTCCCAAGCTTCCCATTCTTCCAGAATCAGCGAATCCATATCGAACTTATCGAGGAGGACAAAGCTGTAATTTCCTAAATTGGTATGCAGTCGTAAGTCGCTGTTTAGGACCGGCATCCATTGGATCACTTCTGACGATGCTTCATGAAGTCCAGTACGTAGCGCCTCCTATGTGATTGATTAACATCGTTCAACCGAATGCTTCATCCATTATCATTCTCTTAGCCAGTATTTTGTGTGTAACGAACAATCTCTGACGTATAATCTGATTAAGGTGCTGGGTTTACAATTTAGCAAAGTTACAATATCGGTGTCTATTGCGCAACATCTCTAGCCACTGCGCTACTTGCGCTTCAAGGGGATAACATGACTTTAAAGTCAATGAAAAAAAAGTGGGAAAAATATAAATCAATGGGAGTGTCAATCATATCCCTAACTCGCTAGCAGTTCAGAAAAATTCCAAGCCAATAACATTTTTGATATATAATACGTTGAGATATTTGCAAAGCTACGGACCGCAGGTGTCTGCGGTGGAGATCGAACTCGCTATTATCCTTTGCGGGGCTAACGCGTTCACCACCACGCCATGCTGGTCTTTCATTTCGCCTGCCTCCCAGCTAGTTCTATCGATCATAGCTATCAGCAATCACCCGTTAGCGGGATTGATCTGGCGAGCCCAAATCGGCAATGAACCCAGTTAAGCTTTAAGTTGTAGTTATGATCACAATTTAAACTTATTAACTACCTGTACTTTTTTAATGGCAGGGTGTGTTGCAGAAATACAACACACGCTGAGATATTTGCAAAACTTTCGGACCTGCAGGTATCTGCGGTGGGAAAGGGAAGCGCCATTACCCTTTCCGGGAGCTTAGGCGTTCACCACCATACCGTATGGGTGCTTTTCGCTTGTCCCCCGAAGTTAACTCCCGGAAAGGGTAATAACGCGTCTGCTCCCCATCGCAGACACCTGCGGCCCGGAGTTTTTGCAAATATCTTAGCATCATTGAAGCTATATTTTGCAACATACCTTGCCATTAAAAAGTGTAGGCAGTAAATAATGAGTTAAAAATTATAAGAAGTTGTTCCAAAGAGTTGTGTTTCCTTTTTCGGACATACGGTTTTCATTTCAGAATCGTTCTTGCTGTGTTCATGTGTGGATACTATTACGCAAATGCTATCGGCATACTTCAATTGCGAACCGTTATCTCTATTGAGAAGATGTCTCTCCCGGATTCGTATCTGCAGGAGTTCCAAGTTCAGTTTGAAGCATCGTTCAAGCTAATGCAACCTGTTAGCATCTTCATAATGCACCCAGGAGATATGCGTGATCCTAGACGACTAAGAACTATAAAGCAAATCATACGTGAATTTGAAAACGCCACGTTCAGCTACGGATCAGAGAGCACGATCTCATGGATTCCGCCCTACGAGGAATTTCTAAGCTTCTACAGTGAGACGGAAGAATTTACATACAAGGAGTTACCAGTATTCCTGCAGTCGGCCACGTACTTCTACATGTCCACATTCGTGAAGTACAACGAGACGGCTTGCTTTGAGGACATTCCTGAATGTATCACGGCGTTCTTCTTCGTGACCAACTTCCACGGACACATCAAATATCACGAATTAATTCCTGCTGTGAAAGATTGGCGTCGTATAGCCGCCAAATACCCCGACTATCAGATCTATGCGTACTCGGAGCACTCGCCTTTTATTGATCAGACTATGGCAATCGACGCAACAGTATGGGGTTCGATGACGACTGCGCTGTTCTGCACAGCTGTTGCATGTTTTATTTTCATTCCCAGTATGGCTTGTATTATTACGGCATGCTTCTCAGTGCTCTCAGTTACTGTCGGAATACTCGGATTGCTTAGTTTATGGGGCGTAGACCTCGATCCGATTTCGATGACAGCTCTACTAATGGCGGTCGGTTTCTCAGTGGATTTCACTAGTCATATTGCCTACCATTTCTACAGATCAAAGCAAAAGGATCCCGCTTTACGAATTGAAGAAACGTTATCATATATAGGATGGCCAGTGCTACAGGCTGGCTTCTCGACAATCATTGCGATTTTACCACTTGTGCTTAAGCCATCGTATTTGGTGATGGTGTTCTTCAAGACGATTGTCACCGTCTGCTCACTTGGAGTGTTTCATGGACTCGTGGTTATGCCAGCAATTCTTACAGCGATACTGAGTATCTCTAACAATTCCACTATGAAGAAAGTCGGCAAAGCAGCGATCATTTCTCAGACAGATTCCAGCCAAAGTTTCGATGAAAAGGAGCATTCATATCATGCACTGGATCTGATCCGAAAACTCAAATCCGGACTTTGGAGTCGAAAGGTGGCACCGGAGCTATCTGATAGTAAATCAGCTTACCAAAATGGGATCACAAAACGGGTGCCGTCTTTATAACTTTAATTAATATTATGGTTGTTTTTAACTTAAAAAAAAACGAAGCCAAATCGCTCACCCTTATTGATTGGTATTCGAACGGCAGCAATCGCATAGTTTGTATTCTTAAAATATTTTCCTTATAGTATTTTTGTAATGCATCAGTGACGTTAATTAGTCACAATGAGCTAACGTAGCATTGAATAGCGTCCATTGAATTGTACTCACAACGAAAGACTTAGTTTGTTCCATATTTTCCGGTGTGTGAAAGCTTGGAATGCTAGATACCAGGTAAACATCTAGTTGTATTGAATTCTGTTTAAATTACTGTTCACATCGCAGATGTTTCCTTTTTTATTAGAGATCACTATGATCAGCTTTCTTTTTTGTCTTTTCTGCTGTGAACTCTTCACAGTTAATCGTGACCATTTCCGGCTTAGGGAGTAGAAGGCACGATGTCGTATTCACACAGAAGATCGTCATAATTTACATTTCTGCTTTGTTTTTATTTCTATTTCTAATTTACTTTGTTGGTTTGCACTCTATTGGGAGTATTAAAGAATGCAAGCACTATTCTTCAGATCAGAAATTCAGCACTAGGTTTCATCAGTACTTGTAAATCATTTGTAGCGTTTACATTAATTGGCTTTGGGGAACTCAGATCAATTGCTGTTTGAAATGCTGTTGTTCACATATTTGCAGTCGTTCTGACGGTCTCGATCTCGTTTCTACTTCTATTCGCAGTCTTTTTTATGTATTATTTATTTGAATAAATAATCAATAATATTTCTACGTATTGATGAATAACTGGATTAGTTTCAAACCTGTGGATACTTTTTTGTGTATAAATTTTCTGTTGGCTACCAGCATCTGGACGGCAGGTGTACGCGGTGGGAAACGAACGCGCTATTACCCTTTCGGGACTAATGTGTTCACCATCCCACCATGCGGTTGACGCGTTTGGCGCAGTGGTCGGAGGCGCCCTGCAACACGCACGTGGATACGATCTCCGCGCCCATGGCCCACCAAGCCTTCCATCCCTCCGGGGACGGCAAATTGATACCGGACTTGTGCAGCAGTGGCTGGATACCATAGTATTCTACCACGAAGTTTGTCATTGTAAAGGCCAGATATGCATTCAATCACCTCCAAACGATGCCTAGTAGATTAAAAAGACAGACTTTCTATAAACCTCGGCATAGATAGTTGATATATTTATTTATGTGATCCTGCAAACTGATCTTCCTTAGCTGACGCGAGGTTGGTATAGGTCTTCGTTGTCGTTGTCGCTGTTGTCTGTGTTGTGGGGTCGATGACAGACTTTTCGGCGATCTCACCTTCCTCAGAGCCTGGACGTATTTTGTATAAGAATACTTTCATTATTCGGTGGGAAAAGCAGAACAGAAAACAAAAAATGTACGGGTTGTCGATTGCGCAACTAATTACACTCTTAAAACAGTGTCTTAATTTCCAGGATCGACTTTCTATTAACCTCGGCACTGGAATGTGAATGCGTCGTTTTCTTGTTCAGCAATCGCGAGGTTGTTAAACAGCATACATTTACTTCCATAGAAAAACACAATACAATACAACAGTAGCTGACGTTTCGGCAGTATCGCCTTCTTCAGAGCCTGGAAGGGTATACTGACATACAATTTACT
This sequence comes from Angiostrongylus vasorum, assembly GCA_018806985.1. Lineage (NCBI taxonomy): Eukaryota > Metazoa > Nematoda > Chromadorea > Rhabditida > Metastrongylidae > Angiostrongylus > Angiostrongylus vasorum. The sequence goes on from JADANN010000302.1 coordinate 2,529,484, forward strand.
AGGCCAAACGCTTCAATGACACTTACAAAAAGACGAAAAAACTCTATGGTAATTACATGGTCAACAGCTTCTCGAAAAAACTCACTGCTTTTTTTACGTGCCTTCCAATGAGGAAGATTAGAACAGCTGATTACAGTCGCATATGGGTGATGACTGCACCATCCCACATCAGAAATTGATGCGAACATACGGGGTCAGGTCGCGTATGACCTCTGGGCATTCATCCCTGCTATTCATTGTAGGGTTTTTGGCATCTATCCAAAAGCCTCAAGAAGTTTTTCGCGCTGGTGTTTTAGTCTCTGTGCAAGGATATTGACTTTTTATTTCAAAAAACCCTATGTTTTTGTATCCTGTGCGTGCCCTAGTGGGGTACTTTGTCTTAGTTTTCGTTTGCCATCTAGGTGTTCTTTTATACGGATAGACAAAGGTCTTCCCGTTTCGCCAATATATTCATCTCCGCAATTATTACAAGAGATCAGGTATATCATACCTGAGCTCATGCAATCACCATCCCCTGCCGTATGGTCAGATTACGTCGTCAAAAACGTCTTAAGGAAAGGAGATGGTGGCAGTGACGCCGCCTCTTGATTTTTATCTCTATTTGATGTTTCTTGTTTGGCCTGGTAGCGGAGTCGATCTTGAAGCTCATAAAGGTTACATGCTATTCTACGCAGGGGTCGTTTTAGAAATGGGCTGTGATGGTGCAAGGCTTGGGCCCAATTCTAATAGCGAACGCGCACTCTCAGGTATTGTTATGCCCCCCAATCACGGTGACCCTAGATTTTACTGGCGCATTATCAACCCTATTTTGACTATTATCAGAACCGTGAAGAATTTGTTTGCGGTAGAATTTTCTTGAAGCTGAGACATGTGAATTACCCAAAAGATTTTTCGAATTTAACAAGAAATATCAAATAGAGATAAAAAATCAAGAGGCGGCGTCACTACCACCATCTCCTTTTCCCTAAAACGTTTTTTTAGACAGCAGGACCCTAACGATGGAGTTGACATAAAATTCCGCATGTTTTTGGACGGCGTTCTCAAGACCCTTAATCATTACCGCGATAGAAAGTTTATCTCTAACCTTACAGCCGCACAAAAATGTGGCATGCGAGAAATTAGAGAATTAATAAACTCAAAAACAATAAGATTGTCTGTTAGTGATAGAGGGGAGAGTTCGTAGTTATTCCTCGCCAGCTGGATGTTGAGATAACAGAGGAAAATCTTAGTGGTGCTACCCTCTATCGCCCATATCTGCCCATCCTGAAAAAGGATTACAAAAGTCAATACCGAAAGCTAAACAATCAATGGGTGAGTGTGACAAAGGCTGCAGGTTTAAAACAATCGGTTGTTTCGCACTTTAAAATCGATACACCAACACGTCCCGTCCTATACTTACTTATTAAAACACATAAGTTGGTATCACCTGATGATCTTGCGTCAACCAATCCGTCATCATTTAAGCTTAGACCCATCATCAGCTGTGTAGACGGGCCAACGGATAGAATAACCTGGTTTTTAAGCCTAATACTTACCCAGTTGCTTAACCATATTCCAGCTCACCTCACAAACACCCAAATGTTCCTAGAACGTCTACGTAACGCGTCTCCTAATAACGCGTACGTGATGGAATCCTTCGACGTTACTGCGTTGTACACCAACGTATCCAATGACTCCGCAATGCAAGCCATCTTCGAACTTCTTGTTAAACATGAAGGAAGAATAAATATGCATGGCTTGTCCATCCAGCAGCTAATGGCTCTCCTAAAGGAGTGCCTAAACTGCTCGATTTTCAGATGGTCTGGGAAATATTTCGCGCAAATAAGGGGGTTGGCCATGGGACAGCGACTGGCACCAAGCCTTGCCATTGTGTTTATGTCTAAGCTAGAAGCCCCTGCTCTCGATCTCCGGCCACTACTCTACTGCAGATATGTAGATGATTGTTTTGTCATCTTCTCTACGCAGGAGGAGATAGGGCAAATGCTTTGAATTTTTGAACGAGCAGTCTGAGTACATTAAGTTCACCCGGGAGAAACCGAGAAAAGACTGGCTTCAGTTTTTAAACGTTCAAATAAACCTATCAAGTAGCGGTTACCTGACAAAGTGGTACCGAAAGCCAAGTAACAAGAACATCCTCGTTCATTTCCTTTCTTCCCACCCTTCACACACAAAGATGGGCGCTTGTGAGAAACATGTTTCGAACAGCCACCTCTGTGTGCACAACCAGGGGAACTAAAGGAAGAATCGCGCGACTTGGCTCGGCAAATAGCCATCTCCAATGGCTACGAAATAGTAACCCCACGAGATAAGTTTAGAAGGAGAGTGACGCGCCCAAGCGAAACACTTGGCCAAAAGAAAGTCGCGTTTATGCTGCCCTTTATAAGCGATGAAGCAAGCGTAGCGATTAAACGATGCTTAAGAATGGCAGGTCTAGAGGAATCGGTAGTGATAGTTGAAATACCACCGGCTACTCTACGTCGTCAGTTAGTTCGTAACCGCCTGTATGACCGTCTATGCGAAACAACAAATTGCGTAATCTGCCCTTATGGCAGGGACGGTGATTGCATGAGTTCAGGTACGATATACCTGAGCTCTTGTAATAATTGCGGAGATGAATATATTGGCGGAACGCGGGCAGGCATTTGTGTATCCGTATAAAAGAACACCTAGATGGCAAACGAAAACTAAGACAAAGTACCCCACTAGGCACGCATAGGATACAAAAGCACAGCGGGGACGATTTTGAAGTAAAAGTCAATATCCTTGCGCAGGAGACTAGAACACCAGCGCGAAAACTTCTTGAGGGTTTTTGGATAAATGCCAAAAACCCTACAATGAATAGCAGGGATGAATGCCCAGAGGTCATACGCGACCTGACCCCGTATGTTCGCATCAATTTCTGATGTGGGATGGTGCAGTCATCAACCTTATGCGACTATAATCAGCTGTTCTAATCTTCCTCATTGGAAGGCACGTTAAAAAAGCGGTGAGTTTTTTTTCGAGAAGCTGTTGACCATGTAATTACCATAGAGTTTCTCGTCTTTTTTGTAAGTGTCATTGAAGCGTTTGGCCTAGTAAATTGTATGTCAGTATACCCTTCCAGGCTCTGAAGAAGGCGATACTCACGAAACGTCAGCTACTGTTGTATTGTATTGTGTTTTTCTGTGGAAGTAAATGTATGCTGTTTAACAACCTCGCGATTGCTGAACAAGAAAACGACGCAGTGTCTTAATTGTTCAATCTTTAGGTGGTCTGAAGAATACTTTGCACAAATTTGAGGGTTAGTCATGGGGGCAGCGTTTTGCACCAAACCTTTCCATCGCTTTCATGTCTAAGGTGGAAGGTCGCGTTCTTGAACGACGACCCTTACTCTACTGTCGATACTTAGACGACTGTTTCATCGTCTGTTCCACACAAGCACAGATGGATGAGTGCTTTGAACTGTTAAACCGACAGTCAGAGTATATAAAATTTACACGAGAAAAACCAACCGAAAACTGGCTTCCATTCTTAAACATCCAAATAAAGCTCTCAGAAAGTGGCTGTATAACAAAATGGTATAGTAAGCCAAGTAGTAAAAAATATACTTGCTCACTACCTCTCCTCTCATCCTTCACTCTTATCAAAAACATATACCGTACGGCTAAAGATGTGTGTACAGGAGAAGAGGAAAAAGAAGGAAACATACGACGTGGCACGAAAAATAGCCATTTCCAATGGCTAGGAAGCAAAAAGCCACTCGGGTCAGACCAGAATGTAGGCCTGTTCCACAAAATAAGAATATTTCAAACCTAAGTAAGATGCCTTTCAAATACCTTCCATCCCAAGCGAAATAGGTTACGCCATTAAGAGATGCTTAAGAAAAAGTGGTCTTGAAAGTTATGCGGCGGTTATTGACTTCCACCCAATATCCCTACACCGTCAGTTAGTTCGCAACTGTCTCTTTGATCGTTTGTGCAGCTCAGAAAGCTGTATGATCTTTCCTAACGGGAGAGACGGGGATTGCATGAGTTCAGGTGCAATGTACCTGATCTTATGTAAGGTAAGTCTTGACGTATACAGAGGGAAACGAGTAAAGCACTTTGTGTCCCCATAAAAGAACATCTAGATGGGAAAGTAAAAAATTCGTCAAAACACTCCTCTAGGGTACGCAGGGAGCACAAAAAGCACAACGGCGATGATTTTAAAGTGAATGTGCGGATTTTAGCGCAGGAATCGAAAACATCAACGCGCAAAACTCTTGAGGCGTTTTGGATAATTTTCAAAAATCCAAAGATGAACCGGAAAGACGAATGCCTCACTACCACACGTGACCTGGCGCCCTATTTCAAAAATGATATTTTGACCCCTGAGTGTGCCTCGCTCGCCACCCCACGTGAACAACGCGTGGGTCATTCCAACTCGTAACATCACAGTGAGTAACCTTCCTGATCAATATGGCGTCTAATTAAAAGTTTGATTTTCATTAATGCTTTAGTCTTTCTTTCCACCGGATAATTAGAGTATTCTAATATAAAATACGTTCAGGCTTTGAGGAACGCGAAATCGCCGAAGCGTCAGCCATCGACCAACAACACCAGGAACAACGACAACGACAACGAAGTCCTTTACCAACATCACATCAGCTAAAGAAGATCAATTGATAAGATCATATAAATAAATATATCGATGTTTAACGAAGTCGAATGCATGGCGCATCCCTCAGGGATTGATCAACGCCAGCAGCTTTGTCTTTTTTACTTTATCAACATCGCCACCAAGACTCTGTGGATTGTAGGAAACACTCCTGATTTCGTTATTCAATATCTGTGAAAAGAAACCACTGGTTGACATCGATATGGCAAACCTCACATATGGAAGTATGGTCTTCTGATCTTGGATCGATCGTTTGCTTGTCTTTGTAGATTTATACGCCTAATCTTACATCGGAGGGTAGCTAGCGCAGTGACAGTGATGTCGTGCACAACCAGAAGCGCTAATTAGCGCCAGGCGCAGCAAGCCTGTCCTTCCCTTCGAGATCGGGAAGTTGGCAGTAGACTTATCAGTGATGAACTCAGTCCCTCCAACGCACATGGTAACACTTGCATGGTTATTCCACAAATTCATGGAGAACCGACCCAACGTGTATTCAACGGTATTCGTGCAGACCAACACCCTTAAAGAGGAACCGAATCCACACTAAAAAAAAAGGAGACCTTCGTGAAGCGTGGATGTAAGGAAACGAAATTAAAAGACTGGTGCGAAGAAAGCGTAATGAAAAAAAGAAAGAGTTGTGGTGTGGATTAGGTGAAACTTAAGAAAAAAAAATCCAGTTTAGGACTAATTAGCATAAAGGACGAGTTTTCTAATGATTGTAATCTGCTTGAGCGCATATCTTGTGAAGTCGTTTTTGTTTTATGAACTTCAGCAGCATTCGATGCTGAAAACGGCGGAGAAAGTTAATTTGTTGTCTACTTAAGACAGTCTTTTGTCTTAGTGACAGGACTTCTTCGAGAAGTCGAAAGTATTTTGCTTCTACATCGTGTAACAGCGCCTAGGATCGACTTTCTATTAACCTCGGCATCGGAATATGAATGCATCGTCTTCTTTTTCAGCAATCGCGAGTTGTTCAACAACTTTGCTGAAAAAGAAAACGCATTCATTCTCCAATGCCGAGGTTAATAAAAAGTCGATCTTGAGAAATGAATGTAATATTGTGAGCTAGAGAGAGCGATGCTCTAAAACGAACGGTTTGGCCGAAATAAAGTCCCGTTTATCCTGCCCTTCATCAGCGATGAAATAAGTGCAGCGATGAAGCGATGATTAAGAAGGGCAGATCTAGAGGAATCGGTAGCGATAATTGAAATACCACCGAATACTCTTCGTCGTCGATTAGTTCGTAAACACCTATACGATGGTCTATGTGAAACAGAAGAACTGCGCAATTTGTCCTCATGGCAGGGACGGTGACTGCATGAGTTCAGATACGATATACCTGATCTCTTGTGGTACTTGCGGAGACGAATATATTGGCGAAACGGGCAGACCTTTATGTATCCGCATAAAAGAACACCTAGATGGCAAACGAAAAGCATGACAAGGCACTCCACTACGGATGCATAGGAAACAAAAGCATAGCAGAGACGATTTTGATATGAAAGTCGCTATCCTCGCACGCGATCCTAAAACACCAACGCGCAAACTCCTCGAGGTTTTTTGGATAAATGATAGGGCTCCTATAATGAATAGCAGGGAAGAATGCCTCGAGATCACACGTGATCTCGCCCCGTACCCCTCGTATCGCTGGTTGATGTGGGGAGGTGCAGTCGTCAACCATATGCGACTCTGAGCGGCTGTTCTTTGTCGGTGGAAGACAGGTGAAAAAAGCGGTGGCCTTTTCGAGAAGCCATAGATCTTGTAATTATCGTGCGGATTTTCATCTTTCTGTTTATGCTATTGAAGCATTTGACCTAGAGCGTATTAGTGTACCCTTCCAGGCTCTGAAAAAAGGCGATTCTGCCGAAACGTCAGCCACGGTTGTGTTGTGTGTGTGTGTTATTGCATGGAAGTAAACGTATGCTGTTTGACAACCTGGCGACTGCTGAGAGAGAAAACGACGAATTTATGTGTTAGAGCTTTTTGCAATCCAACTTTCATTGCAATAAAGTCTTCTTCGGCTAACGTTTCGGTGTTTTCACTTCCTTCTGAGCCAGATAGATTAGAATCGTTTGTCAACACCCTTCCATTCTTGCGAGGTGATGTCATTGTGGGTCTTCAAAGGCGCCGAAATATTAGCTGAATAAAGTTTTTTTAAATCGATCTCGTGTTAAGTTCGCATTCAGGGTATAATAGACATTAGAGCTTATAGCTATAAAAGGACAGAGAAGTTAGAAAGAGGTGCTTACATGGGAACCATTAATCATCTGATTTAGTGGTGGGATACAACCACAACAATGCTGAGATATTCGCAAGATTATCAATTTTGTTCAGCGCAGATTTGTGCTCGCTAGATAATCCTGCCGACGAGTGATTGCTGATGACAGCGTTAGGTGGAAAACTAGCTGAGAGAAACGCAGGAGAAGGGTGTCCGTGGTGCCGTGTGTAATGGGCGAGCCCTCTGAAAAAGGTAAACGTGGTTCAATCTGGCCCAAAGTCTAAGATTTGCGAATATCTCGGGCATCGCTGTAGCGCCTTAGTTGCTAAATCTTCAGGTAGTCAGAAAGATATTTTGCACAAATGAAAACGTTGGCCATATGATAGCGATTAGCACCAAACCTTTCCATCGCTTTCATGTCTAAGGTGGAAGGTCCCGTTCTTGAGCGACGACCCTGTCGCTGTTTCCTTGTCTGTTCCACACAAGAACAGATGGATGAGTGCTTTAGAATTGTTAAAGAGACAGTCAGAACATATAAAATCTACACGGGAAAAACCAAGCGAGAACTGGCTTCCATTCTTAAACATCCAAATAAAGCTTTCAGAAAGTGGCTATATAACAAAATGGTATCGTAAGCCAAGTAGTGAAAATATACTTGCTCACTACCTCTCCTCTCATCCTTCGCAGGTGAAAAAAGCACTTATCAAAAAACATATACCGTACGACTAAAAATGTGTGCGCAAGAGAAGAGGAAAGGAAGGAATCGTTAAATTTGGTACGAAAAATAGCCATTTCCAATGGTCACGAAACAGAAGCCACTCGGCTCAGTCAAAAGGAAGAATTGCTCCCCAAAATATTTCGGACGTAAGTAAGATCCCTTTTCAGCTACCCTCAATGGCGATGATTTTGAAGTGACTGTGCGGATTTTAGCGCAGGAATCGAAAACATCAACGCGCAAAACTCTTGAGACGTTTTGGATAAATTTCAAAAATTCAGAGACGGACCGGAAAGAAGAATGCTTCACTATCACACGTGACCTGGCACCCTATTTCAAAATGGCATTTTTGACCCCTAGGTGTATCTCGCTCGTGACCCCCACGTGAACAACGCTTGGGCCGGTCCCACTTGTAACATCACGGTGAGCAGCTTTTCTGATCAATATGGCGTCTATTTAAAAGTTCAATCTTCATTAATACTTTAGCTTTTTTCCACCCAATTGTTGCTATTATTTTTTATTCTTTGTTTTATTTTATTTGACCCGTCTTTACGGCTACTGTGCGGATCCCAGCGCTTCTCACACATCCAATTCGTTTCCTCGCATCCATTGTCCACGAAGATCTTCCAGGTTTTCTATGTATGGCTTCGGTTGTTGCTTGACGATTTTCATTTCATCTTGAATATCGTAGAAAGCTGGTCGAGCAATTCTCCCTGGATTCCTGAGATACCCGGGCTGGAGCATTCCTAACTGGATTGCAGAGAGTGATCTTTTCCCAGAGAAGTGCGGTACCAATTCCCCGACCACGGTGGGATGAGAGGCTTGGTTGGGCCCTGAGGAGAATCGAACTAGCGCCATGCTTTGATGATGGGCATCACTACCACTGTGCTATCCGCCCATAATCCCTAATTCCCTATCCCTAATTATTGCTACTTTTTTTTAAAAAAATACGTCCAGGCTCTGAGGAAGGTGGAATCGTCGAAACGTCAGCCATCGACCAACAACACCAACTCCAACACCAACACCAACAACAACAACAACTATACCAACCTCGCATCAGGTTAACAAGATCAGTTCATAAGAACGTGTAAATAAATATGGCGGTTATTTATGCCGTGGTTTATAGACAGTCGGTCTTTTGAGTTTTTTCCCTACATTTTCCTACGTCTTCTCCTACTTACTGCGAAGACGAGGCGTTGAGAGATGTAACAACCGATTAGTCATTAAGGCATCATATGGATCGAAATTTGACTTCTCATTCCTTAATTTCCCTTCTTATCTCTCTCTCATTAATATAAACAGCAACATTCTGTATAAACGACATCAAAGGTTATCATTACGAGAAAGGATATTTCCCAGTAACCATGTTGTATTTAGTGTCTTTACAACTCCTCTCAGTGAAAATCCCCCTAAAGTGTTCGTCACTAGCATGACACTGGATCTCGGCTGACGTTGTGTGACCTCATTTCGGGCGACGAACAGAGACAGAAGACGAGAAAAAAAGCCAGGGGTAGGTAACGAAGTGAGAGATCTTACGAACCACCGCCACCGTTACCGTGTCGACGTCGATATCGTCAACATGCGTCCATGCTGCTATTACTATTACTACTACTGCCGTTATATTTTAATAAGCACTATAGTGATTCATACTGGCTATACTACTACAGGTAAGCGAACATGTTTGAACGTAATTCGGTTTCCAATCGATGCGCTCAAAAACATCTACATAAGAGATTTTTTCGATCTTATTTTTTCTTCCTCTTAGAACTGCCTGAATCGTCGATAGCGCTTGTTCAATGATAGTAATACTCGTGTGAAACCCATTAAGGAGTCTATCTTACGAAATTTCTCATTATTATCTCAGCGTTCTTATTTACTTTGCATGCGTTTGTACCAGATTTCTACAACCATTTCCATTTCTTTTTAACTTAAGCGAAAGCTAAGGTATAATAACGAGAATGGAAGCAGGTAACGCAGTGGTAAAGATGCCGTTCACGATGCGCAAGGTCCTGGTGCGTATAAAGCGTTTGGTGTTGATCAATGCCCGAGCGATGTGCTATGCAACTGATTCCACTCGTCATATAGCTGCGAATGCACATTTGGTCTGTACAACGACTAGTGAGATATACTGATCTATAAAATCAGTATTTTTATCCTCTAGGACAAGTCTCATACAAAAATTTGTATCTTCGAATGTAAGAAGGGCTGGATTAGCTGTGATGCAAGTTAGAACCCGCCACTAGGTGTGTTCCAGAGAACTTCAAGGAAAGCGCTACCCGTGCTCTAATATTTCAAACATATGAAATAAATGGGTCATAGTGGCGAAACGAAATATTAGGCCTCTATTATCTTTAGGTTTCCAAAATGTTTTTCTTATTTGTTTTATTTTACATAACTCATCTTCCTATGTAATGTGGGTTTCTCAGCATTTCTTCCATTCCATTAGTTTTCTCGCCTCCATCATCCACGAAGGTCTTTGAACTTTTTTTTAAGGTGGATAGAGCTGCTGGCTGAGGATTTTCGTCTTCTTTATGAATGTCTTTAAATCTTAGTCGAGTCCTTTGTTCCTGGGCTCAGGGGATAGCTGGGCTAGTGCGTTCTAACTTGAGTTGCAGTGAGCGAACTTTTTTCCACCCATGTTCGGTGCTACTTTCCTGGACCGGTGTGATGAGAGACTAGGTTAGCTGTTGAAGCACCATCGTGGCTCATGATGAGCGGCATCACTACCACTGCGCTATCCACCTCCCCCTTCAAAAAATAATCCTACAAAATAGTCAGTTCAGTGCTGTAAGCGTATTGAGAGTGTTTAAGAATTAGTCTGGACGAGCATATTAAAAACAGTAGTGATAACGCTAGCAAAAATATTATTGGGAAACAAATGACTAGGAGCGAGGCAATAGTACTAATTAAAGTGATTTATCATAATTTATTAGTTGATTATTCAACCTTTATTGGTGATTTGAGTATTTGGACAAGTGATTAACCGATTTCTGTCCCCACGCTAGCAGAAGTGTTCTAAAAAACGAGGAAAGAAACCGATTAAGAAAACAGGAAGCTATCAACTGTGTGTAACATTAAACAAACATGACATCCATTGTATGAATTTTCTGGTAGATTGGTCAGACTTAGTTCAATAGTATCTTAGCAGTACTTTTTGTAATTGTGAAAAAACTGCAGAGTTAATCAGCATACCGAACGGCACGCTCTACATGCCGCCCAACGCCTTGCCTAACGATGAACTTGTTTCCGACCTACCGATGCGAGTACTTGAGGTAGTGAATGATTGCAGAGTGTTTGCTTTAAAGTATTCCTTTTCTTTCATAGTGACAAAGTGTTCTACCCATGCATACTTTCACAACAGCTCTAAAGTGGTTTTGCTTTTTGCTCCACCCTTTTTTTTCCGTTTTTGGTTCATTTTTTTCAAAACATTACTTCATTTCTTCTTCTTTGCATTGATTTCCAATAGATTCTTGAAGATCTTGCTTTCTTCTAAAAACGACTTTCTTTTCCCACTTGTGTGGTCACTTTTCATTGCTCTAGGATGGATCCGTTACTTAGCCATGTACTGCGTTCGTAAATGCTTAGAAAAGATTATGTATGAAAAAAAGGCGGGAATTCAAATCAGAGGATCGTCTTCTACGCTTCTGCTCTCTCTTTATGCGGCAGATCTACTGTACACGTATCACTGGTGGCATATTTTCCAAAAATAACTTCAGCAATTCTCAAAATTAAGCCATAAGCACTACTGTAAGCATCGAGTCTCATTGCGTTCATAATTTCGTGGTTTTTAAAGTTAATGCTATAAATTTATAATACGTGTGGTAAAGAGAGGTGACATGGGTGGTCAAGTGGTTAGAAGTGTCGCTTGGATCTTGTCGACCACGTAATATTTCTGGTTCGTTGTTGGCTTGGCTACTAATAATACCATCTCTCGGGTCGTCAAATTGTTTCCTCAATTATCTGATAGAGCCATCTCATTGGCTCAGAAGAATTAACTCGAAAAAGCCTCGAAAGGCGTTTGATGAAATTCATAGAGAAGATAGGCTTGTGAAGTCACAATGGAGCTCACGCACGATTCTTAGCACCATCCATGGTTGGGAAGGATCTACACACCCAGACAACTATGTTAACAGAGTGACCTCGGAGAGGCTTAGTTGACTCTAGGCAGAGTCGAATCGGGATCATGCGAATACTGAATGACATCGCTAGAACACGAATTTGTCAGTGGACTAGCGCCTTTTGTGAGTGCATGTTATCCATTACACCGACTAATGCGACTAATCTCGAACTTGACTGTCGTGTTTGAGCATCTTGCGTCTTTAACATTCTTCAAAAAGATGACCATTATCATGATTTGGCACCACCCAGCCTATGCAGTTGATGAGAGCGTGGTGGACTGTTGTGCAGTCGTTTGAAATAAGTTACCTACGGCGTCGTAGAACTCAACACCAAAAGAGGAAATGCCAGCCATCCCAACAATACATGGTCCCTCACCTTAGTGCTAAAAGAAATTATCGGACAGAGAGAAAGAGAGAGAGTGAGAGCGATCTTTTTCAGAACTGTTCTTCACCGAATTGCAATCAACGATGGTGTTGTCAAACAAATAACTGATGATCATGTGATGAGAACAGTTAGCGATTTCTTGGATGATACAAGCACGAAAAAGTGATGGTTCAGGCGTCTTCTTAAAAAACGGCGGAGCGTGTTTGTGTCCATCAGTTAATCAGATGTATCGGCAACTGAAAGTTATTAGTGTAATAGCGATGATAAAATGGTGTATTACGTCGACCGTTCACCATCCCCGATAAGTTCTAAGCCATTTTCCCTGCAGGTTTTCTTCTCAATGTTGACATAGGGGTGCAACCCACCTTCACGAAACTTCGTTGTCGTAGGTCTATACGAGTACGACTACAGCTGAAGGTATGGAGTCTTAAATATCGTCGTTAAATCGGTGGACTCATTATCGGATTCGATGCAGTCACAAGGATCTCTCCAGTCCTGGATTAATTCGAATCCCAAGGTGCTCCACTTCGACCTGTGAAGATTGGTGAAGGGTTGCTGAGAAAACATGGGAAATAGCACTCTAGAACGGTTGGTTTACGATTCCAAGAAAGACCACGCCCGAATAACATTCAATATGTGGATGATGCGAGACGGTGACAGCTCCGAAAGTCGTGGCAGACATGTATCCGACAGCCTTCATGGCGCCTCCGAAATAACGAAGCGAATGGAAGTAGCGATGTGGTTTGAGCTATGCTTGAGGTATAATCTAATTCTGCACTGTAAAAAACAGCAAGCCCATTACCGCCCTAATTCGGCCACGTATTAGGAAAGCTTTATACTGGTATTTGCACTCTATTAATGCTTTCCTCGACAGCAAGCGTTACACCATGTAGAATTTTTCGCTAAGTGGGCCAAATTATCTCCTATAAAAGAGATAACGCTGCTACGGATGACATTTGTTAACTAAATGACTAAATAAAGTGGTGGTCTCACATGTGATATCAAGTTGAGCCCGTATGCTGAGGGGGGATTGGAAATTATAATCACAGTCATTTGCCCGTCAAATTTGACTCGCTGACGTTAATGTTTTTTTTGTAAACTACTAACTCTGCCGTATATGATTTCATTGAAGATCGACGAAGATATCGTGTTATCACTGGACCCGCCGTCAGAGACGGTCGCCGTCTCGCCGCTTGTCGTCGGACCGAATTCGGCTTTCCATCTGCTACTCTTGAATCCTCAACAACTGAAAAACAACGGCGGAGAAAAAACTGAAGGTGAACACGGTCATCAGCTCTTTTGTTTAAATTGATGCCGAGTGGTAGTCAAAATAGAAAAAATGAGTTGAATCGCAGTAATAAATAAATTTTTTTTTGCTCAAATGACTACCTGTGATGTCTGGTCGTGGTCAAAACAAAAAAAATCTCGGTTAGCTTATAGGAGAAAGTAATTTTTTTCTTCAGATAAACCACTTAATCGGTTTTGAAGAAATCTGTTCCTTCTATAATGCTGAGACATTTGCAAAACTTCGGACCGCAGGTGTCTGCGGTGGGGAACGAACGTGCTATTGTCCTTTCCGGGGAGTAACGCGTTCACCACCACCACATGCGGGTCCTTCGTTTCGCCTGTCTCTCAGCATAAATCTATCGATAGATTTAGCTGAGAGACAGGTGAAACGAAGGACCCGCATGGTGTGGTGGGGAACGCGTTACTCCCCCGGAAGGGACAATAGCGTTCGTTCCCCAATGCAGACACCTGCGGTCCGAGTTTTGCAAATACAAATAAAAAGGTTAAGATTGTGATTGTAACTATAGCCTCAGCTTAACTGGGTTCAATGCCGATTTGGGCTCCCGGATCAATCCCGTTGATGGATGACTGCTGATGGCAAAAGATCGATAGGACTAGCTGAGAGACAGGCGAAACGAAGGACCCGCGTGGTGTGGTGGTGAACGCGTTACTCCCCGGAAAGGACAATAGTGCGTTCGTTCCCCACCGCAGACAAGGTTAAGATTGAAATCGGTTTCTTTTAAACTGCCATATTCGTTGGATGATTGTTCCTTATCAAACCCCTATCACTATTAACTATCTTCTATAATTATCATCTAATCGTGGCGTTCTGTCCATTGAAAGGACAAACCTGGCCTAAGCTTTTTAAGGCTTGAAGAGCAAAGTGGAAGTACTCCAGAAAAAACAGCAAAATCTAGGAGTATGGAATCGCTTCGATATTTTGTCGCTCTTTTTCTTACAAATAAATGTGGAGCCGTGTTTGTTTACAAGGAATCCTTTGAATTCTTTTTGTTTGAAAGCTGCTGGAGTTAGGATGAAGAGGTCGATAAGAGTGATTGCTATTAGGAAACTGCTCCACGCTACTTCCCTTCAACGGTTATATCTCAACGTTTTAACTTTTATTTACTGTCTGTTCTTTTTCACGACAACGTATGATGTGGAATATTACCGCAGTCATGCTGAGGTATAAGCAATATAGCACATAAGCGCTCGATTGGGGTGATCTCGTGTTTGAAGCCTAATTGAGGTTCCGTGTTTTGCGTACATATCATATATATATATATATATATATATATATATATATATATATATATATATACATATATATATATATATAGCATCATTGTGTTTATATCCAATTTTATATATTTATTTAGTTGCAAGCACTGGCGTTGATTACCGGTCGAGAACAAGTAGTGTCGATCGAGGTAAAACCTACTATCTCGACTCCGATCGACTCGCAGAAAATACCGTCGTTTGAGAAAACCGAATACGATTTGATTCTGGAACAGAATTTCGAAGAAAAAGAAATTGCTATCATCAAGGTGAAGTTTTTTATTTGACAATTGCAGACCACGGGTTTGTGCTATGTGTAGCGAAGTGGTTAGAGGTGATGTGCTATATACAAATGGTCCACATTTAGATCCACGGGCTTTCTATATGTTCTATACTTAATAACCAATCCCTTCCCTCTCTGAGGGTTGGGCAATTGGTTACGTATCTGTGGGGGGAAGGATAAAAACATTGACATGTACACTTAGGGAACCATATGTCACTTTTTTTAGGGCAAATGTGCATTCAGTCACCTCTACAATGCTTAGCGGAATGCAAGGGCCTATCCTAAAGGGTGGATTAATACCGACGCTTTATTCTTCGTCTTTTTTATACACTTCATTAGCGTTCAACTTCTGCATCGTTCTCGAGCGGTCCATCGACTATTCCAAAAATTTGCATTTTCCACAGTAATCAATAAGGTTCTCGAAAAATTTGATTAATAAGGCAGAAAATCTCTATCCAAGTAACATTTGCCAACGTTACCTGTGGTAAAAACGACGAAGCGATCTAGCATCTAGCATAGTGGTTATCGCTGGTATCCAGAGGAATTAATGCTCAAACCGCACACAGCTTATTGCGTAGGGGGCGGTGACGAGTTGACAGAACCTGAAATTGTAACCGAATCCAAATACGAATATTCTACAGGTAACGATTTTAACCCAAGTAAATGAATGGGCAAATTATAGCTATACGCTCGCATATGAACATAGGTTATCTAAATCTCTAACCCTACAGACTTTGATGCTTAAACATTTCACATATCTTCACCAATTCCTGCAGGTCTCAGCATGCCTTCCTTCTTGGTCTGCTCTCTACAGTTGTCCGCCATGGTGGTTTGTTCCATGCATGGTTGAGCCCTGCAAATATAGTTTCGTAATGCACATCTTTGAAACTCGGCGCTATTTTCAAACAGGTTGAGCAATATTTCAAGTGATAATCCAACAAGAAATATCAGTCACTGTGGATTTATCTCCAGCGTTTGTCTGTTCGCTGTATGGCCCAAAAAATCTCCTAACATTAACAGCATCTTCTAACTATCATGCATCTTATCTCAACTATCTAAGTATTTTAGTAAAATTGAGAGTATAACCCGCTTGTACTTCGCTTATGAGGCGTTTATACTACTAAGGAATTTGCTAGATTAGGGAAGACAAGTATTTTGTCGTGGCAGGTTCCAGTTTTTTTCGCAGTCATGCCGAAGATTTAATAGGAGTCTTCCACAAACTATAAGTGTGCTAGCACAATCGAGTGACCTCTTCACAACGTTTGGGGCGATAGGTAACAGAGTTGGTGAGGTTTTTTCTACAAATCATGCAGTGGATGTGGCAGTCGTCTATAGTTCTTATACGGGATTGGTGACTATTCCCCATCAGATGAACGCTTATTTGTGCTTGAATTCCTGTTTTTCCTTTAAAAGTACAGTGTTACACAGGTATAAAAAGCTAATCACAGTTGTTAACTTCCACCTTCTTACCTTTCACCACTCTTTATTTGCTTAATAGCATCTCGAACTTCAGGAAAAACAATATGCAATAGTCTCGCCTTTAGTTGCAGCTGTCGCTCTGCATGAGTTGTGGTACGTAAAAGATTTCAGTAGAACATATTTTTTATTTCCCTGTCTTTATGTAGGCCAGTGGAATTTTTAACCTCAATAGAGTTACAGTCTCGTGTCGTTGTAATTCATCCTATATAAACCTTAGCTGATGGTAACCATCAATAACGTAATGTTTATAGCAGACACTGAGTTTTTTCTGCTTTAGAGGGAGTAACCATTTTCGCAGGGACATAAATGCTGTCCGCATTATTTGTTAGAAAATTGAAGTGTAATTCACATCTTTTTTAGACACTTTGACAGCTCTTATTCTTTCTTTGAACCTTTGTTTGATATTCTTTTCATGTGTAAAAGGAATCCTTCTTTCCATCCACGACTTGCTGTTTAGTTTTGAGATGAACGCAATAGTTATTCAGGTCTGAATCGCTCATAGAATGTATCAACGGCGTTTTCTTGACTAAGACCCCTTTCAGCAATGTAAATGGCTTTCTTTACTCGATACTCGATACTTGATACTTGAACGACCCGTCCTCACTGGTTTGGCGTGCTAGAGCATAATCTCAATTTTTCGGAGATTTGCTGGTTAAGCCATAGTGGTTCCCTGGAATCTCGAAGTCAGTCTGGCCAGAGTCTGCCCCCAAGTCTTCACCACCACAGGCAGTCGCAGTCCTTGTGGACCAGAAGGAGATTTGCCACAAGTTTGATACCAGGACGGTGGTGGATCTTGGTATTGGTTCACTCTTAGCTAGGCTTCCTGATGGAAAAGCTGGACTCCTGCTCAGCTTGGGAGATCCTGCCAGGGGAACGAATCCCCCTGCTGTACATTACTGCCCGACACCCAGGAACACCTCCCAGCCACGATAAGGCAGTAAGCCGTTAGGAGGGATGAATGGCCTTCTTTATACTAACTTTTTAGTTATTGCCTACTTCAATTTTTCACGGCGGGATGTTATGGCGGTATAAAGGCTATACGAAGGACCAAGGATGGTGAACGTGTTAGCCCCCCCAGAAATGACAATAGCGTGTTCGATCCCTACCGCAGACACCTACACTCAGGAAATTTGCAAATATCTAAGCATCACTGTAACCTTGTATAGTTTCTTCTTGTGCAAGTTTTACAAATGTACCGCATAACGTCTGTTCATGCCACGCACTTTTCAGGGTTTTTTTAGTATATGTTACTTCTTATTACCATAAAAAAACGTTGTGATCCATTGAAGTATATTTATTTAACGTTAGGATGAGCCTCCATGCCCACCTATGACATTCAGAAATAAGAAAAAACATTAAAACTGTCAAGGTGAAAGCTGACCACATTCGAATAGTTGGGGTATCGTTTCAGATGAATGGAAACCCACCACCAGGAACTGACTTTAAACTGATTGGTCCGCTGGCCGAGCGTTTTAGCATCACCAATGACGGTCAGCTGGTGTACGTGACAACGATTCAATGTGAAGTCGCATGCATTATCCCGAAGAAGTTCACGTTGCTGCTAGAAGCCGTCAATGACAATTCGCTACAGTTTGCAACACTTAGCTTTAAGACAGTGGTAAGTAATGTTGGACTTACATATTACGTTATGAACGAGTTATTTATAGAAGAAATACCAACACGGTGCAATTTCTTCTGTATAAGTTCTGTCCTAGGGAGAGTGTGGTGCAGTGGTTGGAGGCGCCACTGCGGCACACACGTGGAATCGATCTCTGAGCCCATGGCCCACCAAGTCCTCCATCCCTCCGGTGTAGGCAAATTGGTACCAGACTTGTCTGCCAGGTTAGCAGCAGTGGCTCGATACATCGGTGGGCCACCGCGAGTCATTGTAAAGGCCAGACATACATTCAATCACCTTCAACGATACTTAGTAAAGTCGAATGCATGGCGCATCCCGCAAGGACTGATCAACGCCGAGAGCTTTATCCTTTTAAGTTCTGTCCTAAAACATTTGCGTAATTGTGCTAAGTGTCATTTGTAACGATATCAAATCATAATGTGAGGAGGAGTGTAGCAAAGTGCATAGACGTGCCGTGCAGTACAATGGTCGTTGGTTCGATTACACGCACCGGATTTATCAAGTCTTTCATAACTACGAGGTCGACAAATCGGTACAAGACTTCTCTCGGAGGATAACAAAAAAGAGTGCGTGGTCCATCACACTTTTGAAGAAGGATAAAGCTCTAGGAGTTAACGATTCTTAAGGGATGTGCATCGACGTCATCAAGCATGGCAGGACTGATGGAATGTATATCTAACCTACACAATGAATCGCGGGTGGCCTGCCGCATGGAGTCAGTGCTACTCTCCTAGCAGACAACTCTGATAACAATTTACCGACCCCAGAGAGATTGAAAGCTTGGTGAACCTGGTGCTCGGGATTGAGCCAAAAAACTGTGTGTGTATTGCCGGACATCACTAACCACTTCGCTACTATCGCTATTTTACGTTTTTACTAAGGTTAAATTGCTGTGTTTTAACAGTGAAAAAAAGGAGCATAAAAAGGAAATTCTCTTTCTCGTGGCTATTTACAGGGTAGCGAAAGGTTGAGATTTCTCAACACAACCTACGAAGCCATCGTGCAGGAGGAAACAGGTGTATTTGAGAAAGCGCTGATGGTTACCGCAGTAGGTCGGTGATCTTAGTTTGCTCCTCTTTTTTTAGTTGTTTTCTTAGATGTATTTTTGGCATGTGCATAAAAAAATGCGTTGGGAAAGTGTTCTAGGCGGAACAGGAGACATTGTGTATTCCGTTGAGGATCCGACAAACTTATTCTCAATCCATCCAAAGACTGGAATTCTAATGGTGCAAGTGAGTCATTAAGACAGTACTTAGTTGATTTTCTATATGATTGAGCTTACCCGAGATCGGTACTGAAAGATTTCTCTTAAGAGTACTTGTTCATTCATATCACCTTTCTGAGCACGTAGTGGTTATGCCAGAACTTCCATTCATTCTGCTATCCAAGACAGGTCTGGCACCAATTTATCAATCCCGCAGGGATAGGGACAGTTCTTCAGTGGCATAAGAATAGAAGCAAGGACCACGTGTGTTTTGCAGCGCAGCGCTCACCATTTCGCTAGAAGAGCTCTCGTGAAAATGATATGTGACAGTCTATTGCGGTAGACAGAAAAAAACGTCAACTATTCTTCGCATGTTATAAAAGTCAACAGCAGTACACCTTCATCAGTGATTCACACCTTCTTGCAGCATCCAGAATTTCTTACTCGATCCGACTATGGAACAGTGTTGCTTATGACGGCAATCGCCACCGATATGAAGACGTTAGTTAGGGCTCCGATACATGTCACATTAACGCCGAAGTATGAGAAGCTGAACAACTTTCACTTTGCTATGGTACGTTGTTAATAGTCTTTTTTAGTTGCTAAGTGTCATCATCAATAAAAAAAACTAGAAGTTGACGTCTTTCTGTTCTTTTCGTTTATGAAAGGAAAGGGCTGATTCTTGCTGTTAAACAATTTGAAGGGCAACTGAGTTTGAAAATTCATAAAGGCGGCAAAAACAAATTAAAATGGGGTTGGACCCCTGGGACCAACTAAAAAGTGAGGAAGGATCTAGCCATCCGCTGACAATTTAATGAAATACACTAGCTCGTCTTTTTTATTGTTCTTGTAAATAATACGGAGTGCTTAACATGAGAATGAGTCCACAAAAAACGGAAGAGTTTTACGGTGATGTGGCTTTCAGTGCCTCTATGTTTCAGTACGGAAGTCCTTAAAAATGAAACTTCTCTGACTTAATTTTTTATACTTGTTTAAATACACACTTCTTAACGATTTCCTAGTCATACAAATACTATTCGTTCAGGAAAACTACTCATTTACCGTACTCGCTGGTCAGCGAATTATCGGTACAGTAGAGATAATCGGTGCAGAAAATCATACGGTACTTTACGATATTTCCGAAGGAGGACAAGGCGTGATTACCGTTAACGATAATGGTACACTAATCTACTATCGAGAACCTGAAAAAGATTCCAGGGATTTCAGATTATTGGTAAGCTTTACGTCTATTTTCTATGATGTGCGCACTTTTCTTTTGACACCTCGTTTAACACGCTTTAGTGCACCTAAGTCACTGTTTTGACAAACCCGCGCTGAACAATGCGCGCGCTACCCAGCATAGTTATGTGTCGTTAACGTTTTAGGTAACAGCACGTTCGACGAAAAAACCAATTCTTTTTGGCTAGAACGTGGGTGAACGTTACAGTTAAAGGTATTCATTCTAATCCGATACGTGTGATCGGATCCCGTCAACGCTCAACTATTTTGAGCTCAAGTGAGTAGTGCTTAAATTAAGAAAAAAATCTTCCATGAATGCACACCCCCGGCTTCTATTTTCCTTGTAAACTTTCCTAGATCTCAATTTTAACCTTTTTTGCCTACTGCCTACTCTTTTTTGATGGCAGGGTATGTTGCGAAATATAACTTCAACGAAGCTGAGATATTTGCAAAACTCTGGACCGCAGGTGCCTATGGTGGGGGAACGAACGCGCTATTGTCCTTTCCGGGGAGTAACGCGTTCACCACCACACCATGCGGGTCCTTCGTTTCGCCTGTCTCTCAGCTAGTTCTATCGATCTTTTTGCCATCAGCAATCACCCGTCAACGGGATTGATCTGGGGAGCCCAAATCGGCATTGAACCCAGTTAAGCTGAGGCTATAGTTTTAATCACAATTTTAACCTTTTTTGCCTACTGCCTACTCTTTTTGATGGCAGGGTATGTTGCGAAATATAACTTCAACGAAGCTGAGATATTTGCAAAACTCTGGACCGCAAGTGCCTATGGTGGGGAACGAACGCGCTATTGTCCTTTCCGGGGAGTAACGCGTTCACCACCACACCATGCGGGTCCTTCGTTTCGCCTGTCTCTCAGCTAGTTCATCAGCATAGTTCTCTCACCTGCGGTCCAGAGTTTTGCAAATATCTCAGCTTCGTTGAAGTTATATTTCCTAGATCTGTTAACTGCTGGAAATATCTTTCGAGAGTGACAAAATAAGGTCAAATTGCAACTTAGTTTATTGGAAATGCCTATTTAATGCTATCACGTGGTTTTTACTTCTGTACTGATTTCAGTTCTTTTGCTTGTTAATTTGCTTGTTTATTTGCTTCTCCTGTTCTCTTCAATATTTTATCATTTTTTGAATTTTTTACAAATCTGTCTACTACTTGTTTTTTCACTTATTTCCTAAAAAATTCGAAAATGAAACATGATGGTCGCATTGTGTCTGAGTGAAAATCATTAACGCAGTAATACATGACTGTTACTAACAAATTAAGAGGCTGGTAAAACAACGGTAGTTGCGCTGTTCATCGTGAGCGCAGTTCTCGTTGTCGGGCACACCAAGCCTGTCACACTTTTGCGGCTGGGAAAAATCGGTACCAGACGTGTGGGGACAGTTCACTGCCTTCAGTCCAACTGGGAAGCCGTCTATTCTAAACTCCAAGAAGAATTGACTCTACCAGCAGTTAGCGTCATTTCAAAGAGAAAGAAAATCCTCAAGCAGCAGCTGAACTCAAAAGATTTGATGATTTTCGTTGATGACGGATGCGAGGAAATGAGAGAGGAAACGAATCGAAAGCAAGAAATGCTAGCACCTGCATAGTAGATGTGAAAGCGGGTCTTGTAAAAATTCGATAGCTGTAACGCTTTCTTTTTCTGACGGTTCTTTTCCAACTTGAGAATTTGCTTTTAATGAGGATAAAGGGATAAAGCTCTCTGCGTTGATCAATCCCTGAAGGATGCGCCATGCATTCGACTTCATTAAGTATCGTTGGAGGTGATTGAATGCATATCTGGCCTTTACAATGACTCGCGGTGGCCTGCTGATGTATCGAGCCAGTGCTGCTATCCCCCAGACAAATTTGGTACCAATTTGCCGACCCCGGAGGGATGGAAGGCTTGGTGGGCCATGGGTGCAGAGGTCGATTCCACGTGTATGTCGTAGTGGCGCCTCCAACCACTGCGCCACATGTGCCCACGAAAATTGCTTTTAATAACTTCGGAAACATTCAATCTTAATTTCTCTCATACGTAGATCGTTTAGATGAGATAAAGGAGAAGTTGTTGACGCAATGAATTTGAATAAAATTTTC
Source organism: Angiostrongylus vasorum (assembly GCA_018806985.1). NCBI lineage: Eukaryota > Metazoa > Nematoda > Chromadorea > Rhabditida > Metastrongylidae > Angiostrongylus > Angiostrongylus vasorum. Next base: position 2,552,056 of record JADANN010000302.1, read on the forward strand.
ATTTAAAACAGTTATTGTGAAATTCTCAGCCATTACATTGCTTTCTTCATACTACTTACGGCCTTCTGTCCACAACCTACTCAAAATTTAAAAAATTTCAATAAATTACCACCATCGAATTCCAAGTTTTATTCATGAAGTTTTTATGTTTAAGAGACAGAACCTGGTTCCACTGTGGCCGAAATCCAGATGACAGATGATGACGATGACGCTGTTATACAGCTGTCGTTGGTGGATATAACTGGAACGTTCTTCAACGGAAGCGTGAGGTCACTGCTGATGTCGGAGATATTCAAAGTGCACATGATTGGTAGAAAGTCTGCCATTCTATTAAATAACTCGCTAGACGATCTACCTCTAGTCTCAATGACGCTAACTCTTCACGCTCGTGACATGGCTCATGTTAATGAGCCAGTAGTTGTAGGTTTGTTCTTTTTTCTTCACTTTTCAAAGGTTTTTTTTTGAGCGTTTTTAATAAACATTCGGAAAAATACTTGCTCAGTGTTTGGTTGCACTGAGTGTATTACACATAAGTGTGGAGCAGTGATTTTGGGTGCATCGCAATACAATACGGTTGTTGGTTCGATCCCACGAACCGGCTGATCAGTTCATCCGTCCGAGATTGGACACCTGTTATCAGATTTTTCTAGAAGAATTAAAAACAGTGAATAATCCGTTGGTAGGTCCCAAAAGTTGCTTTGTAAGCCAAACAAGCTTTCAATCATTTCAATGGCGTGTAACATCCAGGGAAACACTTTTTTGAGTTTTTCGTCAGAAAGACATTCACTATGGGCTTTTTTTCTGGTCTAGTATTCTAATGTGACTAAAAAATACTTACGTCATAGAGAGGCACGGTAAAAAATGAAAAAAAAGTACAGGTGGCCATAGTTACTAAAGACCATTATTGTTTAGTTACACAGCATTTCCTCCTTACGAGGAAGAGCCCTTTGGTTTCCGACACACACCTGCCGTTCAAATTCATTAAGGTGATTTCTATTTGCTTCTTTTTCCACATTTCTGTAAAACAATTTTTTGTAAAATGGCTTTTTCCTTTTTCCAGTAAAACCACTTTTAACTTTTTTTCTTCTTTCTCCTTTAAATGGATGGTTGTTTTCGATTTTATTGTCCACACATATTCTGTTCCAATATATTTGAAAGATTCGTTTTTCACACAGATGATCAATTTATGCATACATGTAGAGTGGGACTATTTTTTCAAGCAGGTAATTATGTGGCGAATACTTCATACGTCCATGGATCTCCCTCACTGAAGGTGCCCAGCTGGCCAGTCGAGACACTGCGTAGTGGGTTCTTTCTGAGAAGTAGTAGTATTTAAAGTATGAATTCTCCGTCGCTGCTTCAACGATTTGTGTCCACATGTAGATCGCGTTCCTAAATGTTGATTCATTCAAAATCCTCCAATCACTTGTGACTGCTAAGTGGATGGCATCTCTCTCATAGGGGATCCCACGCCGATTAGTCGCGAGGCGATGTGGCGCGTCCACAGGTGGCTGATGGAAAGTTAATCGCAGAGTAAAAGCCAGCTTCGCTTCCCTGAGACGCAGGTAGATCCAGAGGATGGACTCCTTGTTTCTGCTGCTCCGATTTGGAGCATACTTTCTGCATCTACAACGACGTATTCATACATCCTTGCGTGGGTGTGTTCTCGCTGACGCGGATTGTATCCTATGACTCAATTCGGCCAAAGGCCTGCAATCAAGTGACAGGAAAGTAAATGGGTGACGCTTAGGAGTCGCCTTGAACAAATAAGCTAGTGTACTCTGGGAGAGACTGGCAAGCTACCCGTGAGTATGCCCAGCGCCCAAGTTCAGAGCTCAGCAAGCTCTATGTAGGTATGAAGAAGCTAAACGTATCAAAATAAGCGGCCCTCATTTCCTTCACTCCGAAAGAGCTCCTATATGGCCGTCCTGGGTAGGACGAGAACGGAGGGACAGCTAAAATCTCAGAGCTGTGCTAGGCTGCCAAATTCGCAAGTGACTGAACTGACGGTCTGTGCCACAATGCAAGCACACCTAAATTTAATTCTCGATAGAAGACTTCATTATGCAAGCGAGAAAGGTAAGACACGACCTCATCAGACTGGCCGAAACGAGACAACGCCGTCAATAACACCGGAGAAGAACTGTTCCTCGGAAAATGCGACAGTAGAGGTGTGGGCGTCTTCTGCGTCTTCGTCAGGACGAGTTTGGTCACGAACATCGATTCATTCGAACAACTAACAACCCAAATAGGTCGTTTACGATTGAAGAGATATGGACCAATAACGGCAAAGACGAGACGAAGGACTTGCATGGTGTGGTGATGAACGCGTTAGTCCCCGGAAAGGGTAATAACGTCTTCGTTCTCCACCGCAGACATCATCAGTATGGAGTTTTGCAAATATCTCAATATCATTATGGTTATATTTCACACAATATCCTGCCATCAAAAAATAGTAGGCAGCAAATAAAAAATGAAAACACGAGGTTGCTACTTTTACTTTGTTACGAAAAAAGTGACGTTTCGGTTGGTTTCGCCTTCTTCAGAGCCTGGAAACATCAAGTTACTGCAGTCCACCCAGCCAAACACCCCCCATAAAGTCAGTCTTGGGAATCCCAACTGATAGAATGGAAAACGTACAACAATTAGACGTTTTTCAGCAAAAAAAGAAACGTCATTCAGTATGAATCTGCATTAAAATCAATGCAAAGGATCACTTTTTGTGTTAAGATGCCGAAAGTGGTGAGAATTCCGGCGAATAGCCCTGTTGGATCAACAGTGTTCCGTCCATTGCTGTTACAGAGCATCATTTCACACTCAATCGATTACCTCTATGATATCGATTCATCATCGAACGCCTTTCGAATCGATAACACTACAGGTATGAACAATGTTTTTTCATCAGCTCACTTGCGCTTCATAGCATTTCATATATAAAATTTGCTTTGAAATGACAAATTGATATGAAGGATTTTGGCATGTTAAGAAGAGATTCCTGGAATCAAAAGTCGGATAGATCAGCGAAAAATCAGTAGGCTTTGCTGGAAATTAGGGAAATGAATCTAATTCGTGCAGTGTTTTGTTTAAATTTAATAGTTCAGCGATTATACATTACCCTACTACGGAACTAATACTATCACAAAGTTGATTTATCCTCACCCCTTATCGCCCTCTGATCTACAAAGGCGGCTGCTGCCTGTGGTGGTGACGACCTGGGGCAGACTTTGGCTAAACTAACCTCGGGACCCCAGGAAACCACTATAATTAAAAAAACAGCAAAGCTCCGCAGAAGTGGAAGTTATGCTGGGGGCCCGCACAACCAGTGAACAATTAGGGATTCTCTGCAGTCTGTTGAGCTAGATAAACTATAAAATGTGTTCGACAGCTTTCATTGCTCTTATTTATCAATAGTGGAGATGTTTTTGTAGATGTATAGTTTTCATTGCTTCATAGATTGTTCTATTAGCCAATAATTTAGGTGTTATTACAACTAGCCGTTCTGTGGACGACATCACTCAGGAGTTACTCACAATCACAGCTATTGATCCAATCACCGAACGAAGTACACGAGTCAATCTGACGGTGTTGATCAGTCCATCGAATGTTCGTAAATTGGCGTTTGTTCAACAGCAATACATTGGCAACGCGAGAAAATCCGACATGATCGGTGTGTTTGCTTTAACAGAACTGTTTGTTCAAACTAAAGGAAGAGATGGTTCGATGAAATTTTCTCCCATTTTTTTTTGGAGCCGAGAATGTAAACGATTTTAAACCTCCTCAATTTTTCTCCTCTCGCTGCGAATACCGGGTGTTTACGGGTGCTGAACGATCCAGTAGTGTATCCCAAGTTCAGCACATGCTCGATATTATTATTCTGAAGCCCAATTAAGAGTAAACCAATGCCAGGAACAGCCGCCGTCCTTGTAGCAATCCAATCCTAAAAGCCAACTCTTCGTCTAATCCACCACTTGGTAATGCCCTAATATGGCTATTGCGAAAATTAAGGAAGGAAAATCATTCTTCACAACCATCAAATTACCAGTTAGAATCAAACTGTATGTTGCTGCCCAATTCTTGGCGAAGAAGAGCAATTAAAATTGTAGTTTGTATCGTTACTCGACTGAAGTAAATCAAATAACAATTTGAACTATAGGTACCATCAGCTCAAGGGGATGAGTGGGCAATTACGGCGCTTAATCGATAATTATCTCTACTACACAGCTAGTACTCTCTAGCTCCTTAACAAATGCTTTGGCATAGAAGATTGAGAATTTATCTCTTGGCTCAGTCGGGAATTTAAAGCTTCATGAAGAAGCGATTTTGTTTCTATTGCTTTTAGAAGTGCTAGGAAGAGATTGAAAACCTGTACAATAGTTAAGAAGCTTGTGAAATATTAAAAAGATATTAAAAAAACCCTTCAAACAGTGCGTAAATTTTCAAATCTAATCAGAAACTTTTCAGGTACTACAGTAGCTACTGTGGAAGCAAACTCCAGTCTCGGAGACGTGGTGTCATACACTCTCGAAGGAAGCGACGCAGTTTTCTTTAGCATTAATGACCGAGTAAGTCAGACGAAATAAACAATATGGAGATAAACAGAACCTTGTTTTCTTAGATGGTAGTCAATCAATGTGTATCAAAATAACGCAATCCTTATAACATTACGAAAAAATCAACACCTGAGATTAAGTTGTTCTCAAACCAGGACGGGAATTAAGAAACTTTTTGTAATTCGACTTCGTAAGAATGACCAAGAAGATTTTTAGCTCATAACCAATAGAATGGTGTACAGTAACAAAACTACTCACTATTCAGGGTACGATTATGTTAAAGGGTTCGATTGCTAGTGTTCCACGTTCTGAGCTAGATTTTGTAGCTCGAGCGAGTGATGGAACATTATCGAGGACAGTACCGGTGAGTGACTTCAGCAAAAGTTAAAGCTACTCGAGTAAAAATTAGACAGACTAAGAGGTGACTAAGTGCTTGTTCTACATAAAAGTTCCTGTTTGGAAAGCCCATCTTTACATCTCATCATATCTCAGGACTTTCTTTGTTCTGTTTTCTACTGAAGGCGGTAAGGGTTGAGTTCGGATTCGGCTACGACCTGAGGATCTGTGAACTTCTATCCTCACTGATTGCTTGTCAAGTGTGATTTCCCCGGTTACCTGAGATGACCGGTTAGTGCTTTCTCAGATCATCACCATACAGAGTTGTCAGTTTTTGTGGATAGAAAGAATGTTTGCTGCCTCGCCATGCGGATCTTTCAAGGACGACAGCAATTTCTGTGTTGGCAGAGAATATTATGATTAGTAGTCCGACGTCCGATGTGAGTCAAATGCGCTTCCTCTCTTGTTTCATCAACTTTTCTGTTACTTGTTTGTGGTCATTAGATGAAATAGCGTCGTATTGGAAGATCTCGAGAAGAAAGACATTGGCGTTCTTCAAATGTGCGACGTTCCTGGGGCGACGTTCCTGGGGTCTAAACTCCGTTACAGACAATATATTATTGCCAAGACCTACTTTCTGTTAACCTCGGCATTGATTGATAATTCGACGATTTTTTTCAATAAGCAGACACGAAGTTGTTATTATAGATTTATTAGGATACAATAGCTGACGTTTCGGCGGTTTCGCCTTCTTCAGAGCTTGGAAAGGTCAAATTGAGATGCGATCTACTCAGCCAAACACTTTCATAACACTAGCAGATAAAACTTAACAAATAAAATTGCAATCACGTAAGAAAAAGCTTTATTTAAACCCCTACCGTTTATTTGTTGTAAGTACTCAAGTTAGTTCGTGGATACCAGCCGCACAGGCGAGGCGTTGGCGAGGACTGTGCCTGTGCCAGGTCATTGGATCAGCCTGAGGTATGGTGCTAGGTCACGTGTGATGACAGACACTCTTCCTTGAGATGCGGAAAGTTCTAGCACTAAAAATGTGGTTGATAACGTGCCTGAAAAGCCAAGGGTCACCGTGTTAGGGAAACATAATTCTGTCTGGTGATGCGCGCTCGTTTTGAGAATTGGGTCCAAGTTTCTTACCAGCGCAACCCATTTCTAAAGAAACCTTGCGTAGGATCGCATGCAGTCTGCACGAGCTCCAAGATCGACTCCGAAGCAACGCTAGAATTGAAACACGAGACAAAAAGGAACAACGAGAAATAGGGCACTACCGCCACTCCCATTTCCTCGGTTATTCTTCAGACAGCAAGACCCAAACGACGAAGTCGATTTTCGTATGTTTTCGAGCGAAACTCTCAAAGTCCTTGACCACTATCGCGCGAAAAAAGTTTAGTTCGAACCTTACAGCTGCGCAAAAAATCTGGTATGCGACAGGTTCAAGAGCTAATAAAATCAAAGAGTATTAGACTATCAGTTAGTGATAAGGGTGGAGAGTTTGCAGTAATTCCTCGCCAGTCAGGTGTTGATAAATAGGGAAAAACATCTTGAAGACGCATCTCTTTATGGCGCATCAACTGAAAAAGTAATTCAGAAGTCAAAATCGAAAAAGTGAACAACGAATGGGTCAAAATGGCAAGCGCAGCAGGGTTTAAAACCAGCAGACATTTCGCATCTTAAGATCGAAGTGCCGACATGTTCTGTCTTATACTTACTTACCAAGACCCATAAGTTAATATCCGCTCATGATCTGGCGTCCACCGACCCCTCCACCTTTAAAGTTAGACCCATCATCAGTTGTGTGAGACGAGCCTACTGATAGAATTGCTTGGTTTATAAATCTAATACTCAACCAGTTGCTTAAGCACATACCAGCCCATCTCACGAACACCCTAAATGTTCCTAGACCGTCTGCACAACTCACGTCCCAAAAGCACGTGCGTTATGAAATCGTTCGACGTTACCGCCCTTTACATAACTTGTCGAACCACTCCGCAATGCAAGCCATCCGCGAGCTTCTTAAGCAACACGAAGGAGCAATTAACATGTATGGCTTTTCGATTTAGCAGCTTATGGTCCTCCTAAAGGTCTGTTTAAACTGCTCCATCTTCGGATGGTCCGGGAAATATTGCGCGCAAATTAGAGGGGTTGCCAATGGGACAGCGACTGGCACGAACCCCTGCCGTTGCCTTTATGTCTAGTGTGGAAGCACCAGTAATCGATCTCTGGCCATTACTCTACTGTAGGCATATAGATGATTGTTTTGTCATCTGCTCCACACAAGATGAGATGGACAAATGCTTTAAGTTATTGAATGAACAGTCAGAGTACATAAAATTGACCCGTGAGAAACCGAAAGAAAACTGGCTTCCATTTCTAAACGTTCAAATTAACCTATCCGAAAACGGCTACATCACGAAATGGTATCGAAGGCCAAGCAGTAAAGAACATAACGGTTCATTACCTCTCCTCTCATCCATCACACACTAAAAGGGCGCTTATAAGAAATATGTTTCGACAGTACCAGCGTGTGCACAGGTAGAGATCAGAGGGAAGAATCCTTGAAACTGGCGCGCCAAACAGCCATTTCAAATGGTTACGAAACTGTAGCTTCTCGGCATAGGCATAGAGGGAAAAACCACGCCCCCAAAGCGATAATTCTAGCGAAAACAAGGCTACGTTCCTTTTGCCCTTTATTTCAAACGAAATAAGTGCAGCTATAAAACGTTGCTTAATAAGGGCCGGTTGAACGAATTCCGTAAGAGTGATAGAAATACCACCGGACACTCTAAGACACCAGCTAGTTCGCAACCGCCTATGTGACCGTCTATGTATAACGAAAAACTGCATAATTTGCCCTAACGGTAGAGACGGTGACAGCATGAGTTCAGGTACAGTTTATCTCATCGCTTGTAAAGCGTGCGGGGACGCATACGTTAGCGAAACGGGAACACCGCTCTTCATCTGCGTAAAAAGAACACCTAGTCGGCAAATCTGAACTAAAACAAAACACCCCACTAGGCGCGCAGAGAATGCAGAAACACAACGGAGAAGATTTCTAAGTAGGAGTCACTATCCTCACGCAGGAATCGAAAACATCAGCGCGTACAACTTTTTGAAGCGTTTTGGATCAATTCCAAGAATTCAAAAAATGAACCGCAAGGAGGAGTGTCTTGTCATCACGCGTGACCTAGCGCCATACCTCAGGCTGATCCAATGACCTGGCACAGGCACAGCCCTTGCCCATGTATTACTCTGTGCGGCTGCTATCCATCAACTAACTGAAATTCTTACAACAAATAAACGGCAGGTGTTTAAATGAAGCTGTTTCCTATGCGAATACAAATTTATTTGTTATGTTTTATCTGCTGGGGTTATGAAAGTGTTTGGCTGAGTAGATCTCATCTCAATTTGACCTTTCCAGGCTCTGAAGAGAGGAAACCGCCGAAACGTCAGCTGTTGTACCCTAATAAATCTATAATAACAACCTCGTATCTGCTTATTGAAGAAAAAACGTCGAATATATCATTGAATTTCTGGCTTTGGCCATGACTTTTAGAGGGATATTGATTACGTGGTCCCTCTCACCAATCTTGATAAAAAGTTTCTGCGAAGGTCTTATTATCGGTTTTCCTTATTTAGTCATAATTAAACGATGTTTTTCTCAACCTCACGAATTCCTTTCTATGATCTCCATGTAAATAGGAAAAGGCTAAGATTGCCATTGCAGTAGTTAGATTTTTGTCTCAAATGTGAAGGTAGATGTTGTTGTGCAGTTGAGAAGAAACTTCGTCCGTCGGTTACGATACACTTCAAACACATCACTTTTGTATTTTTTGGATTTTTACCGTATAAACTTGTATTATTTGCATGGAATTTTAAGGTCAACAAATTTTAGTAGGAATTTGTGTAATACTGCGTCTTTACTCTAAGCGATATTTCAAAGCCAATCGAACAACTTGATAGCTCCGCTCGAAAGTTCAAGACTTCCCTGTTTTTTATTGAGATATTAATTCAGAGCCATTTTTGTTTCACATTTTTGCTAAAAACTCTAGATTTTGACGCGGAGACATTTGCAAAAATTGACGCCTAGGCCAGACTGGACCGCGATTACCCTTTCCCGTGGCTCACATGTTACCCACGCCAGCACTGAGGTGTTCGTTCTGCCTTTCTCTTAACACTCTTTTATCCCTAACCGTGCCATTCGCAATCACCCGTTACCAAGAATGATCTGGGGAGCAAAGTCAGCGGTAAACCCAGTTAAAGGTAGGCTGTAGTCGAAGTCAGAGTGTATTTCTTTTATCTATTGCCCATTATTTTTTCCCGGGCTCAGCCTCAGCTGAACTTGGTTTAATGCCGATTTGTGCTCTCCATGTCATTCCAGCTAATGGCACTGTTAGGGTAAAAGAGTGCCTGAGAGAAAACCAGAACGAACACCTCAGTGGTGCCGTGCGTAACATGCGAGCCGCCGGAAAGGGTAATAGAGCTCGAATCTGGTTTGGGAAGTGAGTTTTGCGAATGGCTCAGCTTCATCGCTCTTGGATTTCACATACTATCGTGTCGTAAAAAAGTTGTAGTAGGCAATACATAAAGTTAACAGTGAGAGGATTTACTGTTTAATAGTACTTTTTAGGCAAAGGAACAAGTTAAGCGAAATATTTTTTGTTTTATTTATCGATCGTATAAGGAATAATTTGAAAACTAGAAAAATCAAAATGAATACGTGACAAACGATTAAACTTCGTTCTAACACACGTCTATTTCACACAGGTTCGAATCATGCTCGAAGACGAGGTCAATATCTCCTTTGAGAAAGACTTCTACGATGTGAAAGTGATGGAAAATGTGCCCATCAATGGATATATACTATATCCAAAGGTAATTCTCGAATGTTACAAAGGTTGCTAGTGTATCATACCAGAGCTGTTCATGATTGTTGCAGCTACTGCGTGTCGGTAGTACTGCTGGCGTTAAATACCTCATAGAGCCAGCCAATGAAGCTACCGTGGTCCTCGAATTGCTTCAAATCGATTCCGATGGTCGTATAACAGTCAGAGAAGAGTTACTAGGTACTCTTACCCTAGATTGTAACCTATCTTCAGACCTTGTAGTTATAGAATGGATGGATATACTCATGGGTAGCTTGCCAGACTCCCAGAGTGGACGAGGAGCCTGTTTGTTGGAGGCGGCATCTAGCTACCTCCAGTGTACATTCTAGTCGCCTCATTGCGGGATTTTTGGGCGAAATTACTTGTAGAATACAATATGCATGAAGAAGTACTCATCCACACATCATACATAAACATCTTTACGTGCATATAGAAGGTAAGTGTCTAATCAGCGCACCGGAAGCAGGTTCATCCCATGGATCCACCTGCGTCTCATGGAATCAAAGCTCGCTTTTTGGTCGACGATTAACCTCCTGCCCCCCCCCCACGTAGCCTTATGCCCAAACCGGCCGGCTAGGGATCCCTTAATAAGGGAAATCGAATGATGTACCAAAAATAAGTGCAAGAAAAAAAGAATATTTCGAATATGGAATATTGCCGGCTATGCAGAGTTCTGTCTTACTTATTGAGAATGCTGAAACGTTAGCATTTGCTCCTCGTTAAGGTTATGTCGGTACATACGAGTTCCTCGTTCGAGCTATACTTGACGGACATGATGCTACGACTAGAGTCCTATTGCGTATTCTAGCGGCATTCACTTGCATTCCACGTTTTCTGGACGACCGTAATCTCGAGTTCACAATCGCTGAAGTTAGCGCTAACGAAAATTTCGTTTCGCACAAAATTGTTTGACTTTTTATTTTTTACTCATGGATTTTTCACTCAGATCGTTTCCATACTTTCCTTTTAGAATAGCGCAATTGACACGAGGATCGGTGCAGTTTCCGCTGTCGAACTTAACAGGAAATGTGAACTGAAATATTTATTATGGGATACGATCACACATCAATACACCAACGAAACGTCAACAGTTTCAATCGACGTAAACAATGGTGAAATTCGCAGTAGAGTACAATTCGATTACGAAGAACAGGCAATACACCCAGTAAAGATTCTTTCCTTTCTTCTGTTGGCAATTTTTAAAGACTATTTCTCATTTCCTCTTTAATGCGCTTTTCATAGAAGGTCGAATACGAATTGCAATTTACATTTCTAGTTCCGGACATTTCGAGTTTCAGATCTTAAATCCTTGTGTTGTGTTAAATACTTTGACACTTAAATATTTAACTAGTCCGTCTGGTTGATATGAGCCACAAACATGTCAGCCCATCTCATGGGGATGTTTCCACCTTTTGAAGACCACTCCACAGTTCTTTTCGTCAAGTTATCGTCAACTTTTTCCACTTTATGACTGCTCATAAGCTGATGTGAATTCCCTTGGATCTCGAACATAGGATGCGTTTCAAAGATCTGAACTGAGCATTTCGTCTAGACGTTGTTTGTTCCTACTACATTTCATCGTTCATGAGCTCCGTTGGTGATGTTTAATATGCCTGACGTTTTTAAACATCATCCCAATGCCTCAGCCGCGTCTCAGAGTGCTAGAACCATTAAATTGAAAAGATTTTTAATCCATTCACTTGGTCCGTGACTTGTCTGGGGCGTTTGAATGATGTTCGCGCTGCTTTTCTAATTATAATTCGTCGCCACATCATTTCTAATGTTCTTCGGGTGCTATAGATACACGCTAAATGTTGTTTTTGTTATCAACGGAACTATCCATCACCTATATGTGTTTAAATTGTTGAGGTTACACGAAGTTGTTATTTTATTCGGCTAACGTTTCGACGTCTTCGTCGTCATCAGAGCCGATAATCCCAGTCGATGTTCCACAGTTGTTCGTCTTCTCCGTGTGCCATCTTTGTAGTCGTATCGAGACAGATCTTCTTCGGTGGAACACCGCACTAATGGGCTCTGCTCACCTTCCCTCCATATCCATCATCTGTGTTAACTTTTTTTATTTACTATCCAGTACAATTTTTTCACAGCAGGGTACTAGATGAAATACAACCACAATAATGCTGAGATATTTGCAAAACTACGGCCCGCAGCTGTCTGCAGTGAGGATTGAATACGTTAACACCCTTTCCAACGGCTAATGCGTTCACCACCACACCATGTGGGCCCTTTGTTTTGCGTTTTTTCTCAGCTAGTTTTCTATCTACCAGTGCCATCAGCAGTCACCCGTCAACGGGATTGATCTGGGGAGCCCACATAGGCATTGGACCCAGTTAAGCTGAAGTTGTAGTTGAATTCACAGTGTTTACTTTTATCTCCTGCGTTCTATAATTTTTTATGGCAGGGTATTAATCGAAATACAACCACAAGATTGCTGAGATATTTGCAAAACTCCGACCGCAGGTCCCCTGCGGTGGGCATCCCCATATCAGTCCCGTTGACTGGTGATTGCTGACGGCACTGATCGATAGAAATAACATGAGAGACATGCGAAACGAAAGACTCGCATGGTATGGTGGTGAACGCGTTAGTCTCCCGAAAAGGGTAATAGTGCGTTCGTTCCCCACCGCGAGCACCTGCGGTCCCGGAGTTTTGCAAATATCTCAGCAATCTTGTGGTTGCATTTCGCTTAATACCCTGCCATAAAAAATTATAGAAGCCAGAAAATAAAAAAGCAAACTATTAATGGTTTCGGGCATCTAGCTTAGTCGAGTCCGGAGCGCTATGAAATTCAACTCCATCGACGAATGTTGAGGATAATAGTAGATAAGGCTGTCGGCGTTGTTCAATCCATGAGGGATGCGCTTTGTATTCGATTTCATTAAAGTCGTTAGAGGTGATTGTGGCAGGCGATATATGATGCCAGTTTTGCTATCCTCCCAGGCAGGTCTGGTAGCAATTTGCCGAACTTGGAGGAAAGGAGAGCTTAGTGAGCTTGCGGTGCGGGATCGATCCCGTGTGTATTTCGGGGGCGCCTCTAAGCCCTGCGCTACACGCGGTCCTTACGGAGGATCGTTAGAGGTTATCAAATGCTTGCCTGGCCTATAGAATGAATTGCAGCGACCTATCGATGAGTCAAATGCTGCTGTCCTCTCAAATAACTCTGGTACCAATTTGCTGGTTCGCGAAAGATGCAAGGCTTAGTTTACTTCGTGTGCCGAATCAAATCTATGACCATGTGTGTAATGCAAGGCACATCTAACCGCTGCGCTGCACACACAGCGCAAGAATTTTGGAATATCAAGTACCGTTATCCTTCCATAGGAAAGTGGTGTTGGTCCATTGTCAATTCACTGTGATCTCTTTCCTTGGTATTAGTTTTAACTGTGGGATAGATTTTTTAACACATACGGGACTAAGCCTAATTCTGTGTGGCGACAGCTGAGGACTGCATCCAAATCTTCCTGGTGTGTGACATGGCTTGGAAAAAATTCCCCCCAAAAAAGGTTTTTTTGTAAATCATTAAATGACTAAAATATCGCCAAGTCTCGCAAAACTTCTGTGTTAGATAAGGTGTCACTTGAATGCTAAAAGTACGGTAGGGAAACACTTTGCGGAAAATAAAAGACTCCATTGAAATCAATGCATAGCGTCACACATTTGTTATCAGAAGTCAAGACGCTAGTATGTCTATAGTAATTCGCAGTGAGGTTACACAAAAATCGGTCTTAGAAACATTATATTTGTTAACTAGGTATCTCTCCTAATGGTTTACCGCCTCATCGTGGCTGGGAGGTGTTCCTCGGGTGTCGGACTGCGATGCACAGAAGAGGGATTCGTCACCCCGGCAGGATCTCCCAAGCTGGGAAGGAGTCCGGCGTTTCCATCAGGAAGCCAAGCTAAGAGTAAACCAATACCAGGATCCACCACCGTCCTGGTATCAAAGTCGCATGGTGGCAAATCTCCCTCTGATCCACAAGTGCTGCGGCTGCCTGTGGTGGTGAAGACCTGGGGCAGACTTTGGCGTGAGTGACCTCAGGTTTCTAGGGAACCACAATGGCTTAACCAGCAAATCTCCGAAAAAATGGTGATTATGCCGCGGTCCGCACAAGCAGTGAGGACGAGCCGTACAAGTATCAAGTAACAAGGTGTCTCTTGTCACAACTATTCCACACAAACTAGTGCCGGATTCCTTCCATGGAGCGGTTTTTGTTCTACACAACACTCGTAAGAACAGTGACGTGCATATTACATAAAACGATGCAAAGATAAGAAGCGTCCGGCTTTGATCATTTCGCTGAAGGGTGGATCATGCATTTGTCTTCAAGGAGGATCGTGTGATTCAATGAATATTTTTCTATGTAATGATTCGTGGTATATTGATGGAGCAGGTCTGCATGCTTTATCCGCCTGTGCAAGTCTGACGTCAGTTTTTCGACCCCGGAGGGATGAAGGGCTAGATTAGCGGTGAGTGCGGGGTCCAAAACTCGACGCAACCAGTTTGTATTGCACTGTTCCTAAAACCACTACGCCTCCCACACAAGGCAGATCGTATAGTAAACATAATGTGTTCTTCATTTGGCGTATCTTTCCTTCTTGCTAGAACTTCCATGAATAAATAGCACCTCACTTTTCATCGAAACCAACAATAAAATTCAATTCGTTTTTCTTCTACTATTTGGATTCATAACGTGATTATGGCTGAACGAGAGATTGTCGCTTATAAAATTTCTTCATCGTTACTGGCATCTCAGTCGTATTCTTTTTTCCTGACTTCAAAAGAAAATTTTGAAGAAGAAATTGGTGAAATTAATAATAGATAGGCTGCACGTCATGACAACATTTGATTCATAGCAGAATAAGAAGTAATGGAAAACACTTCAAGAGCGAATAATTCTCAGCTAGTACTCGGCCTACAAGCTGGCTCGCATCATTTCGTTCAAATGGCAAGCACAGTGCGAGTGCTGGACATGGATGACCATCCTCTGACTCCAGTGCTAGATTCCACAACCGTTGAGGTGTTTTTTTTCAAACATTTTATTCTCTCATTTCATTTTCATAGTAACGATGTATTTTTTCTTCAATATATCTATATCTATCTGTATATGCTTACTTATCTACTTGGATACTTGGATGGTCCGTCTTTACTGGTTGTGCGAACCCCACCATAATTTCCATTTTTCAGAGTTTTGATGGTTTAGCCATTGTGCTCCCCTGATGTCCCGAGTTCAGCCAGGGCAAAGTGTGGCCCAAGTCGTCACCACCACAGGCAGTCGCCGCCCTTGTAGATCAGATGAAGATTCGCCATCATGCAACTAGTTTGGTACCAGGACAGTGATGGATCCTAGTATTGGTTTATTCCTAACTGGGCTTCGTGATGGAGACGCAGAACTTCTTCTCAGTTTGGAGACCCTGCCAGGGCGATGGATTTCCCCGCTCTACATCGCAGCCCGACATCCAGGAACACCTCCCAGCCACGATGAGGCGGTGGACAATTGGGAGGCTATTCCATATATATATATACATATATATATATATATATATATATATATGTATATATAAGAAGAGTGTAAGAACATATACATATTCTTACGTTCTTACGAACTGCGTTTTTTCTAGCTGACGCGAGGCTGCTATAAAAAAGTCAGTTTGTAAGGACATATATATATATATCTACTATCATGCAAAAGTTTGTGGAAAGTAGATCTTTCAGAGTTATTTGCTTTAGCTTTGTCATCCTTTTCTGATATGCCCTTGAACGGTATTTGTTTTTCAGGTACCTGAAAACGTTGCCGTAGGTACGGTAATCGCAACAATGCGAGCTGTAGACGTTGATGAATCACAGACAGTGTTCTACCGTTTGAAGCACCCATCAAAAGAGTTCGCTATGAATTCGTCTACCGGTGAAGTTGCGGTAGTGTATGGACTCGACAGAGAAACTGTGGATTCATACAGGTTCGTCTTTGTCAAAGAGTGGGAATATTGATGAATCTTCATATACATTTAGTTCTAACCACTTCACGTCTTCATTGAAAAGTTGAATATTACGAAATAAGCAGTTAATGAGCTCTCCAGTTATTTTCTACTTTCTTGTTCGTATTTTTAAGAGAAAGTCGGCAACTGTGGATTACCACTAAATCAATGCAACTTTTCTTAACGTTGTTAAAAAAACACAATATGGCGTAGAAGATGAGAATCGACTTTCAGCCTGGAAGTTGTTGCATCGAACGAAGATGACGAAACGCCAGGCGATGTTACTGTGTCCATGTCACTTCATATTATCGTTACTGACGTGTACGTTTTTTATTTCTGCTTCTTTCATGCTTTCGAGTGGCGCGGAAAGCGCATTGGTCAGGGCTATTAAAGATTCTATTCAATAATATACGCAAAGTTGGTGCTCCAACCCCACGTAGGACAAAAGAAGCTTCCATCTCTTCGGAGTAAACAAATTGCTGTCAGTCTTATCTGGTGAGAACTGCCTCTGAAATATAAAGGCCAGCGAGTACGTGTGCTGAAAACTTGGTAACATCCTATTACAGCTATTCCAAGATTCGTAGTAGAACATACTTGACAGGCAATCAAGGTCATCGAAAAAATAAGTACAAATACTCAAAGCAATGGCCGACCCCACACCCAAATCGGAAAACCTTCATGAATGATGAGGGCAACACAACGAAATAAATATAGGTCGGTGGGACCTTCGCAATGTGTGAAGTCGGGTCACTCACAGAATTGAAAATTTTCTTTCAAAAAATATTAAAATTGTTATAATTACTATCTTAACCTTTTAATTTACTGCCTATTCCTTTTAATGGCAGGGTGTGTTGCGAAACATAACTTTTATAATGCTGAGATATTTGCAGAACTCCGAACCGCAGGTGTCTGCGGTGAGGAACGAACTGCGCTATTGTCCTTTCCGTTGACGGGTGATTGCTGATGGCAAAAGATCGATAGAACTAGCTGAGAGAGAGGCGAAACGAAGGACCCGCATGGTGTGGTGGTGAACGCGTTACTCTCCGGAAAGGACAATAGCGCGTTCGTTCCCCACCATAGGCACCTGCGGTCCAGAGTTTTGCAAATATCTCAGCTTCATAGAACACATCACAAAATGCTTTGCGGTACTATTCCTTTTTATTTAACTTTTTTAGGGCTTCAAAAGGCATTTTAAAATTTGCCTCTCCACAAGGTTTTCTTTTCAAAGTTTCATACAATAACGTTGGTTACTTTAAAACAGGTTTAATGACCTCATTTGAAATTTTCATGCATTATCCAAAGTAGTGACGGTATTAAATAAACGTGGTTCATAGAGAAGATTTGGGCTTCATCTCGAAACCATTTTTGGAACTTCTTGTCATTTGTCCACCTAATGCAGTTTTATGATACACTTTGACTTAATTCTCCTGTGGTTTCCAATTTTTCACCAATGCTATTCTATCGTAATTCAGTCTGTTAAAAAGCTTAGAGGATAAAGCGTTCAAAATTCATCAGTCTTTGAAGAATGCGCTATACATCCAACTCCTATGGTCTTAGAATTGATGAGATGATATCTGGCAAATACAATGACTAGAGGTAGCCCTCTCGATGTGTCAATTCAGATATTTCCTCCTTCCAGACCAGTGCGGTACCAGTCTTCTAACCCAGCAGAGACGGAGGACTTGGTTTGTTTGGAGAGCAAGATCCAACCTACAACCAAATTTTACTGAATTGCACTTTTAACTTCACTGCATGCGCAGTCTAGTATTATTAATATCTACTTATGTTTCGATTCCATGGATTTCTTATTGACTTCTATATGTTTCGTTCAGAGTTAAAGTCCAGTTAGAGTCCAGTCCAGTTAAAGTACAAGACGTAAACCATGTTAATTTTCTTCCAAACTTGTATGGAAGAACATCACTCATCGTTTGAAAATTCTTTGGGCCTGTAACTACTGTTTTGAGCAATAGTTCACTCACTTTGCCTCACTCTCACCAACCCCACCAAGGCATTCATAGATTCGATTCATGGAAAACGTTGTTGAAATATGACTGTAAGCGATACATTTGCTAATACACATAACCACAAGCGTGTATACACACTATGCACATATACAAACATGCACAAACTCCCCCACCTACAAATCTATGCATATGTTATGAAACTGTTCGCGTGAGACCGCCACTGTCAACGTCAGCACTGACGCTAAAGTGCTAACCTAAACGCTTCTTTCAGAAACGACAATGGTCCACTATTTGAACGAGGTCATTATGATGTGTTAGTTGCTAAGGGGCACTTTGCCCGGTCAGAAAATCGTCAAACTTAGTACGTACGATCCAGATCAACCAGTGGCCGGCAACGGTAAGCATTAGTTTGCTTAGTCATATTTTATATGATTATTTCGAATCTGTTAGTTTGTATATCACCTCTATCATCTTCAGTCCCGCCAATTATTGAGTTACTCAACAGAGTCTCCGTTCGTATACCAGCGATTGGCTTTTTTTGACTTTTTTAAAGCCAGGATTAGATTTACTGCTGGAGGTCATTGTTTACGACTTTTCGTGCAGTACCCAGTACTTTAAACGTTTTAACCAAATCGACGAGGACGTAGAATTCTCATGAACGCAGGGTAACCTACACCCGTGCGCATGAATACCAAATGTTGAATGAATAAAATCTTTGTGCTTCTAATTGATCTAGATAAACAAGGATTTTTTCTTTTTTATCTAATCTAATTAATCTTGATACTTCCTTGATTCTTGAACGGCCCGTCATCACTAGTTGTGCGGGCCCCAGCATATTCTCCATTTTTCGGAGATTTGCTGGTTAAGCCATTGCGGTTCTCTGGAATCCCGAGGAAAGCCTGGCCAAAGTCTGCCCCCAGGTCTTCACCACCAGAGGCAGTCGCAGCGCTTGTGGATCAGAGGGAGATTTGCCACCATGCGGCTTTGATACCAGGACGGTGGTGGATCCTGATATTGGTTTACTCTTAGCTAGGGTTCCTGATAGAAACGCCGGACTCCTTCTCAGATTGCGAGACCCTGCCAGGGGGGACGAGTCGCGCCGCTGTACATCACAGTCCGACACCCAGGAACACCTCCCAGCCACGATAAGGCGGTAAACCGTTGGGAGGATCTAATTAATCTACGTCTTAAATCGTGGAATGGGCCACTTTTCCATTTTTAGAGCGAGTTTAGAAGATCATCTGCCATCTTGAGTCACACGACCTATTTTTACTAACCAGTTTAGGTTCCTCCATGTTATAAGAATCCTTCTTGGGCTTAGTTTTGACTTGCATATATATGGATATGGGTTATATGAGCTATTAATCCTTATTACAAAAAAAAATGAAAACGTGACTCCACTTTGCTTTACAGACATGAATACGGTATACTATCGGATCAAAGAAACGTTGTTCGAGTACCACGGTGTGAGTCATACAATCGAGCATATGTTCTCCATAACACCGACGAGTGGCGTTGTTCAACTCCAGCAAACTGCTAGGTAGCGTACAGATTTCCTTAAAAGAGCAGTGAAAGCATATATTCTGTATGCAGAAATTACAGAGAAATTTCCCTAGAATCAGACGCGTAGTCTAATTCCCATGCTGTATGATCCACTTTACAGCTATAAGAATGGTCTGGTTCATATTTTTGTAGCTTTGTTTATTAAAATGTACGCAACGATTCTTGACGTTTTAAAATCCAGTCCTTGCACAAATTCTGCTATGGTCTACGGTATTACAGTGGTAGGTAGTTTGCCTTGATGTCGAACATCGATGTGTAGCAGCGCTTCTTTTCTTTGCTGTAGCATACGACCTAAGGGTAGTCCGACACTTCCATTTTTTAATTCAGCTAGAGGTAAAGAGACTGCTAAATAAAAGAGCTATAAGTGAACTATGGCCAACAACTGATGAAGATCGTTTGATCCGCAGGAGCAAAGAATGTCGGTGGTGACCACCAGGGAACGTTCTGAAGTATCAAAATTGGGACTCCAGAGGTGAATTTACCCATCCACTTGGATAGCGGTCAAATAAAGCTGTATTCTGGCTTGCGGGATTATTTGTAGAGATTGGATACACAATTAGCAAGCACTAGGTCCTAATAGTATTTGTCAATATTCGATTTATGAAGACACTGTTAGTGAAAAAAGTAAAATAAACTGTTAAAATGAAAGTAAATATAATGCTTTCTATTACTACATATCTATCGAAAAGCATCGTAATCAGCAAACGTTTAGCGACTTTACTGGAGGCATATTTCATCTGCTTGTGGAATCAATGGACAATCCTACCGCAGCCAAGGCACAAAAAGATCACTGTATTGTAAATGTGAGTGTATTTCGCCCGGGCGTAGGGTATATTATTTAACCTGCGCCCATTTTTTATTCTCTGCTTTGACTTAGAAAATAAACCTGGATATATTGTACGAAATGGGAAAAACGTTTTGGCATAAAATAAATGAACATGATGACCAATACCAAGGTTGAAAGAAGTCTTCACCGAAAACTGCTTCAGTTGTCTGTCGATTTTAAGAGAACAAAGCTGTCGAAAGAGAGCGTAACCGTATTTCTTGACTTCGATTGACCAAGAACTCGTAAGGAATTAGTTGTTTAACCAAGACACTTTTCGTGAACCACGGAAAAAATCTCTATAATCTATTCTTTCAGTTTTTCTGTCAGAATCAGAAGATATTAATGCCCCCTACATTGTTGATCTCAGGATTATGTGTAAGTATTGTTGACAACATCGCTGTGGCTTAATTCAAAATGAAGTTGACATGTTTCTTTGCGACCAAACAAGGATTTAATAGTACATCTGTTTTGCAATGGTTGACGTATTGCGCATTCTAGAGAGCATTATAAGGATATTTCATGTCATTTCTTCGAGATCGAGTAACTAAAAAAATTGTGTGATTGATTAGGCATTCAGTCATGTGTCAGAATACTCATGTCTCATAGATTTCCTTACTTAGAAATTCTATTATTCTATTGAAGCTGGTTGCTTTTCCCTGAAATGGAACTGCAATGTACGGCTGGACTTTGGCCCAGCTAAAGAATATCCCAAGCTAAGTGCAACCAGGTGTAAAACCACGACGGTATCCGTCAAGCTAACTATGATTGCTTCTTGCTTCATATCGAAAGTGTAGTATTCGTTGTACAAAAACGAAAACCAAAGGACTCCAGACGTGGACGAATGAAGCGAGTGGTGGTGATACGCACTTACTACGCAAAACTTCGGTCCGACCCCGCACCGGCGACGATGGAACGAGCAAGCAAAGCGAATGAGAAGATTGCTGGGATTCACAGAACATGTTGGGTCATATAGAGGTGAAAAGGAAAATAATAGAAGGAGGTATTCCGAAATTTATTCGGTGGCCAATTAAAGGTTACGAAACAGCTAGGGCGCGTGTGAAGCAGTGGTCGGAGGCGCCATGCAACACACACGTAGAATAGATCTCAGCGCCCATGGCCCACCAACCCTTCCATCCTCCGAAGGGAGGCAAATTGTTATCAGACTTGTCTGGGAGGATAGCAGCATTGGCTCGATACATCGGTAGTCATCGCGAGTCATTGTATAGGCCAGATATGCATTCAATCACCTCCAAACAATACTTAATGAAGTCGAATGCATGACGCATTCCTCAGAGACTGATCAACGCCGATAGCTTTATCCTTTTTCATCCTACGAAACAGCTGAAGAACATACTTAGAAAGAGAACGGAAAAAAACACAGTACCGATCCTTACTAAACTATTCATTTCTGTTTGTAATAATTCTCTTGTAAACAGGTGCACATACATGAAGAAAGTGACATTGTACGGTTAGAGTTACCATTTCCACCGGCAGCCATGGATTATGAGAAAATCGATAACATCAAAGGGTAAGCAGTTTGAAAATTCTCTTCTAACTATCTTACATTATATCATATTGGTTTTAGTACTTTATCACTTTTTACATTTTTCGTTCCTCGGCATGTGAAGTTTTTGAAGCAGACTTTTACTCTATACTAAGACGATTTTAAAAAATGACTATTAAGTAGGGTGAATGCTGAGAACACAAATGATTTCTCTGAGCCTACCTCTTTGTGTAGCGCAGTGGTTCGAGGTGCCCTGCGATACACACGGTTTCGATCGCGTTCCCCCACCTTCATCAAGTCTTTCGTCAATCCAGGGTCGGCAAATTGGTACCACCCTTGCCTTGAAGGATAGCAGCACTGGGTCGATACATCAGTAGTCTAACCCTAGTCATTGTCAGATTTGCATTCACTCACCTCTAGCGAACTTTAGTGAAGTGGAATGGAGCATCTTTCATTGAATGATTAACGCCGAGAGTTTTATCCTTTAGCATTATTATTTGTTCCCATGCTTTCACTTCTTTTGCTTTAGTTTTTGGCCATTTCCATTGTATTATCTTTCAATAATATTATGAAACAAAACCATTTAGAACATTAGCAAACGCAACCGGTCTCAAGGTAATAATGAAAGACCTACAGTATCATCATGAAGAAGGGGAACTCTTTTATGACGTCACCGATTTACGATTGGTTGGTAAATTTTGACCATTCACACGGCAGTGTCATCTAATCAGTAAAGGATATGAGTGGTGAAGACCAGTAATATCATTTTCATTTTCTTTTTGTTTTCATTTACCTGTCCAAAAGTGTTCTGATCTTTATGGCCTAAAATTTGGCATTAATTCTGAGACATACTTTCTACACGAATGCTTGAGTTATAGCTAAAACATTGTTCTGTTACGTTTTTTCTCTTCGCTTTCTCTTCTATTCCTTACCGTTTTTTGCAGATTATTTTTACTATCCCTTTTCCTCTTTTACTTCCCTTTCAATTAATTTTGACTTTCGTAATTTTAGATGTCAAAAACCAATTTTCGTCAGATTTTCTTTTATGCATTCAAACTCGGTCGTAGTGCAGCAGAGATGGCTCGAAACATTGATGAAGTTTGGTGTGAAGTTAGTGTTGGTGTATCAACGGGGCGAACATGGTTCCGGAAATTCCGATCTGGCGATTTCGATCTCGAAGATAAGGAAGGCTATAGGCGTCCCAATGAAATTGACGACGACGAGTTGAAGGCACTAGTGAAAGCAAACACGCGAACAACTGTTCGAGAGCTTTCAGAAAAAGCTTGCTGTAAGCACAGGAACAATTCCCACTCACCTGAATCGGATAGGAGGGACAAAAAAGAACTCGACAAGTGGGTGCCGCAAGATTCAAATGATAATAAAAAAAATATCGATCGCTGTTTTGATGTTTCGTCTGCTCTTATTCTGCGTAACAAAAAACGATTCTTTTCTTGGTCGAATTGTGACGAGCGACGAGAAGTTGATTCTATACGACAAGTGGCGACGTTCAGCTTAATGGTAGGATTACGACCAGGCTCCACAGGAATTCCCAAAGCCGAAATTGCACCAAAAAAAGTTATGGTGGCTATTTGGTGGTCCAAAACCGAGCTAATTCACCAAAGGTTTTTGAATCAAGGTGAAATGATTACGACAGAGAAGTATTGCCAAGAAATCGACGAAATGCACAGTACCACCTATTTCACTTGTATTTCCGTTGATCGTCGAGTGACTCAGACGGGTGCGACTAAATCTTCCATTTTTTCCCTTTCGCGTGCGAGAGTGGTCCAGTGGGTTCTGTTCGCTCTAAGCACTCGTTGAGCATCATATCTTTCCTCTAGATTTTTCGTGAAGAGCACTGACCATCGAGTCGGCGGTCTTCCTGCTGTGCGTTTAACATCCCGAGGAATCCAGTCACTAACGGCTCTTGTCCATTGGTTGTCATTCATACGTATCATGTGGCCGGCCCACCTTATCTTCGACTGTTTAACGTACAGAGCAGCATCTCAGATTTTTTGATCGTTTACGTAGCTCCTAGCTTCTTATCCCTTCCTTTACTTGCTTGACAGGGGATACTTCTAGCATCGTCCTTTCGACTGCGCTTTCGATAACGCTGAGTGAGCTTTCATCCTATTTACTCAGCGACCAGGTTTCTGACGCATAAGCTAGGGCAGGAAGTATCGTTGAGTCGAAAAGGTGGACACAGAGTCGGGTGTTCTTTGTCCTTTTCACTACATCCTCGATGCTGTTGAACGCTCCCCAAGCCCCTCGTTTCCTTTTGCTCAGCTCTGCAGCTAAGTCGTTCATCATGTTGATTTCTCGACCTAGGTAGACATAACTGGAGCATTCGGAGATATTTGTTCCGTTGAGCGTGAATGAGGCATACGATACCAATCCGGACTTCATGAACATCGTTTTTTGTGAGATTTAGTCGAAGACCGATCTTTCCACAGGCGTTATCAAGGTCGGCAAGCGTACGTTCCGCTTTGCTAAAATTTGGTGTTATAAGGACGATGTCATCAGCAAAGCGAAGATGGTGTGACTGCCGGCCATCGATTTTTTACTCCAATATTATCTCATTCCAATGTTCGCATGACGTTCTGGAGGGTGGCGGCAAATAATTTTGGCGAGATGGTATCGCCTTACTTAACTCCTCTTTTGACGTCAATGTTAATCTCGTTGTAGAATGGTGGTACCTTGGTTGTGAAATTTTGTACCGCTCACGAAGAATCTTTGTGTTCTGAGTAGGGACTCCTTCTGCCTCAACTTAATCAAAGGCCTACTGTAAATCGATGAAAGTGAGACAGAGCGGTCTTTTGTACTCTCGCCATACTTGAATGAGCCTTGTTATCGTGTGGATGTGGTCCATCGTACTAAATCTTTTTCGAAACCCTGCTTGCTCCCATGGCTGTCCTTCGTCTAGTGTTCTGTTAATCTTGTTTAGGATGACTCGAGTGAAATGTTTGTACACGACAGACAGTAAGCAGATTGGACTATAGTTGCCGATATCTTGCAGGTCACCTTTCTTGAACAGTAACACGGTCTTGCTGGTCTTCCAGTGGGTAGGGACCTTACATTCGGACAGGTAACGTGTGAAGAGCCGAGCTAGTGGGTTTACCAGGACTGGTGGAAGGTTATTCAGGTGTTCTGATCTTATCCTGTACGGACCTGCTATTGTTCGACTTTTCAGCGACGAAATGGCATTTAGGATTTCGGAAGGGAGAACCGGTGGTACTACATATCCATCCTCCTTTATTTTATATAGCGAAAGGTGGACGTGGCTATCGAAGAGATCCGAGTAGTATTCGTGAATAATTCTTTTCTCCATCGCCTTTCTGGACGTTGTGACTGCTCCGTCTGGACGAGTGCAATCATTTCGGTCCTGTAATTGGCGAAGCTTCGGTGGGCTTTGCGACTGCTTTTCCCAGCCTCTTCAGCTTCCATCATTACTGCTGCTTTTCTTTCTTTAAGATCTTCTTTTATTGCCTACCTGCATTGTTTCGCAACTTCGGACGTTAGTTCGCGGTTGCCTGCAGCTCGTGCGATTCCACGCTGGCGTATCAGCTCGAATGTTTCTGAAGACAGACGTCTCTTGGTGACTTTCGAACTCTCAGCTTTCATAGCGCTAACGTGAAGATTTTGAATGAGTCGCTCGTATTCCTCGTAGATGTTGTCGGCAATGGTATCATCCCAGCAGCCGACTGATGAATTGAATAACTCCCAGTTTGTGGTGGTTTTGGGACTTCGGTTTTTTCAATTTAGCGGCTTTTACTCCTTTCCGCGAAAATTAGAATCTCGTACGAAGGAGTCGGTGGTCTGATCCCGTGTAGAATTTTGGGAGAACAGCGACATCGGTTAGGCAAAACCTTCTGTTTACTATGATTTGGACAATTTCGTTATGGTACTCTCCATTGGGAGACTCTCAGATCCAGCATTGAGGGTGGGGCTTCTCGAATTGCGACTCTTGGTCGTCATGATAAATTCAGAAACCGCTCACTCTGTTCTTTCTATTCTAGTCCGTGGGTCTCAATGTGACGTTGTTCAGACGTTCTTCGTGGTCCAGTATTCTCATTGAAATCTTCAATGATGACCTTGAAGAATGTATGGTCTTCTCTGTTGAACTCCTCCAAGTCCATATAGAATGCTTGGTCTTCTTCGCCGTTGTTTGATGTCGGCGCGTAAACGACGAAGATTGTCAAAGCCGGTATTGATCCACATCTTTTTATCGTAAAAGTTCGATTCGGGTTGTTGGTTGTTCGAATGAATCATTGTTCATGGACAAACTCGTGTTGACCAGAATGCCGACGCAGTCCGACTCTTCTACTGTCTCATGTTCCGAATAGCAGCTGTTCTCCGGTGTCATAGACGGCGTTGAATGGGTGGCGTCGTCTCGTCTCGGCCAGGCCGATGACGTCGCACCTTATTCTTCTTGCCTGCATGAGCAAGCCTTTCATCGAGAACTCGGATGCAAGTGTACGTGCATTGTAGGTAGATCATCGCAATTGTTCGTTGTAATCCAGGCAACTTTCATTGGCCCTGAGATTTTAGCAACCTTTCCGTACTCGTCCCTAGCCAACGCTGCTAAATTGGGGACTATTTCGGGGTCAGGGGAATGAAGCTAGTTTTTTTTTACTGTGTTTAGCATTTTCATGCGTACGCATAGCTGGCTGGGCTCTGAACATGGGGACTGGATATACCTAAGGGTAGCTTGCCAAACTCTCCCAGAGTGGACATGGAGCTTATTTGTTGGAGGGGACTCCTAACCGCCTCCCATATACTTCCCTCTCTCTTGATTGCAAGCTTCTGGCCGAATTGATTCGTAGAATACAATCCGCTTAAGCGAGAACGCATCCCACACACGCATGCATGAATACGCCTACAAGTACAGAAAGTATGTGCCAAATCGGCGCAGCAAAAACAGGGAGTCCTTCTGGATCCATCTGGGTCTCAGGGAAGCAAAGTTCGCTTTTTGGTCCGTGTTTAACCTTTTATCCGTCACCTGGGGACGTGCCACGTAGCCTTGCGGTTAACCGGTTCGAGATCTCTTGTATGAGGGAGCTCCGTGGATATGAGGGAGATCCGTGGTGAAATGCACTGTAAACTCAAAAAAACAGCGACCGGCCTTAGTCAACAGAAAAGGACCAGTCCTTCTTCAAGACAACGCCCGGCGTCACGTTGCAGCACCATCGCTGCAAAAGTTGACCGAGCTAGGCTACGAAACTTTGTCTCGTCTACCGTGTTCATCAGACCTCTCTTCTATCGCCTATCACTTCTTAGAGCACCTTGACAACTTTCTGCACGAGAAATGCCTCAACAACCACGATGACCCAGAAAATGCTTTCAACCAATTCATCGCTTCTAGAAGTTCATGATTTTATGCAACTGGAACAAATAAATTTGTTTTTTTGTTAAAAAAAATACGCAGATCTAAACTGCTTTTATTTTAATTAATAAAGTTTTGTTTGAACCAAGTTATCACACCTTAAATAATGTAGTTAAAAAGGCTCATTTATTTCTGAACAATTTGCTTAAGAATTGTGCATTGTTATGCTGTCGTTATATATTATTATGCTCCAAAATTACCATTACTTTTGGAAATTCAGGTTTTTGTGAATCGTAGCTCGTCCGAAATTATCCCAGCTGAACGGGCTATAGCCATCGCAGACAGGCATCGCTCTACTATGAGCAGCCAAATGCCGAGTATGACTCGAGCGCAGGTACCTTCTTATAGTACCGGGGTTGATAAACTAAGCCCTCTGTGAAATTCCGGCCGCACCAAATAGCATTGTACTACTAAAGACTGAAAGACACAAAAAAGTACCAGAAAGAAAATTCTTTGTTGGGATTTTTGGAACAGCAGAAATCAGTAGCAAAAAGTGAGTCATGCGACTGCATCAGTTATTTCAGCACACGATTTTCGATGACGTCATAAGATTACGAGGTTAAGATTTCTAATTTTCTGTTAAACTCGTTGCAGTGGATTTCACTGTTTCTTTCACAGTCAGCGTGTAACGTTGCTTATTATCAGTAGACGTCTCGTTCGACCACGCCTCGGGCCAAACATCCCTTCCTTCCCTGCGAGGTTACTAATTGGTACCGAGTTATCTGGAATCAGTTTACTCTCTCCGGTCCACGTGCGAACGCTTTAACACGGCTCTCTCAAAACTCCAGGGAGAACGGACCCGACCTTATTCAACAACATTCGCGACGAAGGTGAGAATCGTGAAACAGCAGGCGAGCCCACACGCATATAGTTCGAAGTCCTTCGTGGATAATGAATGTGAAGAACAGAATAGAATGAAAGCAGTGCTGGAATCAGCACAATAAGTTATGTCTGCTCGTCCAAAAAAATTGTGCGCCAAGAAGAACTGTTTCCATCTTTTTGTGGGAACGTTCTGAAGCAAGTATTCCGCAAATTTTCATTCACCTTGAACCAAAACGGTATATTTGCCATTTTAAAGCATTTTAAGGTTTTTTTATCTAGTGTTAAGCAGAACGTTTTTTTCAGGTCTTTTCGATATCGGTGACGCCTTTATCAATACCGCCTGTGGCTTACGTTCTTGGTGTTTTCGCTTTATCACTAACTATGGTGTTCATTATTTTCGCGTTTATGATATGCCACTACAGAAACAAGTAAGTTTCATCTAGAAAACCGTCCAACGTTGCGGCATATAAAGCTTTCATTATAAAGGTCTCTCTGAAGTTCTAAAGTTTTCCTCTCGGAGTGAGCAGATGATGTATGGCGGTAATGAAGAAATGTGATTGGTAATCTTAGGTGAGCCTCCCAACTGTTTACCGCCTCATAGTGGCTGGGAGGTGTTCTTAGGTGTTGGACTGCGATGTACAGCTGGGGTATTCGCCCCCTCTGCAGGCCTTACCAAGCTGACGAGTCCGGCGTTTCTGTCAGGAAGCCTAGCTAAGAGTAAACCAATACCAAGATCCACCACCGTCCTGGTATCAAAGTCGCATAGTGACAAATCTCCCTTTGATCCACGAGGATTGCGATTGCCTATGGTGGTGAAGACCTGGGGCAGACTTTAGCCAGACCGACTTCGGGATTCCAGGAAATAACAACGGCTTAATCAGCAAATCTCCCAAAAATGGTGACTATGCTGGGGCCCACACAATCAGTGAGGACGGGCCGTGCTAGTGTCATGTATCAAGTAATCTTAAGTGAAACGGATATATTCCCTCATTTCCACCATGACTCGATTTTTTATATTCATAAATGCCTGTGATATTTTACCATATCACCTGGCTAGCAAGTGGTTTTTCACTTCCTTGCAGCTGGAGTGTGTTCTTCGATCTTAAATCATGACTTACAACGGCTATTCCTCGGCAGTCAGGGTTTTCCAAACTTAGGACAGTTTCATCAGTTATTCACCTCGCGATTGCTGAACAAGAAAACGACGCATTCATAACTGATAGTGTTACAATTAAACTACTATATTGTTATACTGAAGTTCTTAGTCGCTCACAACTGTGCTAGTAGTCCGATGGCTTGTTTAAGAACTGCCATTGTGTGGCACCTACTCGTGGCGACATAAAGCTCAGAGCAACACAATATCCAGTCAAGAATAGATTCGTCATGTTTTAAAGTTGTTGAGTTTATACGAGGTTGATAAACAACTGTGAAACATGTTGATTATTTTAGCACCGAGATTAAATGAGGTCTGTTTGAAAATAGGTCCTTCTTTAAAGCAGTGAAGGTTTGAATTGTTTATAAGTCTTGTAGACGAAGGACTGAATTAATTTGCGATATTTTTTCTCCCAGTGTATTGGGAACCTAGTGGGATTATTTGGCCTTTCTTAATTTTGTTCCAGAACTAAAAATTATCCTCGAAATCAACATTTGAGGTAAAAAGATGTTAATGCCTAAAATCGTACCCGTACGAGTGCTATAATGCTCCGAATTAATAGATGAAAAAAATACTGTCAGCTTAACAACCCAAGGAAGCATTGGTTGTTTACGACGGGGTTAAGTGAAAACCGGTTTTCAGAGAAAAATTATTGGTTAGCAGTTGTCGACTACATTTTCCGGATTAGCTTTTATTTAGTACTACCATATCTTATTTTTTTTCATTTCCTTTGTTCATTACTGTACTTAAAATCTATTTTATTCAGTACGTGGTTGATCACGTCAAATCAAATCCGTAGACTTTGAAAATCAACATCTCTTCTTATTTGTCTTGCCTACTTAGGTAAGCTACTGTGAGGTGAAAAAGGACTACTCGCCTCCATGAAGTGCTTAACTCAACAAAGACTTTCGACGACATCAGTGATGTGCGCAACCACATCAATGCTTTCATATTAGGCAGAATTTAGAATGTGAAATCAGCGTTATCATGAATTGGGTTCACAGCATGTCTCTCTGGCATCAAAAATTGAACCAAGAACCATTGCTAGTAAACTTACCCAACATATTGCACCGTACCACATAACCCGTGCTATGACCCCTAACGTGTTTCGCCTCTGCTCGTCTAAGACTATCCAGGAAATGTTTCACCGTTCATAATAATAAGAGACATTCCAGATTCAAATTGCAAAAGAAAATTCACGAAGGAGACGTCATTATCACAAATTCGCTGAACACACCGCCATTGCGGCCGATGAAGATTTCGCCAACGATACCAATCCAGTAAGTAGACAACGTGACGGATCCAATCGTCACATAAACGGAGATTATTTCGGCGTTTTTGCAATGCGGTTATTTTGCTAAAGAGCAGTTAGATTAGTTTCACTAGTGAAACATTAGCGACGATAACAGGAACTAAGAAATGGCAACAATTCTGTTCCTTTCCATTAGTTTTACCAAACTTTATTGAGGAACTGAACTGTGATTTTTGCGTGTTATTGTATATTGGGATGGATCCAATATACGTGGGTTTTTATGAATGAATCGCTATTAACTCGATAGTAAATGAAGCGTTAAAGTTACAGATCACATGGGAACTGCTGAGAGGAAAAAAGACAAAGAGTAAGTGAGTACTGGAGGAGAGTAATCATTCTTTTCGATTCCTTTCAGAAGTCAACGCTTATTGTGCAAATTTACTTCTTAAGTGTTGAATCCGTCTAAGTCGATTATAAGAATGAGTAGAAGTGACATAACGAATAAGTTAAAACAGTACGGTTGCAGAAATCTGCAGTCATCATTTTCAGAATGATCGGTGCTTTCTTCGCGGCCACTGACAACAGCTATGCAGTTCAAGAGAGGAAGATGGTCGTTGGCGCTGATGATAATCAACAATCACATTGATTAAAGGGTTGACATCTACTGTATTATTAGGACAAGATACTCGTGTAATATGAATAACATTTCTGACCTATTATCTTAACTGCGCAATGTCTTGTTGTTTTTTTGACAACGACAAAATGAAAAAAAATTACCGCTCTTTGCTCACAGACTGTTACAATGTACTTGTTGTTTGCTCGTCGCAGTTCTCTATGAGAGTTATTGATCAGGCCATGATTTCCTAGGTAAGACGCAAAACATCATGCTTTTGATATAATGGTCTTCTATTGATTGTTTTTTAGCTAGAAACTAGCCATGTTTAGTGTTCTGCTATAGCGTAGCTTCAATCTGTCTGGGTTTTCGGCTGTGAAATGTTGGAGAACATCTTAGCCTATTTAGTTACGATGTTTAGTTTTACTTCCATGTCATCCATTTTGGATAGACATGTTATCGAGGTTGGCCGTATATATTTCCTGTGACGTAGAATTATATGCTGAGCTCCATCCTGTGATTGCATTCACCGGGCGTTCTTTTAAATTCAAAGTTTTTAAATCGATGAAAGTGAACGATGGAGGTATCCAGTGCCTCATTGGAATTCATTATTGTGCGGATGTGATCTAATGTCCTAAGAACTTTTCAAAACCCTGCTCGCTTTTATGGCTGTCCTTAGTTCAGCCTTTTGTCAATGCAGTACAGTAGTTCCAGATCCCATTTAATTATTCTTCTGCAAAAGAACTATAATGTAGGCTTTTCCACTGACTATGAACCTTGCTTTATAAAAGGCAACGTGTAAAAAAGCCGATCATTTCATATTTTGAGGGTTTAAACACATATTGGTTACTTTGTGAAGGTCAACGGTAAAATTTTAAGATGTTAGGGTGCAATCATTCTCGAGCAGAGTGTTCTACGGCTGCTCACTAACGAGATGCCACAGCTGAAATAGTGCATTGGACCTTGGAGCAGCGAATGATTGCATGTCTTTCTTACCTGATGATCAAGAAATCAGGGTATAAGGCGTGAACGATTTTCTCCACAGTTTTTCAGACATCACCGATTGTTCTTTAAAAAGTCAGGACAGTGATCACTCCTGTTTTGTAAGTGGCGAAGTTCCAATAAGCGTTTCGGACTCTCGTAACCAAGATCGGCGTCATAGCAACCACTGCTGCCCCCCTCCCTTTTAAAATATTCTTCAGTCCCTTTTCTGTAGTGCTTCAAGAATTCGGAAGCTATTAGCTGGCTTAATATCATCTTTGAAAGCCTCCGTAGAATAACGATTCTTCCTGATTTTCAAACCCTCCGCTTCTTTGACATTAGTACGAAGGTGTTCGATTGGCCAATTACATTTTCCATAGCCTTTGTTGACAATAGTCTCCTTCTAAAAGCTAGTGATGGTCTAATTAACCTGTAGTCAGGAAAGTGCATTAGGAGATAATCTCCATTTCGTGGGCATTTATTTTCTACACACAAGATATCAGAGACCAAGAACGTCAAGTGAGCTACAGACTTTTCCACGGAAAACCTGGGCATATAACATTATGTCTTTGTAAAACATCTATTTACTGCCTATTTAAAAAAAATAGAAACCACTACGTTGTATTTTATACCACAACTTCAGCTTAACTGGATTTAATGCAGATATGTGCTCCCCAGATCAATCCCGTTCACGGGTGATTGCTGATAGCACCTTTACGTCAATAACACGGCTGAGAGGAGGTGAAACGAAGGACTCGCACGGTATGGTGGTGAACGCGTTAGCCACTGGAAAGAGTAATAGCACGTTCTTTTCCCATCGCAGACACCAGTGATCCGGAGTTTTGCAAATATCTCACCATCATTGTGTTATATTTCATATAGCACCCTGCCGTTAAGGGCGCGCGTGGCGCAGTCGTTGGAGGCGTCCTGCAACAGACACGTGGAACCGATCCCCGCGCCCATGGCACACTGAGCCATCCATTCCCCCGGGGTCGGCAAATTGGTACCAGACTTGTCTGGGAGGGTAGCAACACCGGCTCGATACATCGGCAGGCCACTGCGATTGTAAAGGCCAAATATGCAATCAGTCACTTCCAAACGGTGCTCAATGAAGTCGAATGCATGACGCATCTCTAAGGGCTGTTAAAAAAAGAATAAACAATAAATAAAGGACACCAAATTAAGTTCGTGTGTTTCATGGCTAGCGTGACACACACAGACAACTAATGTCGCGACTCGAACAATCTAAGTATGCTTTCGGTTGACTTGACCACGAACCAAGGACGTGAAGCAACAGAGGTGATTCAAGTTACCAATTTTTGTCAAAAAACCTATGTTCGAATTCTTATCCTTTAAAAGTTTCATTTGTCTCAGCTTGAAACATGAATATAGGGTTAGTGATTCAATTATCTAGTATTGTACTTACCTACATGGGGCGGATAGCACAGTGGCAGTGATGTCCGTCATCACGAGCATGGTGCTAGTTCGCTTCCGCTCTGGGCCAACTAACCCTCTCATCCCTCCGTGGTCGGGAAATTGGTACCAGAGTTCTGTGAAAAAAAAATCACTCTCTGCAATCCACTTGGGAACGCTCCAGCTGGGCTACGCCAGGATTCCAGGTAGAATTGCTCGACAAGCATTCTACGACATTCAAGATGAAATGAAAATCCTCAAGCAGCCACCGAAGCCACGCGTAAAAACTTGGAAGACCTTCATGGACAATGCATGCCAGGAAATGAATCGATTGTGAGAAGAGCTGGAATTCGCACAGTTGACGTGAAGACGAGTAAAATAAGAAATAAAAAAAGGTAATGCGTCGTTTTCTTGTTCAACATTCGCGAAGTTGTTGGAAGCATACATTTCACTTCCATAGAAAAACACACGATACAATACAACTGTAGCTGAAGTTTTGGCAGTATTTCCTTTTTCAGAGAAGTTTTTACGTGCCTTCCACTGAGGAAGAACCGCTGATTTATGAACGAGAGCGAAATGTCAGTGAAGAACCGGAGTTTTATTTTTTTTCTTTTGTACGACCGGTCTTCACATCTATTACGCGGATGCCAGCGCTTCTCACATTCGACTCGTTATCCACGAATATCTTCCAACTTTTACATGTGGCTTCGGCTGCTGCTTGAGGATTTTCATTTCATCTTGAATGTCGTAGAATGCTGCTCGAGCAATTCTACCTGGAGTCCTGAGACAGCCAGGTTGGAGCGATCCCAATTGGGCTGCAGAGAGTGATTTTTTCCCAGAGAAGTCCGACAGCAATTTCTCGACCTCAGGGGAATGAAGGGCTTGATTGGCCCGAAGCGGGATCGAACTAGCAGCATGTCCGTGGTGACGGTATCACTACCACTGAGCTATCCACCCCTTGAGGACGATTAAGCGGATCGAATGCAAGAAGTGCTGTGATCCGCTCAGTACATATACTGGTGGCTTAGGTAAGTTAAAGAAAAATATTCTGAATTTTTAAATTGTTCATACATTTGTTGTTATTTTTAATATAATCTACTTAAATTGGTCAACTTGCACGAGGTTGTTACACATCTTTTATATGGTTCGGCGTCTTCGTCTTTCCTCAGAGCCGATTACCTGAGTCGATGGACCGAAGACGTAGAAACGTTGGGCTAATTAAAGTTGTATAACAACCTCGTGTAAGCTTAACAATTTAAACACATGTTGATTAGCCATACCGAGGCTGAAAGACCGCTCTGTCTCACTTTCATCGATTTAAAGAAGGCCTTTGACTCAATTGAGATAGAAGCAGTCGTGGAAGTCCTTGACAGTCAAGGAGTCGCTACACAGTACATAAAGATTCTTCGTGAGCTGTACAAAAAAACTCACCACAATGATATTACCATTCTACAACGATATTAACATTGCCGTCAAAAGAGGAGTTAGGCAAGGCGATACCATCTCGCCAAAATTATTTACCGCCACCCTCCAGAACGTCATGCGAACATTGGAATGGGATAATATGGGAGTGAAAAGTCGATGGTCGGCAGTTACATCACCTTCGCTTTGCTGATAACATCGTTCTTATAACACAAAACATTAGTGAAGCGGAACGAATGCCTCTGATGAGGCCTGTGGAAAGACTGGTCTTCGACTAAATCTCACAAAAAACGATGTTCGTGAGGAACGGATTGGTTTGCTGTGCCACATTCTGCGAATGCTCCAGTTACGTCTATCTAGTTCGGAAAGTCACCATGATGAATGACTTAGCTCCAGAGTTGCAGCAGAAGGAAAACGGGCGGCCTGAAGAACTTTCAAGAGCAAGGAAAACGTAGTGTAGAGAACAAAGGACACCCGACTCCGTGCCCACATTTTCAACTCAATGGCACTTTTTGTCTTAACTTATGGGTCAGAAACCTAGTCGCTGAGCAAGCAGGATGAAAGATCACCGAAGCTCCGATCTACGTCAGCGGTCGAAAAATCAATGTTCCTTTCCGGACGCCAAACAGTCGAAGATAAGATGGACCGGAGAGGTAATGCGTATGAACGACAGCCAATGGACAAGAGCCGTTAGTGACTGGATTCCTCGAGATGTTAAACGCACAGCAGGAA
This sequence comes from Angiostrongylus vasorum, assembly GCA_018806985.1. Taxonomy (NCBI): domain Eukaryota; kingdom Metazoa; phylum Nematoda; class Chromadorea; order Rhabditida; family Metastrongylidae; genus Angiostrongylus; species Angiostrongylus vasorum. Next base: position 2,587,459 of record JADANN010000302.1, read on the forward strand.
GATCACCGATTCGATGGTCAGAGCCCTTCACGAAAAATCTACAAGAAAGATTTGATGCTAAACGAGTCCCTAGAGCGAGCAGAACCCACTGGGCTACTCTTGCAAGTAACAGAGAAAAAATGGAAGATTTGCTGGCGCCCGCTCGAGTCACTCATCGATCAGCGGGACTACAGGTGATGGAGGTGATACAGTGCTCCTGGATTTCTACTAAACTGGTAATAAAGCTGAGATGCAGCAAATGAGAAAAAATGAAAAGCAAAAAAGACTTTTTCCGTATAAATAAGGTACCTCAAGCTGTTAAACAGTCATCTCTAAGAAGTTTAGAGCAGTGCACATGCATGACGTGTCTCTTATAGATTGATCAATGTAGAGCATTTCTAATTCTTTGACGTGAGTCTACGTCAAATAAATTCCCTGGTAGTGAGCCAACTGGGTTAGATTTTCTTATAGTGTCGTATTTTCTCTAGCCTGTAAGATTTCCAGGAGCACTATCTCAAGTAAAGAGAGGCAACGCTCCAATTCCGGTCACTTAGGAAATTAAACAATATCTACTTACTGTACAAAAATCCATTTCGAGATTTTTATGAGTTTTACGTTAAGTGACCTGTGTAGTAACAAATGTGGCAAATTAAGATAATACTTACCAGAAAGAAGAACCTCGTCAAGTGTGAGGTTCATATTCGGTTTTTACTGAGGTACGTATGAATGAAACACAAATGGGAAAACAGTGCTCTGTACGCAATCTACTGAAGCTTTTGAAACGATCTTCATACTCGCACTATCTATGTTCTTGTCGGTTTTTCATTATTTTGTGAGATCGCTTCAGCGAAAAAGACTTCGTACTTGATCGTTGCTGAATTTCTTCCAGTTATTGATTTTTCGTCGTAATATCACGCTTAAAGAAGCTAAAGTCTCTAAAAACACCTTCCTGAGTTACTACGCTAAACCGAGGTTGGTGAAAAGATTTCAAACATATTCTCTCAAAATATGTTTACAATCCTTCATGTTCTTGTTGAGTAAACCCAAGGTGTTATTTTATTCTTTATTCAAGAACAAACTGACGTTTCGGCGGATTTCGCCTTCATCAGAGCCTGGAAAGCTCAAGTTGACAGCAATCTACCCAGCCAAACACTTCCATAACCAAACAGAGAGAATGCTAAACCAAGATTTTAATCACATTGAACACAGAATAGCTTCCTCGCACACTCACCGCTTTCCATGGTTCTTCCACTGAATATGTCACGTGGAGACCAAACCCACAGAGTTTACATTGAAACATTATGTGCATCTCACATCAAAACAACAGTGTTAAATACTGTCCGACATCACGCGTGATAATGAGGTATTCCTCTCTGCGGCTCATTTTCGGATTCTTGCAATCAATCCAGAATGCCTCGAGAGTATTGCTCGCTTGTGTTTTCGACTCCTGTGCAAGGATCTTCACTTCTGCTTCAAAATCTTCCACATTATGTCTGTGTCCTATGCGCGATTAATGGAGTACTTGGCTTAACTTTAAGTTTAGCGACTAGGTGTTCTTTTATGCGGACACAGAGTGGTCTATTCGTTTCGCTAATGCATTTGTCTTTGCACGCTTTACAAGAAATCAGATAAACTGTACCCGAACTCGTGCAATCACCGTCTCTACCATTAAAGCAAATTACGCGAATTTATGTTGCACATAGACGGTCATGCAGGCGGTTACGAACTAGCTGGCGTCTTGGACTACTCGGTGGCATTTCAATTATCGTTACCTAATTCCCTCTACTGGTCCTTCTTAAGCAGCGTGTTACAGCTGCACTTGGCTCGTTTAAGATGAAAGGGAGGATAAACGAAATCATATTATCGCTAGAGTTATCGTTTGGGGGGCTTGGCTTTTCCTCTACACCTTTCCCGAGGAGCTATAGTTTCGTAACTACTGGAAATGGTTATTTCCCGGACCAGTTTCCGAGATTCTTCGTTCTGCTTTTTTTCCCGTGTACACGCTGGTGGCTGTTCGAAACATGTTTCTTACAAGCGCTGTTTTCGTGTGAGAGGTGTGGGAGGAGAGGTAATGAACCACGATTTTTTTTACCATTTGGCTTTCGGTACGTAATGTAGCCGTTTTCAGACAGGTTAGTTTCGACGTTCAGGACTCGAAGCCAGTTTTCTTTCGGTTTCTCTCGGGTAAACTTGATATACTCTGACTGTTCGTTCAACAACTCGAAACATTTGTCCATTTCTTCTTGTATTGAGCAAAGGACAAAGCAGTCATCTACATATCTACAGTGGAGTAACGGCCCGAGATCGATTACTGGAGCTTTCACCTTAGACATGAATGCAATGGCAAGGCTTGGTGCGTGTCGCTGTCCCATTGCCAACCCTCTTATTTGTGCGTGGTACTTTCCGGACCATCTGAAGATTGAGCAGCTTAAGCATTCTTTTTAAGAGTGCCATCAACCGCTGTATCATGAAGCCATGCATGTTTGTTTCTCCTTCGTGTTCTATAAGGAGTTCAAGGTTGGCTTGCATAGCGGAGTCATTCGATACGTTTGTATAAGTGGTGGTAACGTCGAAGGACTATATCACGTACGCGCAGTTGGAACGTGCTGTACGTAGACGATCCAGGAACATCTGGGTATTCGTAAGATGGGCTAGACTGCGTTTTAAGGACTGGATAAATATTAGGGTTAAAAACTACGTTATCCTATGCGTCGGCCCATCTACACAGCTAATGATAGGTCTAATCTTAAAAAATGAATGATCGGTAGAGGCGTGATCATCGCTGGAAACTAACTTATGAGCCTTTCTAAGCAAGTACAAGACTGGACATGTTGGTAAGTCAATTTTTAGTTGAGGGATAACTGATGGTTTTAAACCAGCAGCCCCTGCCATTTTGACCCACTCGTGGTTCAATTTTCGGCATTTGCTTTTGGACTTTTTCACAGATGATGGCTGATGAAGTAAAGTATCTTCAAGATGCCTTTTTCGTTATCTCAACATCTAACTAATGATGAATTGCTATAAACTCTCCACGCTTAGCACTAATGGATAGCCTTATGTTTTTCAATCTTATCAGCGCTCGTACCTCGGGCATACCACGTTTTTTCACTGCACTGAGGTTGGTGCTCTCTCTTTTCGTGCAATAGTGATTAAGGGTACTGAAAGCTTCGTTCGTTAATATCCGAATCTTGATATCGACTTCATTGTTAGGGGTCTCGTTGTCTAAAGAACGGTTGAGGAAATTGTGGTGGTTGTAATGCCTCTATTTGCTGTTGTTCGCTGCTATTTTGCTTTTCATCTCTAGCTTTCTCACGGAGTCTGTCTTAATGTTCATGTTAACTACATGCGACCCTACGTTATTTTGTTCTGTATTGCGATGAAACCAACGTTTCGGCGGATTTTGCCTTTCTCATTATCAGTAGAAGGCTCATTGAAAGCGGTGACCATGCAAAGAAGCCATTCTGTGTCCAATGTGATTGAAATCTTTGTTTAGCATTTTCTCTGTTTGATTATGGAAGTGTAAACCTGAGTAGATTGCGGTCAACTCGACCTTTCCAGGCTCTGAGAAAAGCGAAATCCGCCGAAACGTCAACTTGTTCTTGAATAAAAAATACAGTAACACCTCGCGTTTGCTCGACAGGAATGTAAAGAATTATTTGATCAATGCCGAGATTAATAGAAAGTCGGTCGTGGGAATATTCACATTCGTTTATTGTCCCAAGGAGAAATGGACAGATGTCGCACGTTATCCACAATCAAAAGAAAAAGAATGGTAAGTGTCCACTGATTACGGTATTCTCATTGATAGAATTCAACATTATGTGTTTAAAACATTTGAAGATTGGACATCAAAACTGTCATCGACACCAAACCGTAGGTTTCCAGAAGCCACAACGCTCAACGTATTTGCCTCCTTATAAACATCGGTGTTTGCTTCATGAAGAACATCGGTGTAACAACGGCGGTGCTCTTTTCCGATGAGGTCATACCAATGAACTGTAGAAACGAAAGGCGGATTTTCCTAAGAAGGAGAGATTGAATTTTAACCTCGTATTTGACATATCACTTTGAACGGGTGAAATCGTGCAGTAATTGCTTCAAAACTGTACGTAGAAAAGAAAGCGTAAAAGCTTATTATTCTCTTTATTACAAAGAAACTCTAGAAAATTTAGGTCGCTATGTAGTGTCCTTGACTGTCTACAGAATAGAAATGCTTAAACTCGTTTTTCTACGTTTCAGCCTAATCGAATATGAAAAAAAGTCCGTCGATTTCAAAGAAAAACGTCTTCTGACAGTATCGGAAAGTAATCGAGTGATTTTGAAAAGTTCCCCTGTTACAGTGACCGACTCACCTCGAACATGCCAAATATAAGAGTGGATTCAGCCCGCAATACGTCATCCAGTACAGATTTGTCGCAAACGTCGTCCATTTCGAATCAGGAAAGAAAAGTTCGTGATAATGCCAGAAGGTCATCATACTAGTCAACACCATGAATAGAACTGCAGCGTGAGTGATCATCTGTAGCTCAGTCTTATGTATTGCCTTTAATCCCTTCTTCATCTGGAAGTGCACCCACTAAAGCAGTATGCTGTTACACTTGCCACCAATAATACTAATGATAGATAGGACTAGCTGAGAGAAAGACGAAACGAAGTACCCGCATGGTGTGGTGGTGAGCGCGTTACTCCGCGGAAGGGCAATAGCACGTTCATTACCCACCGTAGAGACCTGCGGGCCGGAGTTTTACAAATATCTCAGCATCATTATGGTTGTATCACACGTAATACCCTTCCATGAAAAAGTGCTAACACAGCAGTGCTATGAGATTCATAGATCTCCACCAATCCCAGTTGCCAATTTATATAGATGGAAAGGAAGCTTCCTTTTGCCGCAAGAGTTTGCCTAGGCAACGATCAACAATTCCTGCAGCAGCCGAGAGCAGTGTGAAAATCATTTTGAAACATTAAATACGTAATTAGAATGTGATTTTTTAGGCAGAAACCCACAAAACTGAGATTTTTTACTCTTCGTGATGTGCGTCTTTCATGAGCTGGGTTTTCCTCTTTGTAGCTCTATTCTTTTTAATGTTTGGTTAAACTCAACAAACACGCTCTACTTTGTCTAGCACTCTTCAGGGAAATTGACGATTTTTGCAGTCAAAAACCTTAAATAAGTATCTGGGTTTTTTCGAGTGAGGTTTCGTCAGATTGGGCCGTAATTTCATCCCTCTGCGGTTTTGTTTAACTAAATAAGCACCGTCTCTGTTTTCTAGCATTCTTCGCAAAAAATGACCACATCACTGGCAAACTGAAAGTCTGGTAGAAATTTTAAACCGTTGGATACAGAGAAGAAACAAATTAGTGTTATATCGTTTGTAAGCAAACGAACTTTATATACGGTGACGGAAATCGCTACGTAGACGATGAAGGTAAAGAAAAGGAGTGGCATAGAGATTATGAATTCCAGCTGCGACATTATCGAGGAGTTCGTATAATCCCAAGACCAACTAAAATATTTAAAGCACAGTAAACGCTGACTGGAAAATGATCTAACGAAGAAAGCTATTAACAGAGGTTCTGTTAACAAGAAAAAAAAATCTAGGGTTTACCTTTTTTGGATCGTATACAAATCCTGAAAAGCTGAGGAGGCATATAAAAAAATGCGAAACAATACACGAACGACAACAACATACCACCCTGGAATTTTTTCGTTTATGCAATTATTATATCACGCTTAATCCATTAATATTATGTTAGCTCCGTTTTCTTGGCTCGTTTAACTCAGTAGACTGCCCTCCATCGTTCATTCGACTGAAAATCACTTCCGTTCTGGACGAGTTGCAATGGAAAAGTAGCGAATCCTTTTTCCAATCCAGGACAGAACCGATGTTTGCGATGAAAGGCTTGGAATAAGCATGATGAATTGAGTATTAAAGTCATAGTTGACAGAGAGTGAAATTTTTCACCAGAAAGGTAGATGACGACCTCCCAATCTCAGCCGAACGAGCGCACTATCCTGATTACTTCATTGATTATTATTGTAAGAGACCGAAAACCAAGTAAGTTGCGTCATACTCATAAAAAAATTCATCTGCACTTGGATGAATACACTTGTCCTTTATCTAGCGATCAACGTAACGCCCGAAGAAGTGTGAACATAAAGTGTAAGCGATAAATAGATCTTCTTATGCCCTTATAAGAATGCGAGGATGCATGTCGTGCAGTGATTAGATATGCCCAACAATACACATTGGATCAGTCCCTGGTTCGATCGCTCTCCATACGATGAGCAAATTTTTTTCTCCTTTCAAGGTTGGCGAATTGGTGCAAGACTTGTCTGGAAGGGTAAAAAACTTAGATCTGAAACATCGGCAAGCCACCGAATACCAATGTATAAGTCCTATTTCTACTGGCTGGCCTCTATAATATTGCGAGTTGACCGAACGCACGGCGTACCCCCTCAGCGATCAACGCCGAAATTTTTTATCCTTCCTTCTCTTTTTGATCTCGTGCTCACAGAAATTTCAGATTTGTCTTCTCAATCACTGTCAGGCTCCAATTAATTCAATTGGGCCTTGACAGAATTCAGGAAAAAGCGGTGCATGGTTTCAGTGGCAAAGTTTACTAGATCTCACCAGCTGACATTAGTTCAAATTAAGAAGTATCCTAAATGTTATTATGGAGATCCCACTCTGCGCCCACATCCTGCTTTCTACATATCTGAGAAACTTTCAGTAAGCTTTATTCCATGAGTTACTGAATATGCCAAGTAATAGCAAAGAATACTTTGCTTTGTCCGGAATAATCATCATTATCATTTAAAAAGTAGTTTCCTCTTTGTTTTTTCTTCCAAGTTTTTTTCTTACCTTCACCAGCAGTAAAAATCTTGAGTTCGGATGGGCTAGTTTTCGGATTACCAGTAGACGATATAGAGCTGTTACGAATGATAATGGAAATAAACCCACACATCCTGAGTTTGTAATGGCTCCGATTATCTGAAACATTGACGTTGGCAATAATGATCACTCATATCACCAAGAACACCTTAAAAAAACACAATGAGACAAAGAGTTGCAAGGAGAACAGCAATAGTAAAACTAAAAAATTCTCGAGGCCTCTGTAGCATCAGTTAATGAAGGATTATTGGACATCGTGAAAACTTGTATTTATAGACAAATACGAACTTATGAAGGTTTCCTCTGAATTATTTAAAGGTTTGGGAAAAAATTGTGACACGGCAAATCTCCCTCCGATATACACACAAAACAGTTGGTAGTTTATGGCAGAGATCTCGCGGTGCCGTGGCACTGGTTTCCCGGCGCTTGCCAAATCGGCGACGTACTAGTTATGTAGAAAATACTGCACTAAACCACTTTCACTCAATCTCGGCGTGAATGATCAATAAATTTTATTCGGTTTTTCAGCTTACATGAGGTTGTTATACAACTTTTACCGGGCTAACGTTTCAATGTCTTCGTCTTCCTCCTAGCCGGTGATCCATGTCGATCACCACAGTCGTTCGTCTTCTTGGTATGGTGTCCTCGTCGCTATTTCGAGTCGAATCTTCTTCAGTGGAGTACCGATCCGGACCATTGGCTCTGAGCAAGACGAAGACATCGAAACGTTAGCGAGCAAAAGTTGTATAACAACCTCGTGTAAGCTGAACAATGCGAAGTCCATGTAGAAAATATTCGGTTCACACAACTCTTTTTGGAAAATGCGATCTATTAAAGAGTTAAACAACAGTATTAAGATTCCCAACTCGATTAAGATATGGAAGATTGGTGTTTATAGTCGGCCATATAGTGACAATTCCACCAAAGATGTGACCGATCAGTTGAACACAGTCGAGAATTCCAATATAAAACATGAAGCGAAATGCTTGGAGCTTGCGGTATTCGTTTCTTGTGCGTATAGTCTGAAAAAAGTAACAGCTACGTGAAAGCCTATGCAAGTAATTTGTTGTCAGATTATCTGTTCTTGGGGAAAAAAAAACAGTTGCACACCTACCATGTTGAAAATCGAATAAACGGATAGCAGGAAAAAGTGGAAAAATTACGTACACAGTACCAACGATCAGTGAACCGTGAGGTCCTTGTGAATCCTTGTCGATTGCGGTTCCAGTAAGATTTGTGGACATCTTCTACAAAATTTAGAATACAGTCGAATTTAATACGAAGACGATTAAGTACCCAATTTGCGAAAAAAAAGGCTCGAAAAAATGCAAGCACTGTGAACAACGTGTAGTCAATCTTCAAAATCTTCGCCATCGTGTTTCTCTGTTCCACAGTTCCGAAATGAAGTATTTTGTTTAAGTTTTTGGTTACTGTTTAGGTGTTCTTTAGTAAGGACACAGAGCACTTTACATGTTTCGCCAATATATTCGTCACGGCACACCTTACAAGAGATCAGATAAACCGGACCCGAACCTATACAGTTAATGCCTCTGCCTTTTGGCCAACTAATGCAATTTTGGCTTTCACGTAGACAGTCATACCAACAGTTACCAATTAGCTGACGTTTGAGAGTGTTCGGTAGAATTCCAGTCACTGCTACAAAATTCTCTAGACCGGCACGTCTTAAGCAGCGTTTTATAGTTGCACTTGTCTAGTCGGAAATAAAGGGCAGGAGAAAGGGAGCCTGCTAGAATTGTCGTTTGGAAGCGTGATTTTTCTTCTAAACCTATCTTCAACAGGTTGCGTCTTCCCAACCATTTTAAATGGCCATTTTCTGCGCCAATTTTAGACGTTTCTCCTTCTGCTATTTCCCCGTGCGCGAACTAACGGCTGTTCGAAACACATTTCTCACAAGTGTCCTTCTTATATACTGTATGAAACAAAAGACAAAATAGTCATCTACACAACTTAGAAATCGGTTTTCATTAAACTTCGATGACAATAAGCAACAATTTTCTACATGACTGTGCTTACAAGAGGTTGCTACAAAAAACTTTTATTCGGCTAAAGTTTCGGCACCTTCGCCTTCTTAAGAGCTGCATTGGTCGGAGCTCGATGGTCAACAACTCGTCATTATCGTGATGTGGATGTTTTTGGTCACAGAGAGTCGAAAGGGAGCACTGCTCAAATGAAGAACCTCACTCGTCGGTAGCCTTTTATACAGGATGGACGGCGTTTAGCAGTTGGTACTGAGTTTGCTGCACGCAGCTCATATTCGTTGACGTGAAATGAATATAATCCACCTTTTATAAAAGGGCAGCTCTTAGCGAAGTTGAGCGATGCTCCCATTCCACTGGTTTCGACTCGATGCGACAAAGAACACCCATGTCGCGACAACAACCAGCTGTGACGAACTACTCTGATCGGTGCGGCTCTGAGGAAGGCGAAGGTGCCGAAATGTCAGCCAAATAAAAAGCTTTTGTACTAAACTCGCGTCAGCTCAATAACGTAAAAAGCCCACAGAATTTTCTTAAATGAAAATGAAGATTCAAAGATATGATGAAACAGTATAGGCCATATGTTGAAACTCCAATTCAGATGTGAAGAACTAAACCTTAGCAGATTGGCAAAGGATTTCTCGAAAAAGTGTAGTTGAACACAGGATTTCTGCATGCTATCTTAAAAAGCTGCCACTCTCACTGCTAACATTACTAAGCAGTGATTAGAATCATTCCATTGAATGTTTTAGAAAAGTGTTCACGTTACAAAGAGTTCATTTAAGAGATTTTTCCAACAGATTCTACCCTGCGCAGTAGTATGAAAGAACTAGTTTGTTAAAAAAAAGGAGACATCAGCTCTAACTTGAAAATAGCATGATTTCAGGATGATAGCATTCTTACAGATTTGTGCTGAATTAAAGGAATTCTGTGGAATTTTTATGGATTTCCATGAGTTCACTAACATAGTGCAACCTTTGCCTCATGGCAACTGATCTCTGGTCGGATTTTGTTTTTTCCTTTATCGTTTCTCCCTTTATAATTTACGCCCTACTGCTGTAACAAAGAGTTGCGTCGCGTTAAAACGCAGCAGACAAAAGGTCCAGCAAGGCTATTAAAGCTGAGAAAGAGCTTTACAGTTTTTTAGTACAGTTACAGCCCAATGTAAACTAACAGCACAAAAAAATTGCTGCAATTGTTGAAGACAACCAATCTCCATCACAGAGGGTGATCTCATGCACTCACGGAGCAACTTGGCACAACCGCAGATGGCGGATAGCGGGGTTTATCACGAATCAAAAGTGAACATTTGCTCCCCTGAGGTGCACGTTGATCCAAGGGATGGAGTTCCTCCTTTTAGTGCGCCAATTTGGTATATGATTGCGAGGACATATTCATACATGCGTGCGTTGGCATATTCTTTTTTATGCGGATTGTATTCTACGAGTGAATTCGGTCAAAGCTAGCAATCAAACAACAGTGAAGTACACGGAAAGCGAATGGGAGGCGCTCTTTGTTTATTCTGTGGGAGAGTGGGAAGGTAGCCATGAGTATACGCACCGTCCACACTCGAAGCTTGGAAAGCTCTATGTAGGTGTAAAGTGCTAAACACAGAAAGGAAGTGGGCATTATTTCCCTGAGAAAGAGCTTCGGCAGCATTGGGCAGACGATTGCGGAGAGGCCGATAAAATCTCAGGGACATTCTTGGCTGTCCCAAATGTCTAGGAGCTAAGGTGAAGAATTACACCTTCACTTCAAGCTCACTTGCCTCTGCAACCTTGATAGAGTAATTGATCATTCAGACAGAAAGGATGGAATGCGACGACATTGGACTGACTGAGAGAAGAAGGCGCAACCCGTTCAACGTCGTCTATGACACCGAAGAAGAATTGTTCCTCTGTATATGTGACAGTAAAGGAGTCAGCGGAGACGGTAATCTCGTCAACACGAGTTTTGCCATGAACAATAATGGTTCATTCGAACAACTAACCACTCGAACAAGACTTCTACGGTTGAGGAGATGTGGAACGATGCCGGATTTGACAATCTTCGTCGTCTACGCACCGACATCAAACGATGTCGAAGATGAAGTCGAAATGTATATGAATTTGGAGAATTTCTACAGAGAAGGTCACATATTTTTAATCTTGACAACAGACAACATTCATTGTAACACGCAATTCTAGAAGCTCCACTCCCAACGCTGCATGTGGGGTTTTCCTAGTAAAGTGCACCATAACGAAATCAGATCATAATAAATCGGAAGCCTTGTCCAACCGATGTCGTCGTCATCCCTAAATTTTACGCGCGGTCAGACTCTCGCGTCCTTCGTGCAACATTTCATTTACCGCGGAAAGGGAGAAAAACCAGCTAAATTCAAGAAACGAAGTCCCAAAACTAATATAGACTGAATTTATTCAGCTCGTTAGTCTGCTAATGGAAAGATACCGTTCTTGATAACATCGACAGAGAATACTGTTGGCTCATTCAACATCTTCATGTAAACGAATAAAAGCGGAGAGTTCGAAACTCTCCAAAGGCGTTGTCTCCAGAAGTACTCAAGCTGATACGTCAAGAAGAAATCGTACGAGCTGTTGGCAACCGTTTGAACTAACAAAACAATATAGACAGGTGACAAAAGAAAGTCTTAAGGAGCGAAGAACAGCATTTATGGCGGAAGTTGCAGAGGAGGGAAAGAGCACTCGCAAAACACACCGAAACCTCCCCCAGTGACAGAACCAAGATGATTCCACTTCGACGGCCAGGCGGAACAGTTACAGCTTCGAGAAAGGCAATGAAGAAAAACATGCACGTTTACTACTGGGATCTCTTTAATAGCCACGTCCTCCTGCCCTCATATAAAGTGAACGAGGATGGATATGTCGTGCCATCTTCCGAAATCTGACATGCTATTTCTCTGTGAAGAATCGAACAACGCTAAATCTGGAAAAGACAAGATATGAACACCTGATTAACCCTCCGCTAGTTCTCGCAAACAAAATGGTTCGGCTCTGCACACGTTACCTGTCAGAATGCAAGCTTTTTTTTGAATGGAAGACCATCAAGACTGTGCTATTGTTTAAGCAGTAGGAGTGACCTTCACGATATCGGCATCTATCGCCCAACCTAGTTGTTGTCGTCTATATTTCACAAACTTCTCACTCGTTACATGCTAAATAGGATGGACAGGGCACTGCATGAAGGACAATCAGGTGACAAGCAGAGCCTCGAAAAGGTTTCAATAAGATGGAACACGTCGACACGGCGGCAAGACGCAATGAAATATCGAGAAAGTACAAGAAACCGCCCTGGTTGAATTTCATCGATTTAAGGGAAGCCTTCGACTCAGTTGAAATGGAAGCGATCATAGAATCAGTGGATAGCGAGGGAATCCTTACTCAGCATGTAAAGAATTTTTGGTAGCTATAGAAAAAAAATTTCACAACCGAGAAATCACCATTTCACACTGATATTAGCATTGACGTAAAAGAGCTGTTAGGCAAGACGCTATCATCTCCTCAAAATTACTTCACGTCACCCTCGAGAACGTCATACGCAAGTTTGGAATGAAACAACAAGGAAGTGAAAATCGACGACAGGCAAGTACACCATCTTCACTTTGATGAAAACATAGGTCATACAACACCAAACGTTGCCAAGCGGAGCGAATGCTTGCATACTACGCCAACGTCTGTGGAGAGTTTGGTCTTCGGTTAAATCTCACAAAAACCAGATTCGTGAGAGACGTATTGATTTCTTATTCCCGCCTTCACTCTTAATAGAGCTAATATCTCCGAATCTTCCAGCTAGGTCTGCGTAGATCGAGAAATCAACTTGGCGAATTATTTAGCTCCAACAAGAGAAATCGGGCGGCTTTGGGAGTTTTCAAGAGCATCGAGGATGTAGCGAGGAGAAAAAGGAACACGCTACCCCGTGTGGCCTTTGGTACTCCACGACACGCTTCAGAAACCTGATCGTTGCTTAACTAGGAATGGGAGATCTTAGATACTTGGATACTCGGATGGCCCGTCTTTACTAGTTCTGTGAGCCCCAGCACAATTTCTGTTGTTCCGCAGTTTTGCTGGCTTAGTCATTGTGTTTCCTTGAAGTCCCGAGTTCGGTCTGGTTAAAGTATGCACCAGGTCATCACCACAGGCAGTCCAATCGCCTCCCCTTATGGCTCAGGGGGAGATTTGCCACCATGCGGTTAGTTTGATAGCAACACGGGGCTGGATCTTGGTATCGGTTTACTCTTAGCTGGGCTTTCGTGATGGAAACGTCGGACTGCTCAGCTTGGGAGACTCTGCCAGGCAAATGAATCACCCCACTGTACATTGTAGCTCAGCACCCAGGAACACCTCCCAGCCACGATGAGGCGGTAAACCGTTGGAATGGGATAAGAGATCACTTAATGTTGTTGAACGCGCAGCAAAAGGTTCATGCTAAGAGGCTCCTACATCACGTAAGTGAAGGAAGAGATTCGAAGCTTCAACGTGCGTCATCGACCAAAGCCCAAGGACGCCATTCTATACGTAAAACTGTCGAATAGGTATTAGGTGAGCCGGACACGTAATGCGTATAAACGGCAACCGATTCGCTAACGCTGCAAGTGACTATATTCACCGAGATGTCAATCGCAAGGCCGTACGATCACCGAATCGATGATGGGGCTTTCTACGATAACCGAAGAAGGAAGATGTTATGCTCAACGGTTTCCAAGAGCGAGAAGAACCCACTGGACTATTCTCGCAAACGACAAGGAAAATGGAAGATTTACTGGCGCTTGCTCGAGTCACACCATAAACGGGACGAACGATTAAGGTAAACCAGTCGCGAGGAGGCAAGCTCTCCCCATTCAAAAATGGACGGCAATTATGGTGATAGTGGACATCTCGCAGTTCTATAAAAATATATCTTGCCAAATAAGTAAATTATCAGTAAAGTGGAAATCGTAGTAAGACACACACAATTCGTTGAAGCATACCGTCCAAGTGCCTAGCAGCTAATAAATGCTTTACTCCTGGTAGTTAAGGTGTAAACATGGAGGACGCGTTGAGCCGAGGTGAAAATTATACCTGCTGCTCTAACAATGAGCACCACACCACGTGATCATCGGGCAATCATGTCAAAACAGTTGTCGAGCAAAAGCTCAGTAGATTATATGTGGCACAAACAAACACAGAGTGCTAAGCAGTATTTCAAAGAAGCATAATATCACTCTTAGTAAAAACAGGGAGTCATTTTTGTGTGCTGTCCACCGAAGGATTTGTAAAAATTTAGCTAATTTCTTCGAGGAGAAATCATATTGAGGGTAAGGATCAACGTCAACACAAAGAGCAGGAGATGGCGATATGTACTGCATTCATTGACTTGATGGCCTCAGATTTGAATTCACTGTGTATGAAAACGACCACAAAAGGTAAGAACCAGCACGTTAAGCGTACGCAAAGATCTTTCGTAACAGCCACACTGCATCACAATTGTTGATTTCACGAGTTGATAACAAAGTGATTATTGACATTAAACGTTAGCTACGTCAAAGTAAAGGAATTGTAGCAGAATTATTAAGTGTGTGCATCAAATCCACTTGTATCACTTCTCCACCCGTTGATCGTTGAGTGACTCTAGCCGGCGTCAGTAAATCTTCCATTTTTTCCCTGTTGCTTGCAAGAGTAGACCCTATGGGTTCTGGTCGCTCTAGGGACTCGTCGATCATCATTTCTTTCTTCTAGGCTTTTTGTGAAGTACTCTGACTTTCAAGTCGGTGGTCTTCCTGCAGTGCGTTTGACATCCCGAGGAGTCCAGTCACTAACGGCTGTTGTCCATCTGTTGTCATTCATACGCATTACGTGTCCGGTCCACCTTATGTTTCGACTGTTTGGCGTACAGAACAGCATCTTCGATTTTTGATCGTCGACGCAGATCGGAACTTCGGATCCCTTCCCTTACTTGTGCGAAACGGAATACTCCTAGCACCGCCTTGTATCAACTGTATCACCTGCACCACCTGTAGTTCCGTTGATCGTCGAGTGACTCGAGCGGGCGCCAGTAAGTCTTCCATTTTTTCCCTGTCGCGTGCAAGAGTAGCCCAATGGGTCCTGCTCGCTCTGAGAACTCGTTGAACATCATATCTTTCTTCTATGGTTGTCGTGAAGAACTCTAAGGAATCATTTCGGTGGTCTTGCTGCAGTACTTTTGACAACCCGTTGAATCCGGTCACTAATGGCTCTTGTTCATCGGTTACCGTTCAAAAGTATTACGTGGTCGGTTCATCTAATCCTTGACAATATGCCGTATTGAACGGCGTCTTTGATTTTTTGACTTCTGAATTAGATCAGAGCTCCGTATCTCCTTCCTCCTTCGAATGACACGGGGATATTTCTAGCATCGCCTTTTTTGACTACGCTGTTGAATAACCCTGACTGACGTTTCATCATGCATACGCAGCGACCAGGTTTCTGGCGCATACGTTAAGGCAGGAAGAATCGTGGAGCCAAGAGCGCAGCGTTGGGTGTTCTTTCTTTTTTTTTCAATACGTCCTCAATGCTCATTAAAGGTCTCCTAACCGTGCGCATCTTCCTGCTCAACTGTGGGGCTAATTCGTCCATTATGTTGATTTCTCGACTATGATAGAAAATAGCTGAGCTAATCGGAGATATTCGTTCCGTTTAGCGTTATCCTCTATAGGTGAAATAGGAATGAAAACTAGTGTCTACTAATCATCTTCACATTGCTAATGACGTCCTTTATATAACATCGAGCACTAGCCGAGCAGAAAGAATGCATGCTGGTTGTAACGGTGCCAATCAGTTTTCGTTCAGAGTTGGAAATAAAGATGGTCGAAAGGATTGATTGACTTTCCATTCCTCATTTAGGTCCCTACGGCCTTAACATGCACCTCCGACACAATATGATATTTAGAGGGACTTTATTACATACGTCCAAGCACTAAAAATCATTAACATCTGAAAAACGAAAGCTTTTAACGAGAGCTTCTGTGCGCGATACTTTTTTTATAGGCTGTTGAGATGCTACGATATCTCTTCACACGCTTTTTTTTTGAAATACTCAAGGCATAGACAAAAGACTTTACAAGAGGTTGCTCACTTTCATGTTTTGCAATGGGCTTAAAAGACGTCGTGCAATGTCTTTGTCCGTTCACTCCTACATTGTTAACACATATCGGCCAACGTTGAAATTCAAGTGGCCTCCTCGGGGAATAACACCAAGTTTCATATCAGTTACGGGCTTGTGGTTTTTCCACATTAGACGACAATTCTGCGGTAACCAGAAGATATGAGGGGTTTAGCTATGGAAAATGTTCTGCTCTATCATTTTAAAAGGTACGTATGTTTCAATTTATTAGATGTCACTAGATTTTTTATCGCACAACCACGTTGCCTTCAGCATCTTCAAGTGTTTTTGCCACTTATGTGAAGTGAATTACTGTAGTTTTTTATATCCGCCCTTATCATATGATAACCACGGTTCTGCTTGGTTAAAGGAATTTGCAAAACAGTCGGCTCCTTTCAAATTACTGGCCAATGAACTTGCCCGAAAAGATTTTCTCCTTGTGAATTATCAATTTTAGGAAACAGCTTTTCGACCATACTTGTCATAACACCAGACACACTTCGTCCAGCTTCCAACTTTCCCTCCTAGGACGGACACATGGGCTCGACAAACCGTATTGTACAAGACTTTGGCGTGTGAATATCAAGCCTTCCTTTACTCTGGGTTCTGCAATTGCCAGCAGGCTTGAATGGAGAGCAGCAGCACTGGCCTGAGAAGTCTGCAGGCCCAACACGAGACACTGTATCGGCGAGATATGCATCCAATCACCTGTGGTGTAGAAAAGAGTATTGAAGAATGGTGAATATTACCTATTTTGAGTAATATTCTCTATACATAAGATATGAAGGGTCCCAGAAATAGATCTACTTTTTTGGTCAGGCGGATTATCGCAACATCAAACAATGAAGGAATGGGTCCGACTAATTTGATGATCAAACAAGGAAGTGAGTTGGAAGAAGTGAACCTGTCCAATTTCTATCGAGAATCGGTATT
The DNA here is from genome assembly GCA_018806985.1 of Angiostrongylus vasorum. Taxonomy (NCBI): domain Eukaryota; kingdom Metazoa; phylum Nematoda; class Chromadorea; order Rhabditida; family Metastrongylidae; genus Angiostrongylus; species Angiostrongylus vasorum. Next base: position 2,604,398 of record JADANN010000302.1, read on the forward strand.
TGAATTTCCAGCTTCCTAAGATTTTCTCTTTCCATCAATTTACAAAAATTTTGGGCTCCGACTGCTTTTGATGACTCAATTATCTACAAGAATTCTTGTTGTCAAGTTCACAAAACTTCACTACATTTTGTATTTTCATTTCATAGCGCGGCTTATTCAACATCAACCAGTAACAGTTCCCAGTATCGACATTCTATTAACCTCGGCATTGGAATATGAATGCGTCGTTTTCTTGTTCAGCAATTGCGAGGTTGTTAAACAGCATACATTTACTTCCATAGAAAAAACACAATACAATACAACAGTAGCTGACGTTTCGGCAGTATCGCCTTCTTCAGAGCCTCGAAGGGTATACTGATATACAATTTACTAGGCCAAACGCTTCAATGACACTTACAAAAAGACGAAAAACTCTATGGTAATTACATGGTCAACAGCTTCTCGAAAAAACTCACCGCTTTTTTTACGTGCCTTCCCAATGAGGAAGATTAGAACAGCTGATTATGGTCGCATAAGGTTGATGACTGCACCATCCCACATCAGAAATTGATGCGAACATACGGGGTCAGGTCGCGTATGACCTCTGGGCATTCATCCCTGCTATTCATTGTAGGGTTTTTGGCATTTATCCAAAAAAGCCTCAAGAAGTTTTCGCGCTTGTGTTTTAGTCTCCTGTGCAAGGATATTGACTTTTACTTCAAAATCGTCCCCTGCTATGCTTTTTGTATGCTATGCGTGCCTAGTGGGGTTCTTTGATCTTAGTTTTCGTTTGCCATCTAGGTGTTCTTTTTACGGATACACAAAGGTCTGCCCGGTTCCGCCCAATATATTCATCTCCACAACTATTACAAGAGATCAGGTATATCGTACCTGAACTCATGCAATCACCGTCCCTGCCGTAAGGGCAAATTACGCAATTTGTTGTTTCACATAGACGGTCACACAGGCGGTTACGAACTAACTGACGACGTAGAGTAGGCGGTGGTATTTCAACTATCGCTACCGATTCCTCTAGACCTGCCCTTCTTAAGCATCGTTTAATCGCTACGCTTACTTCATCGCCAATAAAGGGCAACATAAACGGGACTTTCTTTTGGCCAAGTGTTTCGCTTGGGCGCGTCGCTGTCCTTCTAAACTTATCTCGTGGGGTTACTATTTCGTAGCCATTGGAGATGGCTATTTGCCGAGCCAAGTCGCGCGATTCTTCCTTTAGTTCCCTGGTTGTGCACACAGAGGTGGCTGTTCGAAACATGTTTCTCACAAGCGCCCTCTTTGTGTGTGAAAGGGTGGGAAGAAAGGGAAATGAACGAGGATGTTCTTGTTACTTGGCTTTCGGTACCACTTTTGTCATGTAACCGCTACTTGATAGGTTTATTTGAACGTTAAGAAAACGGAAGCCAGGTCTTTTCTCGGTTTCTCCCAGGGTGAACTTAATGTACTCAGACTGCTCGTTCAATAATTCAAAGCATTTGTCCATCTCCTCCTGCGTAGAGAAGATGACAAAACAATCATCTATATATCTGCAGTAGAGTAGTGGCCGGAGATCGAGAGCAGGGGCTTCTATCTTAGACATGAATACAATGGCAAGGCTTGGTGCCAGTCGCTGTCCCATAGCCAACCCCCCTTATTTGCGCGAAATATTTCCCAGACCATCTGAAAATCGAGCAGTTTAGGCACTCCTTTAGAGAGCCATTAGCTGCTGAATGGACAAGCCATGCATATTTATTCTTCCTTCATGTTTAACAAGAAGTTCGAAGATGGCTTTGCATTGCGGAGTCATTCGATACGTTGGTGTACAACGCAGTAACGTCGAAGGACTCCATCACGTACGCGTTATTAGGAGACGCGTTACGTAGACGTTCTAGGAACATTTGGGTGTTTGTGAGGTGAGCTGGAATATGGTTAAGCAACTGGGTAAGTATTAGGCTTAAAAACCAGGTTATTCTATCCGTTGGCCCGTCTACGCAGCTGATGATGGGTCTAACCTTAAATGATGACGGATTGGTTGACGCAAGATCATCAGGTGATACCAACTTATGTGTTTTAATAAGTAGGTATAGGACGGGACATGTTGGTGTATCGATTTTAAAGTGCGAAATAACCGATGGTTTTAAACCTGCAGCCTTTGCCACACTGACCCATTGATTGTTTAGCTTTCGGTATTGACTTTTGTATTCCCTTTTCAGAGGATGGGCGATAGAGGGTAGCATCACTAAGATGTTCCTCTGTTATCTCAACATCCAGCTGACGAGGAATAACTACGAACTCTCCCCCTTATCACTAACAGACAATCTTATTGTTTTTTGAGTTTATTAATTCTCTAATTTCTCGCATGCCACATTTTTTGTGCGGCTTTAAGGTTAGAGATAAACTTTCTATCGCGGTAATGATTAAGGGTCTTGAGAACGCCGTCCGAAAACATGCGGAATTTTATGTCAACTCCATCGTTAGGGTCCTGCTGTCTAAAAAACGTCTTTGGGAAAGGAGATGGTGGTAGTGACGCCGCCTCTTGATTTTTTATCTCTGTTTGATGTTTCTTGCTTGGCCTGATAGCGGAGTCGATCTTGAAGCTCATAAAGGTTACATGCTATTCTACGCAGGGTCGTTTTAGAAATGGGCTGTGATGGTGCAAAGCTTGGGCTCAATTCTAATAGCGAGCGCGTACTCTCAGGTATTGTTATGTCCCCCAATCACGGTGACCCTAGATTTTATTGGTGCATTATCAACCCTATTTTGACTATTATCAGAACCGTGAAGAATTTGTTTGCGGTAGAATTTTCTTGAAGCTGAGACATGTGAATTACCCAAAAGATTTTTTCAACCAGTAAGTTGATCTTAGTGAACTCCCCTTAACCTCGGCATTGATCAGTAATTCACGGTTTTCTTATTTGTTATTCGCCATAGCTGACGTTTCGACGGATTTTGTCTCCTAGAGATCCTGGAAAGATCAAATTGATGAGTAGTCTAGTTAGCCAAACACCTTTATAACCTCAGCAGAGGAAACCCAACACCTAGTTTTCATTCGCATAAGGACTATCTTCTTTTTTAGAACCATTAATTGTTTGGTTTTTTTATAAGTGTTCCATTTGTTCATAAAGACGAACTAAGCAGAGTTCACATCAATGAATAACGTGCCTTTTTCACGCTGAACTATCAGTCTGGGACATTTTATAGGGTTACGCATGATAACTGCGCATGCCTCCCTGCTGTTCATTTTCGGATTCACGGAAATTATGGAGAATGCTTCGAGAGTTTTGCGTTCTGAAGCTTTAGATTCCTGTACGAGAATGGTAAGTTCTACTTCAAAATCTTCTCCGTTACGTCTTTAGGTTCTGTGAGCACCTAGCGGAGTATTTTGTTTAACATTAAGCTTACCGACTATATGTTCTTTTATAGGGGTGCACAGTGGTGTACCCATTTCGGCAAAATATTCGTCGCCGCCCGTTTTACAAGTGATCATATCAACCGTACCCGAACCCAAGCAATTACAGTCGCCACCGTTAGAACAAATTATGCCGTTTTATTTTCTACAGAGACAGTTATGCAAGCGACCTCGAACTAGCTAGCGTCTTAGAAACTGAGTTGTCTAAACAAGCATTTTAAGCACCAAACCGTTTACGGAATGTTGGTTTTTCGAAATATATTGTTACATTGTGTACAAGACAATAATTATGCCGTTTGCTGCAGGATGAACTGTCCGAAAAAGAAAACAAGTTCTTGTGTAAACCAGCGTTGTTGAGTGAGGTTGCATCATTTGAGCTGTGCTCGTGTGAACAAGATTCGACTCGACACAGCTACGAGAACGCCACATCGAGAATACGAACGACTGTAGACATCGACTTGGATCATCGGCTCTAGGAGGACGAAGACGTCGAAACGTTGGCCAAATAAAAGTTGTGTTGTAACGATGTGTAAACTGAAAAGTTTCCTTGCAAGATAATTCGTCACAAAATGAGCTACTCTTGTTCTTCAATCCTCAGTGTTGATTTTGAATGCTCGTCGAAACAATGTAAACGTGACTGATAGAGTAAGCTTTCTAAATATTCCGTTTCATACAATGCAGAATAGCAACATTCTACTATTTTTCCACTTGTTTTGTGTTTTTCCTCAAGTTCTGCACCATATGCTTCCGTTTACAAATAGTGCTATAGCAAATTCTATATGCTGGCGGACCGTAGAACCACGTACACTTCTATGTTTATTTCTTTTCGCAAGGTTTTGATTTCTTGTGACAACGAAGAACTGGAGTTCTATGCTTTGAACATGGAATGAACGAACACCGAACATCTTAGTGGACATTTTTAGAAACTCATAACACATGTGTTGTTACCATTGCTGTGCTGTAACGATGATGATGAAGAGATGACGAAAGAAAACGTGGAGGAACGCATTCGTTTCATTTTCGGTGGCCACGAACTGTACTAACCATTACACATATACAAAAATGGTATTTTTTTTATTTTATTCGACCAGCCCTGCTTTAAACTGTGAGAATCCGAGCACTTTTCGCAGCTGATTCGTTTCCTCGTATCCGTCATCCAAAAAGGTTCTTCAAATTTTACGTGTGGCTTCGGTTGCTGCTTGAGGATTTTCATTTCATCTTGAATGTCGTAGAATGCTGGTTGAGCAATTCTTTCTGCGGTCCTGAATTAGCAGGACTGGAGCCTTCCCAACTGTACCGCAGAGGATGGTTTTTTTCCGGACAAGCCCGGTACCAATTTCCCGACCCTGAGGAGATGACGGGCATGGTGAGCCTGCGGCGAGATCGAACAACGTGCTCGTGGTAATCGGCATCACTACCACTGTGTTATCCGCCTCCATGCCACATACTATATATATATATATATATATATATATATATATATATATATATAATGCAGCGCTGTTATTAGAGCTACTTTGCAGTTCACATACGGTCGTTGGTTCAACCCCGAGGCTCCCATCCACCTAAGGTGAGCAACTAATAGCATACTTGTAAGTGTTTCTATCCGTCCAGAGGCGTGTGTGGCGCAGTGGTCGGAGGCGCCCTGCGACACACACATGAGACCGACCCCCCGCTCCCTGGCACAGCAAACCCTCCATCCGTCCTGGCTCGGCAAATTGGTACCAGACCTGTCTGGGAGGATAGCAGCACTTGCTCGATACATCGGTACGCCACTGCGAGTCATTGTAAAGGCCAAATATGCATTCACTCACTTCGAGGTTTTCCACAATAAGTTTGTGATTTTTTTCGAACCCGCAAGTCCTTTAGCGATCAAAAAGTTTATCGTTTATCTCAAAACAGTTTATCAATGCAAGGAAGTCATACCGAGTAAACGAAAATCTGTCTCTGAAGTATTGTTACTATCTGTGATAGCTGGTTCTGATACCGAGTTCTGCAGATGGATTGTACGAAAAAAGTTATTATCACCGGACAATCATATCAACAACCATTCTGTATAAAAGGGCATCGCCGTCTGAGGTTGCCTCGTTCGAGCGATGTTCCAGTAGAGAAGATCTGACTTGATATGACGACCAAGACACCACATTGAGAGTAGAGTACTTCCAGCAGTTCCTACTTTTTTTCATAAAAGCCTCCAAAGAACTGTTGATAAACCGTAAACGAGCTCTTTAGTGAATAACCTGTACAATAATAAAGTGAAGGAGCCTGAGGTTCAGCTAGATTAAGACTGTCGTCTTGCTCGATCTTTGTATTTGGCTTTGGGAATTGTGAATTTATCTGTGAAAACACGAATGTTAGTAAAAGTGTATGCTACGCATATTTAGAGAAAAGTCTTCCAGGAAGGTTCGCATTCCCGTCGCACTTAAGACTTTCTCAGTCCTTCATACCTCATATCATTGCAACGAAGAAAAACACTCCGTAGTTGAACGCTGACTGACTTAGTACTAATTATTATTGCAATGACATGTTTGGGAAAATTAGCAACTCAAGAAAATATCTTTACAACCGTTTACCGTCTTTAGGAGAAATGGATTGATGTCGCATGTTGTCCACAAAAAAGAGTGATATGTCCATCGGTTACTGTATTGTCGTTGACACAACTCAATATGGTTTATTACACTTTCCTTTATTGATAAGCTAGAACAGAGGTTGCTACTATTCGGCCAATGTTTTGACATCTTCGTCTTAATCTGCGCTATATTGATCTGATTCGATTATCCACAGCCGTTTCTTGTTCCGATGGGGGGTCATCGTGGCACCATCTAGTCGAATCCCATGGGGCACCACTAGAATGAAGCAACCTCATCGGTGATGTCCTTTTATAAACCTCGATTGTCGTAAAATGAAAATTAAAAAAGATCGAAACGATTCATTCTAGATATGAGGATTTGACAACAGAACAGCCGTCGAAGTCGAAAGTGATCTTCTGAATTCACGGTACTGAACGTATTCGTCTCCTAAGGGACATCGGCACTTGCTTCTTAAAGAATGTCGATGTAACGGCGACGACGCTCTGCTCCAGTGATTTCACACCAATCAGTTGTAGAAATGATCGGCGGATCCTCCTGTGAAAAAGATATTTTGCTGGATCATTGTATTCGACTTACGACTTCCTACAGTTAAAATTTTACTGTTAATTGTACTTTTAAACACTATAGAGGAATCTGTTTCGTTTTATCTTTATAACGGAAGGAGAACATCTGAGATCGCTATGTGTCGTTTCTAACTGTTGAAACGCACAAAGGCACTTGTCATGACGTTTTTTCTACTTCTCAACATCGAAATATTCATTTATGAAGTGGCCATTCATCTTTTGCGCTTTACTTCACACGATATACAAGAGGCTTCTCAGTCGATTTCAAAAAAACTTCTTTAAACAAAAGTGATGGAGACGAATTGAGTGAGTATAACGATTTTTCAAGAATAGTTTGTTAATATAGTAACCAGCTCACTTCGAACATGCTAAGTACAAGAGCGGATTCAGACCACAATACATCATCCAGTAAAGATTTATCGCAAACATCGTCCATGTGGAATCCGGAAGGAAAAGTTTGTGATAATGCCAGAAAGTCATCGAACTCGTCAACACCAGAAGTAAAATTGCCGCCTGAGTGATCATCTGTAGTTCGGTCTTGTGCATCGTATTTATTCCTTTCTTCATCTGGAAATGTACTTATGAAAATAATACATTGTTGCACATAGAGTTGACATTATTAATAGTAATGACAACAATAATAGTGTTAGTAATAACAATAACATCGCAAAGTCTCTTTATAGCTAGACTTCACGGGCAATACTTCTGCGTCCCCATTGAATATTGGAAACTGTTTGAGCTCAACTTCTTTCTCTAAAATTCTGATACAACACCACCATGGGGCTCCAAGATCTGCACCAAATACGGCCACCGATTTATAAGAACGAATAGAAGCTTTCTGCCTCGCGGCAAGAATTCTTTTCAGAAACAAGCAGCGACTTCTGCATCAACGCAGAGCAACATAACATCAATTCAGAGTCATTGAGTACAGTATTTAGTTGGTCACTTCGACAGTTCACTGTCACAGATCGCGCTGGTTCCAATACAAACCATCTTATTGTTTTATTACAGTCCTTTAAAAAAAATTTGTAGCTGGGAATACAACCCAGTGATAAGTCGCCTGTCTTCGAATGTTCTTATCAATAACTATTTCAACTATCTCGTCACTTTTTTTTGCTGCCTACTCTTTTTTTGATGGCAGGGTATTGCATGAAATATAACCAAAATGTTGCTGAGATATTTGCAGAAACTCCGGACCGCTGGTGTCTGCGGTGGGGAACGAACGTGCTATTACCATTTCCAATGGCTAACGTGTTCACCACCACGCCATTCGAGTCCTTCGTTTCGCCTTTTTTTCAGCCGTATCATTGACCTACAGGAGCTATCGGCAATTACACGTCAACGGGATTGATCTGGTGAGCACAAATCGGCATCAATAACACGGCTGAGAGAAAGGCGAAACGAGAGACTCGCATGGTGTGGGGGTGAACGGGTTGCCCCATGCAAGGGTAATAGCGTGGTGGGCCCCACCGCAGACGCCACCAGAAGGAAGGCGAATGCCTCGGTGTTCTTATAATTTATTTATATTTCACAGTAAATATATATCTTCCTCAACCGTAGAGTTGAGGTTTTTAACGAATTTCTGAGCTGCACAATTTGCTTAGATCTCGTCCACGGCGTTTGAATAATATACGATGTCGTCCAGACGTTTGTTGACGATGTTTGAACTCCTCGACGAAGTTCAGGCTCCAACAGCGTCTCGGCAGTGTAGCAGAACTCTGTTAATTTAAGCAATGAGTTGGTAATTCCGTATGAATCCGTTACTGGCTTCGTTCTTCTCTGACAACCTCGAACGCTATCAGTACTCCTCTCCATCTCCTGCGCAATTCCATATTGATTCCGCTTTTCATAATGATTAAATATCACGGGTGTGGTTCTTGTTGGCTAAACCGGAAAAAAAGTGTTTGGGCTTTTAGGAACAGGGGTTTCTTTCAATTGCTTTGTTGCTTTATCCTTTTGCCACTTCTCTGAACTCACAGAGCATCGTCTCTGTTCTCTAGCATTTTTCGAGAAAACGACTACATCAGTGGCAAAGATACCACGAAAAAAATAAAAAATAGCGCTATATGAATAATAAGGAAACGAACTCTATATACGGTGATGCAAATCGCTATGTAGATGATGAAGGTCAAGAAAAAGGATTGGCATGGAAATTATGAATTCCAACTGCGACATTATCGAAGAGTTCGTATAATCCCAAGACCAACTAAAAATTTAAAGCACACCTCAAGATCGGCTTTCTTTTAATCATTGGACTGATCAATAATTCACTGTTCTCTTGAAGATCAAACATGGGGTTATTATTATTGCATTTATTCATTGACAATAGCAAACGCTTCTGCGATTTCGCCTCCTTCACAGCTTAGAAAGGTCAAATTGATACGCAGTCTATTCAGTCAAGCGCTTGCCTAAGCTAAGAAAAAATATCAGCGCGTAATTCCTTTGAAGAGCTCTGCATCACCAGTGTCACTTGTAGTCCCGTTGATCGTCGAGTGACTCGAGCGGGCGCCAATAAAACCTTCCATTTTTCCCTATTTAGTGTAACAGTAGCCCAGTGGGCTCCGCTCTCTCTATGGATTCATTGTGGATCATTCCTTTCTTCTAATCTTTTCGTGAACAGCTTTGATTAATGGGTGAGTGGTCTTCTTGCAGTGCTTTTGACATGCCGAGGAATCCAGTCACAAACGGCTCTTGCCTCTCTGCTGTCGTTCATACGCATTATGTGTCCGACCCACTTTACTATCTTCGACTGTTCAGTGTACGAGCCGGCATCATTGATTTTTGATCGTTGACGCAGGTCGGAGTTTCGGATCCCATCCCTTACTTGTGTGAAACGGGATACACCTAGCATCTTTTTTCACGGTTCTGATAATAGTCAAAATAGTGTTGATAATGCACCAGTAAAATCTAGGGGTCACCGTGATTGGGGGGCATAACAATACCTGAGAGTACGCGCTCGCTATTAGAATTGGGCCCAAGCTTTGCACCATCACAGCCCATTTCTAAAACGACCCTGCGTAGGATAGCATGTAACCTTTATGAGCTTCAAGATCGACTCCGCTATCAGGCCAAGCAAGAAACACCAAACAGAGATAAAAATCAAGAGGCGGCGTCACTACCACCATCTCCTTTGCCAAAGACGTTTTTTTAGACAGCAGGACCCTAACGATGGAGTTGACATAAAAATTCCGCATGTTTTCGGACGGCGTTCTCAAGACCCTTAATCACTACCGCGATAGAAAGTTTATCTCTAACCTTACAGCCGCACAAAAATGTGGCATGCGAGAAATTAGAGAATTAATAAACTCAAAAAGAATAAGATTGTCTGTTAGTGATAAGGGGGGGGAGAGTTCGTAGTTATTCCTCGCCAGCTGGATGTTGAGATAACAGAGGAACATCTTAGTGATGCTACCCTCTATCGCCCATCCTCTGAAAAAGGAATACAAAAGTCAATACCGAAAGCTAAACAATCAATGGGTCAGTGTGGCAAAGGCTGCAGGTTTAAAACCATCGGTTATTTCGCACTTTAAAATCGATACACCAACATGTCCCGTCCTATACCTACTTATTAAAACACATAAGTTGGTATCACCTGATGATCTTGCGTCAACCAATCCGTCATCATTTAAGGTTAGACCCATCATCAGCTGCGTAGACGGGCCAACGGATAGAATAACCTGGTTTTTAAGCCTAATACTTACCCAGTTGCTTAACCATATTCCAGCTCACCTCACAAACACCCAAATGTTCCTAGAACGTCTACGTAACGCGTCTCCTAATAACGCGTACGTGATGGAGTCCTTCGACGTTACTGCGTTGTACACCAACGTATCGAATGACTCCGCAATGCAAGCCATCTTCGAACTTCTTGTTAAACATGAAGGAAGAATAAATATGCATGGCTTGTCCATTCAGCAGCTAATGGCTCTCCTAAAGGAGTGCCTAAACTGCTCGATTTTCAGATGGTCTGGGAAATATTTCGCGCAAATAAGGGGGGTTGGCTATGGGACAGCGACTGGCACCAAGCCTTGCCATTGTATTCATGTCTAAGATAGAAGCTCCTGCTCTCGATCTCCGGCCACTACTCTACTGCAGATATGTAGATGACTGTTTTGTCATCTTCTCTACGCAGGAGGAGATGGACAAATGCTTTGAATTATTGAACGAGCAGTCTGAGTACATTAAGTTCACCCGGGAGAAACCGAGAAAAGACTGGCTTCCGTTTTTAAACGTCCAGATAAGCCTATCAAGTAGCGGTTACCTGACAAAGTGGTACCGAAAGCCAAGTAACAAGAACATCCTCGTTCACTTCCTTTCTTCCCACCCTTCACACACAAAGAGGGCGCTTGTGAGAAACATGTTTCGAACAGCCACCTCTGTGTGCACAACCGGGGAACTAAAGGAAGAATCGCGCGACTTGGCTCGGCAAATAGCCATCTCCAATGGCTACGAAATAGTAACCCCACGAGATAAGTTTAGAAGGAGAGCGATGCGCCCAAGCGAAACACTTGGCCAAAAAAAAGAAAGTCCCGTTTATGCTGCCCTTTATTAGCGATGAAGTAAGCGTAGCGATTAAACGATGCTTAAGAAGGGCAGGTCTAGAGGAATCGGTAGCGATAGTTGAAATACCACCGGCTACTCTACGTCGTCAGTTAGTTCGTAACCGCCTGTATGACCGTCTATGCGAAACAACAAATTGCGTAATCTGCCCTTACGGCAGGGACGGTGATTGCATGAGTTCAGGTACGATATACCTGATCTCGTGTAATAATTGCGGAGATGAATATATTGGCGAAACGGGCAGGCCTTTGTGTATCCGTATAAAAGAACACCTAGATGGCAAACGAAAACTAAGACAAAGTACCCCACTAGGCACGCATAGGATACAAAAAGCACAGCGGGGACGATTTTGAAGTAAAAGTCAATATCCTTGCGCAGGAGACTAGAACACCAGCGCGAAAACTTCTTGAGGCTTTTTGGATAAATGCCAAAAACCCTACAATGAATAGCAGGGATGAATGCCCAGAGGTCATACGCGACCTGACCCCCGTATGTTCGCATCAATTTCTGATGTGGGATGGTGCAGTCATCAACCTTATGCGACCATAATCAGCTGTTCTAATCTTCCTCATGGGAAGGCACGTAAAAAAGCGGTGAGTTTTTTTCGAGAAGCTGTTGACCATGTAATTACCATAGAGTTTTTTCGTCTTTTTGTAAGTGTCATTGAAGCGTTTGGCCTAGTAAATTGTATGTCAGTATACCCTTCCAGGCTCTGAAGAAGGCGATACTGCCGAAACGTCAGCTACTGTTGTATTGTATTGTGTTTTTTGTATGGAAGTAAATGTATGCTGTTTAACAACCTCGCGATTGCTGAACAAGAAAACGACGCATTCATATTCCAATGCCGAGGTTAATAGAAAGTCGATCCTGGGAACACCTAGCATCGTCCTTTCGGCTGCGCGTTCGATAACGCTGAGTGATCTTTCATTCTGCTTACGCAGCGACCAAGTTTCTGACGCGTACGTTAGGGCAAGAAGTACCGTTGAGTCGAAAAGGAGGGCACAGAATCGGGTGTTCTTTGTTCTCCTCACTACATCCTCGATGCCCTTGAAAGCTCCCCAAGCCGCTCGTTTCGTTCTGCTCAGCTCTGGAACTAAGTCGTTCGTCATATTGATTTCTCGACCTAGATAGACATAACTGTAGCATTCGGAAATATTCGTTCCGTTGAGCGTGAATGGGGCATACGAAACCAATTTGTTCTTCATGAATATGGTTTTTGTGAGATTTAGTCGATGAACAATCTTTCCAAAGGTTTTATCAAAGTCGGCAGGCATTCGTTTTGCTTGGCTAATGTTTGTTATTTTAAGAACGATGTCATCAGCAAAGCGAAGATAATGTAACTGCCGACCATCGATTTTCACTCCCATATTATCCCATTCCAACGTCCGCATGGCGGTCTCGATGGTGGCGGTAAATAATTTCAGAGAGATGTTATCGCCTTGCCTAACCCCCTTGACGTCAACGTTAATATCGTTGTAGAATGGTGATATCTCGGTTGTGAAATTTTTGTACAGCTCACGAAGAATCTGTTCAGGCTGAGTAGAGACGCTCTGACTGTTCAGTGCTTCCGTGGCTTCTTCTATCTCAATTGGGTCCATTCCGTTTTAAAAATAGATGAAAATGAAACACAGCAGTCCGTTGCGCCCTCACGATACTCCAGTGAGTCGGTCGTGCTATAGTGTGGGTATCGTCCGTCGTTCTGAATCCTTTCCGATACCCTGCTTGCTCACATGGCCATCTTTACCTCAGTGCGGTGCCAATCCTGTTCAGGATGACTAGAGGGAAAAGTTTGTAGACGATATACAGCAGCAGGTTGGGCGATAGGTGCCGATATCGTGGAGGTCACCCTTCTTTGAACAATAACACGGTCTTGTTGGCTTTAAATTGAGTAGGGACTTTGCATTCAGAGAGGTAACGTGTGAAGAGCCGAGCCAGTGTGTTTATGAGGACTGGCGGGAGGTTTTTCAGGTGTTCAGATCCTATCCTCTCCAAACCTGGTGCTCTTCGATTTTTTATCAACGAAATACAGAGCTTTAGATTGATTAAACCATAAGATAAGGTATTTTTTCATGCACGTCGATTTTGTGATATCATAGTTTTTACCATGTAGTGAGAAATAATCACAAGCAACACAACACAAACTACGATATGGAGACATTCTAGTACAAACAAGATCAACCTTTGACGGTAATCAAACAGGAATTCAAAACAAAACTTTCGTTTGCGTGGCTGCGGAGACGATTTTGATGTAAGGGGTCGCTATCCTGGCACGGGATCCTAAAACACCAACGCGCAAACTCCTCGACGCTTTTTGGATAAATGCCAAAAAGCCTACTGTAAATAGCAGGGAGTGATGCAATAACAGCACACCTGATCTCGCTTCGTACCTTCGTATCGATCGTTGATGTCGGGTGGTGCAGTCGTCAACCATCTGCGACTCTGAGCCGCTGTGCCTCCTCGATGGAAAATAGGTGAAAAAAAAGCGGTGGGTTTTTTCGAGAAGCCTTAGATCTTGTAACAACCGTTCAGATTTTCATCTTTCTGTTTGTGCTGTTGAAGCGCTTGTCCTAGTAAGTTGAGTATTAGTGTCCCGTTCCAGGCTCCGAAGAAGGCGATTCTGCCGAAACGTCAGCTACGACTGTGTTGTATATGTGTTATTGTATGGAAGTAAACGTGTGATGTTTAACCACCTCGCAATTGCTGAGAGAGAAAACGGCGAACTTAAAGAGATTATTTAAAAGTGTTTTCAACCTTACTTACTTGGTTGCTAGGACAGCTGCCCTGACTGGTTGTGCCGGCCCCAGCGTAATCTCCATCTCTCGGAGTAACGCTGGTTAAGCCATTGCGTTTCCCTGTAACTCCGAGGTCAGCCTAGCCAAACTCTGACCCAGGTCGTCACCACCACTGTCAATAATGTTTGCTGTGATAGAGAAGGCCCTGGCTCTAGGCAAAATGAAACCGGTCTTACGGTGAAGTTCCAAGTGGTTGCTGCAACGAAATTGAATGTTGTCACTTTTTATTTACTGCCTATGACAGGGCATGATGTGAAATATAACCGCAATGAGTCCGAGATGTTTGCAACACTCCGACCGCAGGTGTCTGCGGCGGTGACCGAACCTCATTATTGCTCTTTCTGGAGGCCAACTCCTTCACCATCACACCATCCCCGTCCTGTGTATCGTCTTTCTCTCACCCGTGCTTAACCTATCGCTGCTATAACCGAGCACCTTTTGGATGTAGTTTTCTAAATGATGACAAGACTCACTGTATCGCGAGAGTACAAGAGAACGCTTTGTTTCATTTTCATTGATTTAAAGAGGGCTTTTAACTCAGCTGGGATAGAAGCAGTCTTAGAAGCCATCGGCTGACAGGATATCTCTAGCCAGTACATTAAATTTCTTCGCGGACTTTATGAAAATTTCGCGACCAAAATTTCGCAACCAAAATATCACCATTCTTAATTCAACATTCTACAGCGATGTTAATATCGACTAATATCGACGTCGAAGGAAGTGTTGTGCAAGGCGATGCCATCTCGCCAAAATTATTTACTGCCAACTAAGAGAACGTCATCTGGAATAGAACAACATGGGAGTGAAAATCGATGACTGGCGATTGCACCATCTTCCCATTGCTGGTGACATCGTTCTTACAACCCCAAACATTACCCAAGGGAAACGAATGCTTACCGACTTTAACAAAGCCTCTAGCAATATTTGCCTACGGCTAAATCTCACAAAAACGATCCTCATGAGGAACGGATGGGTTACTGAATGTAATGAAGAGAACAAGGAACGCTATGGTTTTGTATCCTATGCGTACCTAATGGCGTACTTTGCCTTACTTTTCGTTTGCCATCTAGGTGTTCTTTCTGCGGATACATAAAGGTCTGCCCGCTTGGCCAATATATTCATCTCCGCAATTATTACAAGAAATCAGGTATATCGTACCTGAACTCATGCAGTCATCGTCCATGCCATAAGGGCAGATTACGCAATTTTGTGTTTCACATAAACGGTCATATAGGCGGTTACGAACTTACTGACGACGAAGAGTATTCTGTGAGATTTCAATTATCGCTACCGATTCCTCTAGATCTGCGCTTCCTAAGCACCGTTTTATCGCTACACTTATTTTATCGCTAATAAAGGGCATTGTCACTTGTCTCTTTAAACTTGTGAAGAACTACGTTCTTCAGGTCTTCGATGTTTTAAGATGGCAAGCTCATTTGGCTAGCCTCTCTGATGCCATATTCGCGATCATTTCGGATCAATTCAAAGTTGTGACTGGACGTGAAACAATATCTAATAATAAATAAAAAAAGGAATGATAGCTAGTAGCTATTAGCCAACGACCAGATTTGAATTGTAACCTATTAACTTTCAGTTCGGCTAGAAGTTCGGTAGTGCACATATTAGGCGCAAAAGGGAACTTGGAAGAACTACGTTGCCTTCAATGTCGTTACGAAAATCGTCAGTTGTTAGAAACGTGGAAATGGCTTACCTACGAGGAATAGTCTTGAAACTGCGTTTTCCGCATTTTTTTTCCTCATGTTCTAGAAGTGTTTTTTTAAAAAAAGTGCTTTAAGGGTAATATATATGAATATATCGGCTTCTCGAATTATTGTTTTTTCTCGTTGTTACAAACTATTAATGAGGTGGTTAGCGATGCAGTCGATCGAAATGCAAGTTCTAGGAACATGAATAATTTTGCTGCGCCACTTTTTAACTAAGGATTTTTAAATCAGCCAATAAGACCAGCACTTGCTATTTAACACATCACAAGCCCTTCTTTTCACACGAATTTCCTCATTGAACGCATTTGTCACGAACGACTATTTTTGCAAAGTTTAAGTGGAAAAATCCACATAAATGCACAGTTTATTTTAAATGCTTCGTAGTTCAGATCGCATTTTAGGTGACGGTCGCAAACGCCGAGAAGAAGTTCGCTCCAAATGGACCCGATGCCAGCATTCGAACCGCTCTGTCAACCACACTTTGCCACATCTCTCTGGACCAGTTCGCCATGATGATGTTTGTGGTCGTGAGGCTTCCAGAAATTGACAAAGGCTCTTGAGAAATGGGCCCGATACCCATGTTCATACTTATGTCACACATATTAGCGACCATTGCAATACATAAAGAAGTCACCGTATTACCGACGATGATGCAGTGTGGCTTCATAGCGTTTCCAACTGCAAGTAACTTTTTTATGTGTCCGACTCCGACTTGTGTCTTACTTATTCAAGAATATTTTACTAAACACTCAAATAGTTTTATATTGAAAAGGTGGTAGCATGTCTGCACGGATTTTTCGTTGTTTACTTCATTTTGCTTGAGAAGAACAACGCGATGGCTGGTGATGCAAGCGTTTAGCCGGACATTCTGAGTAGTGCAGTAACAATGACAGGCGATGACATAATATATTTTCTGGATGCTAGCCCTTTTTGCATTGATTTCTTTTCTTCGTAAACATCGTCGAAGAGATATTCAGATTTCCATGTTTCTTAGACTGTTGTTTGACGATTTTTGTTCCCTTTCTTAAATAACGTTGAGTGCTGGTTGTCTCGTTTCTACCTCGAATCCTGGAACAGCTGTGCTGGAGGGTTGCTGAGTGAATTTGAACGAGTGCGCTGGATCCGGACAAGTCTAGTACCATTTTTTTCACGCCGGAGAGAAGAAAGGCTTGTGATTCCGGAATATTCGTGCCAGAATCGTGCTCATGATGACAAGCATCACTAATTTCGTGTCATCCACCTCCTGACCTTAACCAGTAATAAGAATAATAAGGCTTAAAAAACACTGACAATAGTATTAACGATAATAATGAAAGCAAATAACAACAATGTTAAACTAATGGCAATGATAATAATCGGACAATTCAGTGTATACATTGCTCTGATGGCACCAGCTCTTTAGGAAATGTGAGAAAAACACGACGAACGAAAGACATTAAACCTTTTCTTCCACAGATAGTTCATTTCCGCATCTCTGTCTAAACTTGGACTACTTTCAAATCAGCATTGAACAAAGTGGGGGCAATCTAAATGCCCTTACGCCTTTCAAGTCGGCGGTATCCAGTGGTTGCTAAAATTTAAACACTTACAAGCCATTGCTGGATTTTGGTTAACGGCTACTTCCTTGCACTCTAACGGAGTATAAGTGATCTGAATAGTGAGTTGACCCAAAATGATTGCGATTATTGCATCAGAGAGGCCAGCGCCACGACCTTGCTGTTCGAGAACATCAATGACCTCAAGAACAAACTTCTTCAGTGGATGCTTCTTCAATCAAATTGTACTAAACAGTGGAAACAAACGGTGTTGAAACCAAAGTGCCGACGAAATTTCTGGAGGTTTAAATTTGCTTCCTTCACCAATCCAGAAACAGCAAAAAGAAAAGCTTGAAGGCTGAGTTATGAACTCACTGCTTGCATTACAATGCGTGATACAAATGCCTGAGCTCCTCCCATGCTAGCCGCAATGCTAGGAACTCGGGCAGGGACACTGGCTGTGGTGGAGAAAACCATTGCTGTAGGCAAGGTGAAGCCAGTCAGGTTAAAGTTCCTAGTGCTTGCTGCAACAGATTCCATAGTTTTATTACGAATAATTAAAGTTCAAATAACAACGTTGGACTTATTTTCTAGGGCTCTGGTTCGTTTTTTTCTTTTGCAACACAAAATTAAGAATATTTTTATGAAACCGTTCGTACTAAAACAGCTCATTAATAGTGACGAAGAGCTAGAAGTAGTCAGCCTGTCTAACGCTGAGGAGTTTATATCTAAGACTGGAAAGGTATCTACTGCGAAATATAACTTTAATGATGCTGAGATATTTGCAAAACTCCTGCAAAAGATCAATAGAACTAGCTGAGAGACAGGCGAAACGAAGGACCCGCATGGTGTGGTGGTGAGCGCGCTACTCCCTGGAAAGGACAATAGCGCGTTCGTTCCCCACCGTAGACACCTGCGGTCCGGAGTTTTGCAAATATCTCAACATCATTAAAGTTATATCTCGCAATATATACCCTGCCGCTAAAAAACAGTAGGCAGTGAATAATAAGTCAAAATTGCGGTATCTACTGCAATGACAACTTTCTATTCACTACCTTGACCGGGTGGCATCACTCCACATGCCAGCACTGTCGAAACTATGGTTTGCAGCAAAATGAGAAAAGCCAGTATATTCGCCACGTTTGTGATACTGTTCATTTTCGGCTCCTAAAACGTGAGCAAATAATATGGATTCGGATGACAACAATTTTTCCTGTTTTCTGGATCAGATTATTAACAAAGCAACAACGGATTAGGCATCCAGCACTTTTACGTGAATGAAGTCGGCGAGGCAGATATTTTTGCAGCCCTTTGACTTTTCGAAGGCCTTTGTGATTCCCGATCTCGATGAATTTAAAACGAAAACCTTTCCACAGTTTTGGAACACTGAAATCTGTCAAATCATGGAAATCGGAAATTCTGCTATGGGAAACCACATGGAATCGGTCAATGAGGTGAAATAAATGTCAAGTGCTTATTGGTAACGACAAATGTGAAGGCATCCGCTTTAGCAAAATTCGATGAATGGGCCAATTCCTTAAGTGCCACTGTTTAAATTGAGTTCCCACCATCTCGTCTGTGTTGTTGTGGCATAAAATCCTGACTTTCCCACAAATAAATAAATTCACAATCGAGAAGTAGCCGTTCTTACAAGTGCAGTTTTGTGAAAAATCTGTCAGAGAATATATCGATTGAAAAATCGGAAACAAAACATTCCGTTCTAAGTGTGCTTGGCAGCAAGTTTCTTAAGCTATCCCAGTCACCACGGCTATGAAACCTCTTTTATTGATGGCGACGCTAAGTGTTATACAAAATAAAAGTCCCAAAGAACTTAAGGTTTCAGAAACAGGAACTGAGTAACATGACACCAAGAATCCATTATTTTAGTTAAAGGAAGGAAAACCAGAATAAGAAAAAAATAGAAAAAAGCAACTACTTTAAGGCACTTTGAGGCACCAGGTGTTGTCCTAGGGCACAAGGACACCTCGCTTTGTTTGTATTGCTAATGCATGGAGTTGAGAAGAAGCAAAGGGCATTCTGAAGAAAGTGACTAACGTTGTAATGACCCGAGACCTCTTTAGTAACCATTTTAGGTGTTCCAAGTTTCTAATAAACGCGGATGTTTATGGAGCGCTGCTATTCTCTCGAAATTTCTCCATGACGTGCAAAGGAAGCAAAATTCGCTTTGTACACTTCGTATAGTGAAGTTTCCGTGTATTGGTAACAAACTCACAACTGGTTGAATTCATTTGGACAGATGTTCGAGAAGAGAGCTCTGAATGAAATCGGAATGATGTTTTCTTAAAGGAAGTGGTTAATTCGTTTCAATCAATATCAACTGGTTTCAAGTAATACGTATTTGTTTACCCAAAACAGCGTTTGAGAGGATGTTTGGCTACATCTTACCAGAAAACCCTTGCGCTCAACACGATAGCAGCATTTTCGGTAGTGGACGACAGTAGAACTCGTTCTTCAGTTCACAAAATTGCTGTGTAGCGCACGACCGCTCGGACACCGGATTTTGGAAAAATGCTTACTGATGACCGTACCTAACGAGAGTGGAAAATTGCTCTGGAAAGGATATCCCTTACAAGGTGAACTGCACTACGGTAGTTAGCGACAGCTGGGGAAGCTGCAAATTCCACTCATCACCAAAACCTTGACTCTCCGACATCGAATGTAACAAATTCTGTTTTGTTGCTTCGCGAATGACCAATCGAATGCCATATCGGGCCCGTTACGAGTTTTTAAATGAACGCTGAATAAAGGTGAATAAGCAGTTCCATGTTGTTTTCGTCGAATTCCTGCGCAGCGAGCTGTTCTGCCACTACATTCCCATTGCGTTTTCAATACGATGCCCTAAAAAGCGAATTCCAGCCGGTGGAGAAAAATATCTGGGCAGACACATACCAACTACTCAGTATATGAAGATTCTTCGTGAGCTGTATGAAAATTTTACAAACAACATACCACGATTCTATAACTATATTAACTACGAACTCAAAAGAGTCAAAGTTCGCCAAAATTATTTCCTGCCTCGCGCGCGCAAGCGGCGTCGTACCTATAGCATCAAACAGTACCAGGCGGAACTAATGCTTACCGACTTTGATAGACCTTGTGAAAAGATTAGTCTTCGACTAAATCCCACAAAAACGATGTTCATGAGGAACGGATTGGTTTGTTAAGCCACGTCCACGCTCAACGGTAAGAATCTCTCTTAATTACCCAATTACGTTTATATGTGTCGAGAAATCAACACGAAGGACGACTAAACTCCAGAGTTGAGCGGAAAGAAACGAGCGGCTTGGGGAGCTTTCAAGAGCATCAAGCATGCGGTAAAGAGTACAAGGAACACCCGACTCCGCGCCGACCTTTTCGAATCAACGGCACTTCCTGCCTTTACGTATGCGTCAGAAACCTGATCGCTGTTTAAGCAGGATGAAAGATCACTCAGCATTATTGAACGAGTAGCCGCAAAGGGCGATGCTAGGAGTATTCCATACCACACAAGTAAGGGAGGGAATCCAATCAAAGATATCCTTCCATACGCCAAGCAGTCGAAGATAAGGTGGGCCGGACACGTGATGTGTATGAGCGAGATCCGAAGACAAGAACCGTTAGTGACTGGATTTTCCGGGATGTCAAACCTACTGCAAGAAGACCATTTCTTGCCGCCCGCTCGAGTCAGTCGACGATCAACGGGACGACCTTAAGGAGTGTTACGAACGTGAATGGTAGGAGCAGCACGACAAGTGAAAATTAGACTCAGTAAGGTCTAGCCATTTGTGGTAATTCTCTTAGCCCTCTTTATAAATACATCTAAGATTTTTCATTATGTAAAGAAAGCAAAGGATAGAAAGGATAAAGCTCTCGGCGTTGATCGATACCTAATGGGAAGCGCCATGCACTCGACTTTATTAGGCATCGTTTGGAGGTGACTGAATGCATATCTGGCCTTTACAATGACTCGCAGTACCGATGTATCGGGCTAGTTCTGCTATCCTCACAGACAGGTCTGGTACCAATTTGCTGACGCTGGAGGTATGAAAGGATTGGTAGGAGATGGGGCGCGGAGATCGATTCTACTTGTGTGTCGCACGGCGCCTCCGACCATTTGCTCCACAAGCACCCAAAGGGTAAAACGCTTATCTAATACAAAAAAATCATTGATTTGAAATGACAGTTTTCTAGCCCTCTGAAAACATTTTTTCTACTTTCTAGGATTTCAAATAAATAAGCAATCAGCTCAAAGCAATCACCCAGTTCTTCTTGTTCCTTGTTCTTTTCTTGATGATTTTAACTTCCTTGACTTTTGCTTTTTGACTTTTCTAACTTTTTCCTTTTTTTTTTGTTGTCGATTTCAGAAAGAGTGACGCCAATTTGCAGAATCCGGTTGTAACTGCAGTTACAATCGGATCATCTGTAATGATCTTGGTTTTAAATAACTTAGCTTGTCTTTCGCACAATTATACAGGCTGCTTGAGGCCGTTACCACACCAGGCCTGGGATATCCATTTATTCCAGTTTCGGTTATTGTTGTTATTCAACTGATAGTTATACCAATTCGAAAAGAAGGAGTTTAATGACGAACAAAAAATACAACTAAGATGATGCTGAGATATTTGCAAAACCCCGGACCGCAGGTGTCTGCGGTGGGGAACGAACGCGGGTCCTTCTGTTTCGCCTGTCTATCGCTTATCTCAGCATCATCTTAGTTGTATTTCACATGACACCCGTTCCGTTAAAAAATTATATAGTATTGTAGGGCAGTAAAAAAAAAGGTGAAGAAAAAATAATTCAATGCTATAATGTCTGCCACAAATACAGCACTTTAGCAAAATGGGTGGAGCAGAAATGATTGAAAAACGTGGTTCCTTTAGCTTTCAGTGGCGTAAAACAAAAATCTAGTCACCACTTCGCCTAAGAGGCTGCAGCCACATGCACTGGTCTAGGCATTCCCCGCGAACAGGAAGTTGGATTCCCATAACCTCGATAAAGATAAAATATTCGTCGTATTTTAGAAACCGGCTTTCTTCTATCCTTCGTATAACCAACCAGTACGTGTTTGTTCATTGATCCACGAACACACTAACCACTAACGCAAGGTAAATAAACGTTTCTACGTAATTCGTCTTCCTCAAAGTTGATAATCTAAGTCAACGTCTTCATTTGTTCCCACTCTCGATATGGTGTCTTCGTCCTTGTATCGAGTCGGATCTTCATCAGTGGAGCACCGCTTGAATAAGGCAACCTCACCTGGCGATTCTATTCTTTCCTCGTGGAATCGAGACGAGAAACCTCTCCAGAATGGAACTTTCAAGTCATCCTTTTCTAAACAACACTTTATTGGACCGATGGACGAGTGATGCATAGCTGAGGCCACAGAGTTCGGACAGCAGTTGTTCTGCGCTCTGAGAAGAAGAGAAATTCTTTTCAGTGACGAGCATTTGGGAAGGCGATTATCTCAGCTTTGTTTTTTGATGAGGTCCTAAGGAGGGTAGCGGCTCCTCCTATAAATCTCCACAACTCCACTCAGTACTACGAATATCTAGTTGAAGCTGAAGTGGTGATAAAATAGTAATCAAAATAGTAATCCACGCATTTTATTATTCATTGAGACAACTTGACTGCATTGGCTGATATTCGTTGACTTTGTACACCGTCGCATTGAAAGAGCAAAGAGATGGCTGTTGCGAAAGAGCTCCTCGCATCACATTTCAACTAATGCGACACGGAACTGCTACAAAACAGAACTGTCACAACACGGAACTGTTATTCATCTTTATTCAGCGTTCTTAGAAAACTCATAACAGCGCCGATAATTCAACAACGCTGACGCTGCTTTCGATTTGTCATCCAAACTGTGGAAACATACTGTTTTACATTTAGACTCGGAATATTCTCGATAACACATTAGACTGTATGAATCTTCACATCGTTCTAGTACTAGTATGAGGCAACTTGTACGGAATAATAAATTCTTTGCAGAAAAAAATTTTTTACTCCTTTCTGGTAGAGCCGTAAGCATAAGATTTTCTTTTGAGCATCGTATGTTTGAATTACCATTACCTGAACGGCGATTCTACAAGTTCGTGAACGATTCTCTCTATTGCTGGGAATGTCGCAACTCTTATGAACTCTCAGTAATTTGGACGAAATTCTAATTACTGTTATTACAACTGCTCCCAGGTTTTTTAACATAAATAATCTCAAGCAGATTGCTCTTTTTGGAGTGAATTGGCTCTGCTCTTTACGTGTTACCTGTCTGAATGCAAGGTTCTTAGTGGAGGACTAGCAAGACCGTGTTACCGTTCAAGGTGAACTACACGATATCGGCAACTTTCGCCCAATCCGCTTGTTGTCGGTCGTCTACAAACTTTTACTCGAGTCATCCTAAACAGGATTAACAGAACCCTGGGCGAAGGGCTGCCATGTGAGCGAGCCGCTTTTCGAAAAAGGGGTTTAGTACGATGGACCGCAGCCACACGATGACGAGTCTTATTGAAGTATCGCGAAAGTATAAAAGACCGCTCTGTTTAGCTCTCATCGATTTAAAGAAGGCCTTTGACTCAGATGAGGTAGAGAAGCAGTTATGGAAGCCCTCGATAGACAAGGAGTCTCTACTCAGTACACAAAGATTCTTCGCGAGCAGTACAAAAATTTCGCAAGCAAGATTACACCATTCCACAACGATATTAACATTGACGTCAAAAGAGGGGTTAGGCAAGGCTATCCTATTTCACCGAAATTACTTACCTTCAACCTCGCAAACATCGCGCGAATGCCGGCATAGAACAACATGGGAGTGACAATCGATGGTTGGTAGTTACACCATCTTCGCATTGCTGATGGCATCGTCTTTATGACACCAATCATTAGCAAAGCGGAACGAATGCTGGCCGAATTCGACAAATCCTGTGAAAAGATTGGTCTTCGACTAAATCCCACAAAAAACGGTGTTCATGAGGAACGGATTGGTTTCGTATGCCCCATTCACGTCCAACGGAACGGATATCTTCGAATGCTCCAGTTATGTTTATATAAGTCGAGGAATCACTATGATGAATGACTTACCTCAAAAGTTGAGCAGCAGGAATCGACGATCTGGGAAGCTGTCAAGAGCATCGAGGATGTAGTGAGGAGAACAAAGAACCCCTAACTCCGTGCCCAGCTTTTCGACTCAACGGTACTTCCTGCGCTAATGTATGCGTCAGAAACCTCGTCGCTGTGTAAGCAGGATGAATGATCACTCAGCGTTATCGAACGCGCAGTCGAAAGGACGATACTAGGAGTCTCCCGTTTCATACAAGTAAGGGATGGGATCCGAAGCTCCGACCTGCGTCAACGATCAAAAATCAAAGATGCCGTTCTGTACGCCAAACAGTCGAAGATAAGGTGGACCGGACACGTAATGCGTATGAACGACAACCGATGGACAGGAACCGTTAGGGACTGGGTTGCTCGGGGTGTCAAGCAAACTGCAAGAAGATCACGGACCCGATGCTTAGCGCTCGTCACGAAGAGCCTAGAAAAAAGATATAATGTTCAACGAGTCCCTAGAGCGAGCAGAACCAAATGGGCTGCTCTTGAACGCGACAGGGAATGTTGGAAGATTTACTCGCTACGGCTTGAAGCACTAGACGATTAACGGATCTACATGTGATAAGATGATTACATCACTAATGACTAAAGGAGTGGGCGCCCAGCGGTGGTGATGCTAGCCATCTCGAGCACTGTACTGGTTCGAACCCGTGAAGGGGTCACTAATCCACTTATCCACCAGGAGTCGAGAAATGCCATACACAGGAAAGTCGACTCATTGCAGTTCATGGAGACATTCCAATCCAGTTGTCCAAGAAAGCCAGGGGAAAATCAACTAAACTAGCATCCAACGACATTCATTATGGATGAAGGATAAAGCTCTCGGGGTTGATCAATGCCGGGGGGATGCACCGTGCATCCGACTCCAATAAGCATCGTTGAAGGTGATCGAATGCAGATCTGGTCTTTACAATGACTAGGAGTCGCCTACCGATGTATAGACCTATTCTCCGTGACAAGTCTGGTAGAATTTTACCGAACTCCTGAGGGATGGAAGGCTTATTGAGCCACAGGAACAGGAATCGATCCCATATGTGTATTGCAGGGCGCCTCCTACCACTGCGCCACACTCGTCACTCGACATTCATAATGAAAGAAAAATTTCTCAAGTTGGTGGACGAAGATTTGATAGGAATTTCAGTGAGTAGGTACACCAATGAGTATATGTTTACGTCACCAATACGAAGACTTATCCACTGGAATGCGGCTGTAGGCAGATTTCCTGAAATGGTGTCGTCTGGTTTACAGTTTCTTCTACGGAGTATATCAAATGTTCGATAGAAAAGCAGTGTTTTTTGTTGCCTTTGCTTGCAATTTAATGAAAATTTTTTCTTACCTAAGCGTGAGGTCGGCTTTCTATGAATTACAAGAGTCGATTGCAGATATAGCTACTATTTGAATTCAAAAAATTAGCCATTGCTCTTATTAAAGGCACTCCAAATGAAGGGTAACCAACTTCTGAATGCTGTAGTAAATCCTCAAAAGATTAATGCAGGGAAAGAAAAACTTGTATAGGTTTGTTGCTTCTAAAACTTGGCCGTGAAGCATTTAAAGGTCAACAAATTACTCGATTTGTTAAATTGGCAAAAGGGTTAATAAAAAAAGGCTTACCTAGCCAAAGTCTCAACGACTTCGTCTTCCTCACAGCCGATGGTCAGAGTCGATGTCGATGGTCCTCAGGTGGTCGTCCTTGCAATGTGAGTAATCGTTGTTGCGTCGAGAAGAATCCAGTAGAGAGAGAGAGAGAGAACCCATCGAATAGGCAACTTCACTCTGCAGTGCGCCCTATAGAGGGTGGATGTGCATCTATTCTCTCCATCCAACACGATTTGCCTTTTTTAGGTATATTGCGTCCTGTAGCAGTCGCTATTTCATTGCCTGAGACTTGCAGTGGTTCAGCGAAAAATAAAAAAATTAAGAAAAAGTCGACTAATTGGCCAATGCCAAGCTCAACAGAAAGTCGGTCTCGCAAATTCTTTCTCATGTATTACACTATCCTCCTCAATGGAATATCTCCTACCTCTAGAGTTTTAAGCCTATGACGCAAATTCCACGCCATAATATCTGTGTTGAGCAAAAGGGAGTGCGTGAATTTGCGAACTTTCACGAAGAACATAAGAATAAATTAGGAAAAAATACACCTGTGCACTCACGATTGTTCACTCTCCTGCACTAACATGCGCTTCGAAATTCTTAACACGGCCTACTTATAATGAGAAAGTTGTTGGAGTTGTTAAGCGATCTAAGGAAGTGATTCTAGGCGTACCTCTTCTGATGAAAGTAAGGAAATATATGGCGGCTATGAAACCCTATGTCGAAGACTATGTATTGCTCCACGTTACACTGAGATGTCCAAAACCAGAAAGCTGGGTACTTTTCATGCACATCTGGTGGACGGAACTCACTGGATTGTTACGCTTGTCAACTGAGAGCTTGCTGTAACCTACTCGAATCACATGACATTCAAAGAGGACGACTAGCAGGAAAAGTGGCAGTTGATAATGCTTACACTTCTTCGAAAAGAACTTTGAAACAGCTTCATTTTCTAAGCGTGAGTGATGATTAGGAGGTCCTCTTTGACAAGACGCAACCTCAAAACAATGATAGAATTCATTCAAGTCGATGTTGAAGAAAACGACTCACTATATCTGCCCAAAACCTCGAAAATGCATTACTTCACAGCAAGAGTTAATCTGATGAGTAGAAAGCTCCTTATTCCTATGTCCCTTGTGTGAAGAAAAATGGAAATTTGCCGCTGCTGAACATGAATCAATGCTAGGTTAACGAATAATTTTTTCCTTTCGGTTCCTTTCTAGCTGAAAGCTGTTAAATTAATATCTGTCTATTCCTCGAAAAAATAAGGTTCCTCGAAATTTTGGTGTTCGTCATTTCAAAGAAGCCTTAACCGCGATGTCGCTCAACATTTTTTTAACAGCGTACAGTCACACTGATGATTATTAAGGGCGCCCATAAGACTTCATCTTAAAATTTGTTCGGTGGATGTGAACGATCTATGTGCTTCATTGTGATTGTAATCCACCGTTCATCAGTGGTGGGTAGGTGGTTCTAAAGCGAAGCTGATCCAAGGTGAAGAAGACAGCGCCAATCCGATGATGTCCTTTGTAATCTTTGCTATCGAGAATGTCACTTACCTGATGCGAAAAAATAGGTTTTAGTTAACTACAAAAACTGGTTTTGTGGCGTCTTTTGCCGACTAATTAAGAATTGACTAGGCCGTTACATAGAAGCTTTTCAACTGGATTTAGTCATTGACTTGGTGGTTTTTTAAGTCACTCGCACTTTTGATGGGAGTGTTTTATATGGAACGGAATACAATCTACAGAAAAGTGGCAGCCATTTAGTTGTCCACAGGAAGTCATTTAGTAGGCGTCTCGCATTGGTATGGAATTACTTGTTTATGATGAAATCTCTATTGATGCAACCTTGGATACAATATTTTAGAGCTTCGTCTACTTCTGAAAGGAGAAATAATGACAAGCAGAAAGAACCTTTCTACGGCTTGCTAAATCGACTCAGTTTGTGCAATCACAGCCACCGATACTTCTTTGTCATCGGAATGGGAGTTACTTCCTGTTCACAAGATAACAGAAAAGTGCCCATGGTTTCTGTGCCATTTCCAGCTGTAGTTCTTACTTGATTTTAATGAGAATCTGAATTCGTGTTTAATTCCTCTATAATTTCATCCTATCGAAAATGAAAAAGTTTTCAGGTCTCCAAGAGCAATTTTTGTGTTTCCTAGTAATCCACTTGAAATGACTTTTTGGGACGATTAACTCTCACAGTCCTAGATAAGTCAGTTTCTTAAAGTGGTAAAACTCCAGCTACATCTCTGCGGTTCTGCGCTTATAAAGTTTACTGGACATTCTGGCATGACAATAACGCTTTTCGCAGTGAGTTTCTGAAAATGCGAAATCTAGTTGGAAGAACAAGAGAGGTATTTATCAAAAACGAGTATGTAGGAAAGCGACTATCGTAGTTCTTCAATGGATGAGGCACTGGAGGACGTAGTGTTTTTTTCTCCCATATTTTCAAATTTTCATGTAATACCACGAATGTCTACTGCAAGTAAATGTGGATCTCCCTCTTCGCAATTGCATAATTGTGAAACCAGGTTTCACGGATAAACATGCAAGCAAAGAAAAAATTAAAAACTTCAATGAAGAGGGCAAAGAATCGGTGCACGGTTGTTTCTTGTTTCGACAGAAATAAAGCTGTAATCTGCGCAGGGATTGTATCCAGAGTGGTGAAGTGGTGCACGCCAAAGGACACGGACAAAGGACGACAACTGTTGTTCAATAGGCCTTAGTACTGCTCGTCGTTTACTAGTTCTGCACTTTAAACTTCCTCAACAAAATTGATAGAAATTGAGAGCGAACGACCATCTCAGAAGCAGAACGAAATGTAGTGGAGGTGGGCGATGCTGGTACTTCCTATTTCCATCTATGTGATGGTGCTTGATTTTGTTGTTATAGGAGCATTTGAGAAAGCCTAAGTGAAACAAAGTTTCCTATTCAGTACTTAAAATACGCTCATGGGAGGATCGACTGTTTCTCGCTTTCATTTTTTGCTAACCAGTTTCCACAGCGAATGTGGAAAACATTTCATGCGAAACGAATCTGGTCGAAATTATTAAACTGTTAGAAATTAAGAAGTAAGAACCTCCGTGCTACCGGTTAGCAACACGATGAGGACAGGGGGAAGGGGACGGAGGGAAAGCAAAGGATAGAGAAATCCAAGATGGGAAGACTGGAGGTGAAAGAAAACTTGGTCTTTTTTTAAACGTTATCCATTAGGATCATGTTAGCAGATATGACCATTCCGCGACAGGCAGGGAACGTCTTC
>JADANN010000303.1:0-87401 GCA_018806985.1 Angiostrongylus vasorum
GCAGTTCTAAGCTTCCACCTTCCTGGCGAAAGAATCTAAGACTTCGACAAGCAAAATCCTTGAAGCATTTTGGATAAGTTTAAGAAATCCAGCAGTGATGGGGAAGAAAAATGCACGTGGCTTCGCATCTTATCTCAGACCAATTCTCTCATCTTATTGTACGGTAAAGAATGCCGTAGGAGAATGGTGACGACTTCCCAACAGACAAACATTTGATTTTAATTCACTTTTTTTTCCGAAACTGTTGAGTTTTCTCCGATAGTAAATATAATAATATATGGCTATATAATGTCTAACATATAAAGAAGGTGTCAGATAGAAGAACACGCAAAATTCCTGAAACAATATAAAAGGGTGCATAGAAGTTGGTTACAACCGCGTTTCCCTAGCACTTGCTCAGGGCGAGTAAACTGATTCAGATCCTTGAACGGCGACGTTGATTCATTCTTGATTCCTCGAGCAGCTCCATTACAGCTTTCCTAGGTCTTCAGTATGGAGACAGTGGCCGACCTTCGTGAATAAGAGAGAGAGCTTTTTCCGCAACAAGCCTGGCATTAGTTTGCTTATGCCGGACGGAAGGAAGGATTGGTAAACCCGGAGCGCTGGATGGAACCAGAGACCTCATGTGTACTACAGGACACCCCTAATAATGAGCTACGTCAACCCTCTAAATAAGTTCTAAGTATATACTGCGTCTAATGACAAGAAGGCGTTGTAGTCAAAAGACGTTGTGTTTCGTTTTCTAAGCAATGTTCACTGGAATCGAAAGTCGACGTCTTTTTAAGTCGACGTTCGTGGTTTTATTCTCTCAATCTGCCTCCGTGTTCCCTCTCACATCACGACGAAGAGCACCGATTCTCGTGTTTCAGCTATCCATTATCTTCGGGTTCGAAGAAGAATTCGGGACCCTAATAAGGTCGATACATTGATGTATTTATCAAATGTTAGACCATTTTGACTCAGTCGCAAGATTTTCTGAGGGGAACGTCAATGAGTTGTAACTCGCTAAAACCATCCACTCCTCTAGATGAGAATCACTCTCTGACAAAGAGTGTTTTTTTGCACAGATATCAGACTACTACCCGTGCATTAGCACAGGTTTTGCTTAGAGAACTCGGAAGAGACCTTTAAAGTGGCTTCGAACACAGATGGTGAAATAAACTTCGTTCGTTAAGGGAAACCCGGCTCCCACAAACAGTGTACTCGCACGAAATTACTCCTTACTTTCGTTAGAACATGTCCCGTCATCAACATTGAGTAAAGTTTGTTGTGTACACCAAAGTGCTTCTTGAACTCAAATAAAGAATAAATTTTTATACCTACTTGGCCCAAATGACTATGACAATTGTATGAAGATTAAACAGTACAACGGTTTAGATCAAGGAATTATGCGCTAGCATTCTCCGGAACCTTGCAATCCTATCGGCGCCGTTACCAGTGGTTAGCTAGTGGGAATATTACAGTTGACTTAGTAGTCAGCCTCGGTGTAGACTGTCAGTTTAGGTTTAAATTTTTTAATGACACTCTAATGAACATGAAGGTGGAAATCCACCCATACGAAATGTAAGGTCTATCTCATATAATAGGCAGCACTTTATTCGTCGAATATCTCATTTTTAACGATTTCTGATGTAAACTGAATTCCAACGACGGCAGAGGCGAACAGTGAACGTCAGCCGCGGAGTGTAGTGAGCTGGGAGTATGTAATCATTGTGAATAACTTACAGTACACAACGCACATTGTCGAGGTAACATACATCAACATAACCAACGACAGAAAGCCTCACAAAAGATGGCTTTCCCGATGAAGGACGCACTATGGAATCATACAGCACCAGTATTGCGACTAGGCCTAACATGCTGCGAACAGTGAGTAGCAATAGAGATGGGATACACAGCACCAGATCGCATGCAAAGCTTAGTAGAACTAACTATCTAATCTACCAAATAATGGGATACATAAAGAAATTAAGTGGAATCACGAAAAAGCAATGCGAAAGAGTGAGCAACAGAAATATCAAAGGATCAATGGAAGAACAATGGAGGATGAGACCAGCAGATGAAAACAACGGGCATAGAAACGAGAAAAAGAATGGGAAACTAAGATGTAATCAAAGTGGTACGAAATGCAGGTTTGAATGTCAACACAATAAGAATTGGTAGGACACCTTATAGCACTCAGGAGACGACCAATTGCGTAACGGTGGAAGAACGCGTAATCCAAAACAAAACATTGGGATTAATATGTACCTACATTCCTATCTGTAGTGAAACAATGGTAGATTCCCGTCAAAAAGGCTAAGAAATGGTTACGTTTCACAACGATACGAATTCATTCCTTCAGAACGAGAAGCGCGTTAGTGAATAAAACTAGTCACTGTAACTAGAACACAAAGCTTAACCTCAACGCTGCGAACAACGAAAATCGCAGGGACAGATTTTACAAAACGAATCTCTGGACCACGGTGGACTTGCCGTTCGAAGAAATTCTCTAACTATATTGCGAATTGTGTCACGAAGTGTTAAACAACATACTATATTTAAAACTACAAAGAGTAACGACTAAGGAGAACTAATCTTCTCGTCAAATTCAGGCATGGAGGCCCCATTAATCTGTGTCCCGTCACGATCATTCACATCGTAAGCAGCGACCAGGTTATCCAAGTTCTCCTCCCGCGTTAGAAGTAATATCCACCTGCAAATAAATTGGATATCAGAAGTTCAACAGATCAAACACGTTGCAATTGCTGCCTAATAGATAAAAAGTCGTGAAAAAGCATTCAGGGATTGTCCTCAACCTCTACTTACGATCAAATTACTCAAAACATCGAATACTTGCTAGTAAACGCTACTTCAAATAGTACAGTGGACAATGAAAAGTATAGAAATCAGACTCAGCCATTAAATGAATGCATTTTGCGAGACCGAGTGTAGAAATGAACATGGATCCGGAACAATTCTTCTCTTATGAAAATTCCACGGAATGGTTTGAGAAATTATGACTAAGAAAGCATCAAATGAATTTTGGAAGCTATTTTACACAAATAAGTGGATGGCAGACATGGCGCACATGCTTTCTTCACCAAAGATTGACTTAACCACAAACATTACTTAAGTACAAACAATAGTAGATACCTTAACGATTCCACTATACACTAATAAGAGCCCTGCATTATAACGTAGATCTTCTCAGCGAAACGAACGTTTTCAAGGCAAGAATGGGATTTTTCCTAATGTTTTCGATGCTCTTTGCACTCACACTGGACACTTCCAGGGTAATAGGAGTTAAATCAGCGCTTATGGCATCTTGATTCCGAACCATTCGAGGGCAGTCCCAGATAAAATTGAACGACTGCTTCACCATCCGAGCACTTCATGGGCTCAGTTTGACTGCGCACAATTGTAATGTACAAGTGTGGGGTCGAATTATTTTCTTGAATTAAAAAAAGCATATAAAGTGTAGCCTGTGTTATTTTCCTCGGATTAGGCTTTCAAAAGTATTCTTTGACTACTAATAAACTGCAAACGCACACACCCAAGTGATAGTGCAAAGGAAAGGAGTATGTGGGAGAGCAGACGAAAAGCTGACGTCTGATGTGTTAGCAAACCACGCCTTTCCGGAAATTAGTAGTACTTTCGATTTTATCTGTTATCAACATAAGCATACTACGCTGCATTTAACTTATTTTGTGCTATTTGACAGAAAAAAAAGGCGAAATATGGAGTACAACGAGTTGTAAACATCGTGAAGAAATAAAGATCAGCTTAACTCGGTCCAACTCCAATTCGTGCTTCCCAGATCATTCCCGCTCACGAGATTGTTGAGAGTACCGTTAGCGTAAGAAACTGAGAGATACGCAAAGCAAGGCCCTTGATGGTGCTGTCGCGGGTTCAACACTCACATGAGGTTCCCAGTTTTACAAATATCGCAGCATCATTATGGTTGTATCCCACAAAGTACCTTACTGTTAAAATGCGCAGAAAATGGAAGTTAAACAATATTGTTGGAATAGTATAAATGTTAGGAATCACACAAAGGCGTGGAGTAAAAGATGCAAAGCGAGAAAGAACGCCATAAAAGAGAAATCTCTCACATATAAGAAACGTGTTATTGATCATCTCTACATAACATGTCGTAAAATTCAGTAGTTACTCACATAAGACTTTAGATGCACGACATCATGAATGCTGTGAGAAACGACAACATGTCTAGCAGAAGTCAGCGGTAAAATTTCTTAAATAAGGAAAAAAAGAAGTAACCAATAGACGCCTACCCCATCACCTCAATTGGTCGATCTCCTGAACATGTAGGGATTCATCGGGAAAGAATCCGTAGACTGCCGCTGTCGAAGCGCCTCTTCATGAGCTAGTATATCAAATTCGAGCATTATTTTGTCCACCCAAACAAGGCTTGCATAGTGGATTGCACTCCAGTCACAAGAAAATGGCCAGCAACTAACATGACATGTGTAATGCGATAAAGTAAGCAATTCAGCTAATAGAGTTTCATAATGACCATGGCCGTAAAAATTTGCTTGCAAATGAATGCCCGAATGCACACCTAAAGCTCTTAACCCGGAAAAAAATCACGGTCTTGGCAAGTAGAAAAACAACAACTTCGCTATTTCTGCAAACCTTAAAATATAACTGCGAGTTCAAAAGCACTTGGTAACAGTTTCAACTGAACGTCCAAAATTCAAGAAATACGACGGAATCAGAACTAAATTCTTGATTGCTGAGATGAACTACCAAGCATTCTTTTCTTAAAATAGTGTTGCATCGGAGAGAGTGAAGTTTTAGAAAAGAAACGAAGAAAGTACACAACTCGATTGACCCACTTCAGAGTAAGCCATGGTGAGAGCCAGACAATACATAGTACCAAATAAAAAACTGACCCTTAACGATGAAAAAATACAGGAATTTAGATCGCCTTACCACAACCAAATGCCTAGGCGTTTTTTCCTCATCACGACCACTAGTTAGGAACGCCTTTACTGAGTAATAACTGCTCTTTTCTAGCTGTAGAGCTTCGCATAGCACTTCGAACTTGCAGTTACGTCTGTTCCTTTCTTAAAACAATGTTACGACTCAAAAAATCATTTAATAGAAGAACGAGAGTGCTTACAACAACCACAGACTTTCAATAATACCACAAAGTATGGTAAGAACCAATTGTTTCTCAGTCACATTAAATTCGCTCCCAAAGTTAACATTTCCTCCTTCCTCGAACAGGTCAGCGACGTCTTTCATTACATGATGATCAAAACATCGTATAGTTTGGACCTAGAAAAACAATTTTAGAAGAATAGAAGCCTATGTTTTCTGCTCTTTTAGCCCAATGATTCTCACGTTTTGTAGATAATCCTTATCAATAACCATGTCCAAATTAGTCAGGTTTTTTGCGTCCACGAAGGTAAACCAACTGAAACAAGCACTTTCGACCACAAAAAGTTCTTTGCTGTGACTGTGAAGTGAAATCGGAGTTAGTAAACACCTTAGAACTATCACTAGGAAAATGATGTTGCTATAAGAATAGCTCACTTTATCAACTCTTCACATCTTCGTGCAATCATAGACACGTCATCTTCCGCTAGGACGTCCCATTCCGTACAAGGATCGTTTAGGGCGGAAATCGCCGCTTCAGCAGCCATCTGGCCAAGCTCAGCCTTAAGACAGACGAGATCGTGAAACTGAGTTATAATTCTCTGGGTCTGTTATCTTAAACTACGATAGGTTGTTCTAGAACAAATATATGACTTTTTCCAGTTCAAACTATACGTGGCAACTTACAGCTAAGAAGGCGCAACACCAAAATTTTTTGCTTATTTTTTTGTGCAAAATCCTACTGAACTTCCATTACCATAACAAAAAACCGGGCAAAACAAATTAGCGTAATTTTACGCAAGAAATGAAATGTGGATAGAAGCCGTAGGAATGGCTATCAATATTAACATTGCATGTGAGTAGATAACCGCTGACAATTGCACAGCATACTTTTCATCAAGAATTCTGACAGACATTTGAGTTTCGAAGCTTAAGATGACCAAAGACGACCCGCTATCATCAATAATGGTAATTCTAAAAACCAATTTTGAAGTAAATTTATGGGGCAAAAGCAAATTTGTTTTGTTTTTTTCGAATCATAGCACCTAAACCGAACTCAAAAATGAAAAACGTCTTTCTTAGGAAACCTTTTGTACACTTCAGCCAAGCAGCAAAAGCTTTCCCTTTCTTGGTCGCTACAAGAAATGGGCTAAAACTGCGTTGTGCACGATAACCGACGAGACTCTAAGCCAGATGAGGCACTGAAACAACTCCGGAAGCAGCTGTAGTGGCAGACTGGAGATCATGCGCAATTCTTGTGCTCGTAATATAGTAAGAAACTTTACTTTTGTTTTGTGAAGTGAAAAAACTCCACTTCAACTTTGTGAACTGCGGGTAAAATAACTTCCCTTTTACTTTGTGAAACCTGGGTAAAAAAACTGTACTTCGACTTTGTTAACCCTGGCCAAATAACTACAGCAAGGAAATCGAAAAACGCGCCAACAACTGAAAATTGAGGTCCTAAATTAAGCCTTCGAAAAAGACAAACGCTGTTAAATAACAAGACCGGTGACACATTGCACTGGAAGCATTGCAAAAGTTGAAAACAGTGTGCGAAACATCTTCACCATAGACACTAGCTCTCTCATCAACTGACATTTTTTTAAGCACCTCCATGACTACTTGCTGAGAAAACTTTCATCTAGATTTAATGTTTTACTTGTTCTTACATCTAGTCATAATGATACCACGCAATTTATAAAAAAGAAAAAAACTTTGAACGTGTAAAATGACGCCGATTAAAGCTTGAGAAATGTAACAAAACGTACATATGTTTTAGTTCTCATTCCACTACTTGACTGCAAGTTGGCCATTGTTACTGTCCAAATGATCAACTAATCGCTGTCACTACGAAGTAGTATCGAAGATCCTTAAAAATAAACCTCCATTCCAAGGAATGCAGTGAAATATCAAAGGCGTACGAACGTTTTTTTTTACCATAGAAGGAAAGCATGTCATAATTCTCAAGATCGTCTTTCTCCTAACATCGACGTTGATTGACAATTCACTAATTTTCTTCGATAAGCAAACACGAGGTTGATATGGTACAATTAATTAGGATACAATAGCTGAAGTTTCGTCGGTTTCGCCTTCTTCAGAGCCTCGAACGGTCAAATTGACATGCGATCGAATCAGCCAAACTTTCATAACCTTAGCAGATAAGACAACATATAAATTTGCATTTGCATAATAAACTGCTTCTTTTAAACACCCACCGTTATTAACTGGTGGAAAGCGGCCGCAGAGACTAATACATGGGCGTGGAGTGTGCCTGAGTCAGGCCACTGAATCAGCCTGAGGTATGGCACGAGGTCACGGGTGATAACAAGACACTCCTCTTAGCGTTCCATTTTTCGAATTTTGGATCTCATCCAAAGCGCTTCAAGAACTCATGCAATTGTCGTCTCTACCGTTTGGGCAAATTATGCAGTCTTTTCGTTGAAAAACAGACCGTCATATGAGCGGTTACGAATTAGCTGGCTGGTTAGAGTGTCCGGTGATATTTTTTAACTATTACTGAATTCTCTAGACCGGCCTTTCTTAAGCAACGTTTTTAGCCGCATTTCTTTCTTTCGAAATAAGTGCAAAATGAACACAGCCTTGTATCCGCTAGAATTATTGCTTCACAGCCTCCTTTTTCCACTATGCCTATGCCGAAAAAGCTAGACTTTCGGTGCCATTTGGAATGGCTATTTGGCGCGTCAGTTTCAAGAAATCTTCGTTCTGCTCTCTACACGGTTCGAAACATATTTTTTGTAACTCACCTTACACCCCTCACACACCAAAAGGGCACTTGTAAGGAATATGTTTCGAACCGCCACCAGCGTGTGCACAGGTAGAGAGCAGAAGCAAGAATCCTTCAAAGTGGAGCGTCAAATAGCCATTCCGAATGGCTACGAAACTGTAGCTTCTCGGGATAGGCATAGAGGAGAAACCACACCCCCTAACCGGTAATTCTAGCGAGAATAAGGCCCCGTTCATTAAGCCCTATATTTATATATATATAACTAAATAGGCCCCCTATTAGGGCCTTTTTTAAATTTAAATTAAATAGGCTAATTATGCCCTATATAACTAAATAAGTGCAACTATAAAGTGTTGCTTAAGAAGGACCAGTCTAGACAAATCGGTAAAAGTGACAGAAATACCACGGCACAGTCTAAACCGCCAGCTAGTTCGTAACCGCCCATATGAACGTCTGTGTACAAGGAAAAATTGCACACATTGCCCAAATGACAGAGATCGCGATTGCATAAGTTCGGGTACGGTGTACTTAATCGATTGTAAAGTGTGTAGGGGCGAATACGTTGGTGAAAGGGGTGGACCACTCTGCGTCCAATTAAGAGGACACCTACTCGGTAAGTCTAAATTAAAACCAAACACTCCACTAGGCGCACATAAGACAGAGACATAACTGAGATCATGAAGTGGTAGTCACTGTCCTAGCACGGGAATCCAAAAACATAAGCGCGTAAAACTCCTGAAGCGTTTTGGATTAATTCCAAAAATCCAAAAATGAACCTTAAGGAGGACTGTCTTGTTATCACGCGTGACTTCGTGCCATACCTCAGGCCGATCCAATGACCTAACCTAGGCACAGTCCTCATCCTTGTATTACTCTTTGCGGCTGCTTTCCACTACTAAACAAGTATACATGTCAGGAATAAAAGGGTGGCTTTTTAAAAGAAACTGTTTGTTATGTGAATGAAAATTTATACGCTAAGTCCTACCTGCTAAGGTTATGAAAATGTTTGGCTGAGCAGATCGCATGTCAATTTGACCTTTCCTGGCTCTAAAGAAGGCGAAACCGCTGAAACGTCGGCTATTGCGTGCTAATAAGTTCTACAATACTAACATCGTGTTTGCTTAACGAAGAAAAAACAGTAAGTGTGTGTAATAATTGGCACACAATTACAATAAAACACGTCAGATGATGGCAAATGAAATCACTGAAACGAATTGAAACAATTGAAATCAACTGAGACTGAAAAAAAACGAAAAAAAAGGAAATAATGAAAAAAAATTTAACTGAAATTCAAAAACAGAAAGTTAACCGCCTTTTACCGTGCACAGTCCGCAACTCATTTAATTGACGTCTCTTTGTTGAGAGTTCTTAAAGCGCTCAGGATTCGAATGGATGTGGACTTCTAAAGTAGGTAGATTTCACCTAGGAAAAACGAAAACTTTAAGAGGAGCTTCAATTTAGTTCAAATAAAGATATCCCTAGGAGTTTGCTTTTGCTAAGTTCACCGACCAGGCTGCCTGATTATGCTGGAACCTACGAATTAACATATGCATACGATTTCAGAACAGTTTTTTAAACATATCCGGTCCTTTTAACTGGAAAATCACCTTGCTGGTACTGCAGGCTGAAGCCATAGGTTTACTCTGATCATAATTTCTTTGCTGAATGTCATTCATGGAGCCAAAGGGAACTTTTTAATGCTTTCTGGCAGCGTTTCATAATTGGATACTTGAGTACTTGGATGGCCCGTTTTCACTGGTTGTGGGGATCCAAGCACATTCTCCATTCTCTAGAGATTTGCTGGTTTAGCCATTGTGGTTATCTGGAGTCCCGAGGACAGCTTGCCCAAAAATCTGCCCAGGTCGTCACCACCACAGGGAGTCTCCGCCCTTGTGGATCAGAGGGAAACTTGCCACCATGCGACTAGTTTAATAGCAAGACGGTGGTAGCTTCTGGTATTGGTTTACTTTTAGCTGGGCTTCCTGATAGAAACGCCGGACTCAGCTTGGATGACCCTGCTCGAGGGATGAATCTCCCCGTTGTACAACGCTGCCCGACACCCAGGAATACCTCCCAGCCACGATGAGGCGGTAAACCGTTGGAAGTGGAGGCGTTTCTAGGTAAACCATACAGTCACCTACTCTTGCTTATTAGTTCTGAATTCTACAGTCTCCAGATGTTTTCAATGACTTCAGCAAAGAAGTAAACGATGACCATAAGTTATCAGCTCACTTCAAATTAGCTAAGAACAAAGCATTTTTTCCATCAAGGCCTTCGTCAAGAGATCTTCTTGCCAGGTCCGTTGTTTTCCTTCTGTGCCGTTGTCACCCTACTGCGTCCACTCGCTTTAATGGCTCTTATCTCAGGCTTAGAAGGCATGGCACCTCTGGCCTAGCGGATTTTTGCCAAGCATATATGTCTCAGACCTTGGAATGATGATGTAGGGTGTGGTTCCGGATTTCCCAGGTAGAGTTCACTGGACTGTCACATAGGGACTTGGATTACTAACCTTCTTGATCCTTTTGTAGTATAGATAAAGCTTTTTTTGCTGGATTCGACTACGAATCGCGCTATCCACATACATCACACTAATCACTGGAGCTTTTTGGGAGTTGGGTTGACTTGTAAAATATATTCCATTTACCAGTAACTACACATGTGCATACATGAACACGACGATATTTATACGGAGGATATTAGATTTTCGGCGCAGCAAAAACAGTCAATCAACTTTCGAACTCCCCTTTCTCTGATGTCTCAGAAGAAGAACATAACCACTTCTTTGCCCGTTATCGGATACATGGTACCCAATATGGCCTTCTGACTAAGTCGTAAAACATTCACCGAATTCATGGGATACTAAGTAGGGTAGTTAATATTCAAGTATTATCAGCTAGATTGGAAGTAGCACTTCGTAAAAAAATCCTATGAGCGATGAACAATGTGACATGAGTGTCCAAGGAATTCTTGCGTAGTCATAGGGTATCTCACTTTAGTAGGAAAAGAAGATTTTACATGGAGCATGGTTAAAGTTTGAAAGCTTTGGACGTACTAGATGGTCCCACTGATGTTGGTTGTCACAGTATTCTTGAAACTAGCCTATCCTTTAAACGTTTCGTCCGTCATGGTTTTCTTCCGATGTATTTCCGTACATAATTCGTGTTCTCATTATGCTTCTTTTACAGCAATCCCATTTTGTAGA
The DNA here is from genome assembly GCA_018806985.1 of Angiostrongylus vasorum. Classification (NCBI taxonomy): domain Eukaryota; kingdom Metazoa; phylum Nematoda; class Chromadorea; order Rhabditida; family Metastrongylidae; genus Angiostrongylus; species Angiostrongylus vasorum. The sequence continues at coordinate 11,052 of JADANN010000303.1, forward strand.
ACATTCAAAGGTACTACGTTGAAATTCTGACGTTCTGAGAGGCGGTACATTTGATCAGCAGTGGTACTGATGTTAGCCGAAAAGGTTACCCTCTTCTGATGTCTGGTGCTATTGCTTCAGGCAAGAATTCAGTTATTTTCTTAGTAAAGTATGTTACCGTCACTATTCAGTACTTTATTGGTCTTTATCTCATGAGTTTTTGGACGTTCTGATCAATGATCAACTGTTGTTGTTGTCACAATTTCAAAAAGAGCACGTGTGGCGCAGTGGTCGGAGATGTCCTGCAATACACATTGCATCGATCCCGGCGCCTCAAGCTCACCAAGTCTTCCATCCGGCCGGGATCGGCTAATTGGTACCAGCCCGTTTGGGAGGATAGCAGCAATGGCCCAACATATCGATAGCCCACTGCGGGTCAATGTAAAAGCCAGATATGCATTCACACTCCTCCAATGATGACAAATGAAATCGAATGCATTTCGCATCCCTCAGGGATTAATCAACGCTAAGAGCTTTATAGCTTTATCCTGTTTGTCACAATTTTTCCACAACCCATAGACATTTCTTTAATATTTTATACCTAGAGAGAAACCTAAATGACGTGTCTCACCGCGGTTCTCCTCCCCAACTTTCTTCCGTTAATTTCATTGTCTTACAACCGTTATCCATGTGGCGGATAACACAGTGGTAGCGATGCTCGTCATTATGAGCATGGTGCTAGTTCGATTCCGTTACGGGCCAAGCCTCTCATCCCTCTGGGGTCGGGAAATTGGTACTGGACTTGTCTAGGGAAAAAAATCACTCTCTGAAATCCAGCTGGGAACGCTCCAGCCTGGCTTTCTCATGACTCCAGGGAGAATTGTTCGGCCAGCATTCTATGACATTCAAGATGAAATGAAAACCCTTAAGGCGCAAACGAAGCCACATGTAAAAAACTCGGAAGGCCTTTGTGGACGATGGATGCGTCGAAACGAATCGAATGTGAGAAGTGCTGGGATCCGCAGTGTAGACGTGAAGACGGATCAAATAAAATAGAAAAATTAGAAAAATACAACCGTCATCCATAGAAGTGGTGATGTTCCTGTGTGGCCTCAATTCCCTGCGTTTGAATTATCTCATCTTTTCTCAAGAAATTCTGGAAGCCGGTCGAGAGTGTTTTTCGTAAAATAGCAAGATAGTCGCCCCTATTGCGCTCACATTTCTGGATCACAAACACCTAGTAACCCCCTGAATCGGAGAAAAGCTTACTGTTCTGCGCCTAGGACTCTTTCTTTGTCACGTGTTCCACCTGTGATTAGTCGGCCAACTGGACGAAATGCTGGATTTCCAACGCTTTATGTATATATGGAATCCAACCTAGCTGCAGTAATCATTAATCTAGTGCACAAGTGCGCATAGTGATGGTCTGGAATTACTCTGACACGTATCCCTCTACTAAGCAGAAGAGAATCTTGCGAAATCAGGAACGTGCCACTCAAACGGAAAATGTACCTTGGCCCACATAGTTCTTCGTGAATATGAGCCGTCCAAGTACACAGGCAGTTGTTTTTTTTCCTCGAATTGTGTAAAGGTTTGGTCCTTCATATAGGAAAGACGTTGTAGGATACGAACAACATCAGAGAGCTTTGCTATGATAGTTCGAAAGGTAATTGGTACTGGAATTTACATAAAAATAGGGTACGGAAGTGGAACATGTGCTGTCTAACAGCCTTACCATTGCTGAAAAAGAAAACGACGCATTTATAATCCAGTGGTGAAGTTAATAGAAAGCCGATTCTGAGAAATGTCACAAATAGGGTCTACCCGATGTTAAGCACAGTAGCTCCAAGAATACATTCAGAACCACTTACAAGGATACTTGGGCGGCCCGCCTTCGCTGGTTCTGTGGGCCCCAGCATAACCTCCATTTTTTCGGAGTTTTTCTGGCTTAGTGATTGTGGTTCCCTGGAGCCCAGAGATCAGCCAGGCCAAAGTCTGCCCCAAGTCGTCACCACCACGGGCAGTGGCAGTCCTTGTGGATTAGAGGGAGATTTACCACCATGCGACTTTTACACAAGGACGGTGGTGGATCCTTGTATTGGTTTACTCTTAGCTAGGCTTCCTGATGGAAACGCCGGACTCCTTCTAAGCTCGGTAGACCCTGGTGGGAGGATAAATCCCCCCACTGTACATCGCATTCTGACACCCAGGAACATCTCCTAGCCACGATCATGGGGTAAAGCGTTGGCAGGACAGCAGCGAATAACGACTCTGATACCATAAAAGAGTTGTTCCTTAGAACGCACGGTTGTAGAGGTATTGACATCCTTCGCCCAGTACGCCACATTATCAAGCTCTGGACGACCAGAGTCGTTGTTCGTATGAGTTAGTTTCTTCTCATTCACACAAACCTCATTCATGGTAACTACAATCTCTGAAGCTCTACTAACAATCCTGTACATTCGAGACGTCGTGTAGTTAACAGATGATGTCGAAATAGAAGACACTATAGTAAGATGAGGACTTTGTTCCAGCGACGTTGTTCTTTTCATCTGCTTGCTTGAAATGCGAGAACGAAATAGCAAACCATCGTAAATCTGATTCAGATTATTAGCTGGATCTTTGTAATATGTTACTATCAGGACATCGATAAAAGCAGGCTTATCCACCACCTTGACAATAGTGTTGGGACGCCGCGCGCTAATACGATCTTCGACATAATGATGTTCTCCACTGTGCCGTTCATATTTGCGGCTACTTCGCTTCCTTTAGACGTCTTTCAAGAATATTTAGTTGAGATTAAACAGCCAAAAAACCCACATATGATAACAAAATGGTGTTCCAAAACAAAATAATCGGCATAAAGAGCTCATTTGAATTCTATCAGAAGCATTTTAAGAAAGACATTCAATTCACGTTTATATAAACGGTTAGAGTTAAGACTATTCAAATAGATATTCATAAGTGCGACAAAGTAGACGTCCAGATGAACGACAGCCTCCTGACATCTTCTCAGCTTGTGCTCATAAAGACCGGTAAATTGTTCAGTTCTTATCGTGCAGAGTGCTGAAATCGCTTCAGTAAATGTCAAAACAAACAATAAATCATACCACTACATCATAAATTGAATGTAATCTCGATGTCACTTCACACTTACACTGAGTATAACATTTGCCTGAACACAACGAAAATGAGTTCGTACAACCGCTCCCGTACCAGGACATTTAAAACAGCTCTACTTGAGAAAATGGCATTTGATAAAAAATGATAACAACTACCGATAGCACCGTTTCATTATTCTGCTTTTGCAATATCAAATCTGTTACTTCGCGAAAGTCTATCTCCGACTTTGGCTCAGAAATTTACACAGTGCCATATAATTTGTGAAAATGAACTAAATAACAATTAAATCATCTTAAATGCACCTGTTCATTATCATTAATAGGTCATCGTCCTCGCTTTAGTGCCTCCATTGAAACCAAAGCCCACCGTATTGTTACTATGCGCATTTGCTACAATCCAAATCCTAGTTTGTCCCGCACGATCTTTTAACGTGTTAACGATCGCATAATTATTATCTGATTGATACTTGGAAGAAACAGAGTAGTGAAAGGGTGGACCAAAATTTGCTTTAGCTCTAGCACTAGAACGGTTGTTTCCGTAAGAGTGATATCACACCCAGGATTGTTTGATGAAATGCTTTCTACTTATTACAATTAGCATAGAAAGAACTGCAAATGTTCGTGTTCTACTTCAAGTTAGGGGAAGTGGTCCATAATGAAAATCCTACAAAGTCGCTGTTGAAGACTTCAATTCTCGACAAAGTAGCAGATGGACAAGGGAGTCAATTTAGGACACGACTCAAACAGAGATGACCACATCCTCACAAATAGTAAATGGTTCCGCTTTGAAACCTCTTTGGTGCTCTCATTCCTTTGTGGATCTGATCACTGCCTTCTCAATGCATAGATTCGATCGAACAATAAGCTGGAAAAAGAGGGCTCGTCACCATCCAAGAAAAACAAAACAATTCGTATATGACGAGGATATTCTTGCCAAAATCCTTCCCCAATATGAATAACAAATAAAGCAAGAGCCGTCCAAATGCTATAACCTGCTTGGCGAAGGACTTAAAACTTGTGCCAAACTCAAGTCTGTTTCTCAAACAAATTGTTCAGACCAAATCTCCATTACCACAAACGAGTTACTCGAAAAAAAGGAACATACTAATGTTTCGACCTTCTGCAAGACACATAACATCGGAGAAAAGAAATGCCAGTTTCAGAAGATCTTTGCAAAAGGATATATCGGCATAAAGAGAAAAAAACTAATGTAAGCAGCTCGAAAACGATCCAGTCTAAAAAAAGTTTGGTAGGGATTTGTGCCACCGCATTTTTTCCGCTATGCGTCCAGACGCACAAAGATGGGAATATCACTTCATTCTGCCATGATATGGAATTGACCACCTATCACCTGTCACCTGTCGTCCCGTTGATCGCCCAGTGACTCAAGCCCGCGTCAGTAAATCTTCCATAACTCCTTGTCACGTGTAAAAGCAGTCCAGTTGGCTCTGCTCGCTCTAGAGACACAGATCACCACACGTTTTTTCTAAACGCTTTGTCGAGAAGTCTCACCATCGTGTCGATGGTCTTCCTGGAGCACATTTGACATACCGAAGAATCCAGTCACCTACGCCTCTTGTCCATCGGTTGTCGTTCATACACATTGCGTGTCCGGCCCACCTTATCATCGACAGATTCGCACATGGAATGGCATGTTTGGCTTTTGATCGTTGACGCAGATTGGAGCTTCTAATCCCTTCCTTACTTGTGCGAAAAAGAGATACTCTTAGCATGGTCCATTCGACTGGACGTTCAATAACGGTGAGTAATCTTTCATCCTGCTTACGCAGCGACCATGTTTCTGACGCATACGTTAGGGCAGGAAGTACCGTTGAGTCGAAAAGTGGGCACGGAGTCCGGTGTTCTTTCTTTCCTTCGCTGCATCCTCGATGCTCTTGAAAGCTTCCCAAGCCGCTCTTTTCCTTCTGCTGCTCTGAGGCCAAGTCGTTCAACATGTTGATTTCCCAACCTAGATATAACTGGAGCATTCGGAGGTATTCGTTCCGTTGGGCGTGAATGGGGATACATAACCAATCTGTTCCTTACGAACACCGTTTTTTGAGAGATTTGGTCGAAGATCAATTTTTCCACAGGCACTATCAAAGTCGGCAAGTATTCGTTCCGCTTGGCTAATGTCTGCTGTAATAGGAGCGATAAGTGCAGCCAAGCGAAGATGGTGTAATTGTCGACCATCGATTTTCACTTGCATGTTGTCCAATTCCGATGTTTGCATGACACTCTCGAGGGGGGCGGTAAATAATTTTATGAGGTGGTATCTCCTTGCTTAACTACTCTTTTGGCGTCTACATTAATATCGTTCTGGAATGGTGATATAACGATTGTGAAAAAAGACTCCCTGACTGTCCAGCGCTACCATGACTGCTTCTATCACAACCGAATCTAAAGCCTTTGAATCGATGAAGGCGAGACAAAGCGGTCTTTTGCACTCTCGCAATACTTCAATGAGTTATGTTATCGTGTGGATGCGCTCTGCTGTAATGAATCATTTTCGAAACCCTCCTTGCTCACATGGCTGTCCTTCGTCCAATGTTCTGTTAGTTCTGTTTAGAATGACTCGAGTGAAAAGTTTGTAGACGACAGACAGCAAGCAGATTGGCCGATAGTTGCCGATATCATGGAAGTCTCCGATCTTGAATAATAGCGCGGTCTTTTTTGGTTTTTTCACTGAGTAGGGACATCTCATTGAGATAGGTAACATGTGATTAGCCAAACCAGTGTGTTTATGAGTAATGGCGAAAGGTTCTTCACTGACGGTACAGCATGTCGGGTTTCGGAAGGGAAAGTCGGTGGTTTGATGTATCCATCCTCTTTTATTTCATATATGAGCGCAGAGGGACTTAACTATTCAGCAGATCTGAGTATTAAGCGTGAACAATTTTTTTCCATTGCCCTTCTGGACGTGGTAACTGTTCCGTGTGGGCTTCGGAGTGCAATCATTTTGGTTTTGTAATTGGCGATGCTTCGGTGGGCTTTGCAAATGCATTTCGCAGCCTCTGCAGCTTCGATCATAACTGCTGCTCTTCTCTCTTTAATATCTTCTTTTATCGCCTGTCTGTACTGTATATGTTTGTTTTACAAGTTCGACGTGAGTTGGGGGTTGCCTGCAGCTCGTGCAATTCTATGCTAATGTATCAGCTCGAGCGTTTCTGCAGACAGACGCTCCTTGGTGACTTACGAACTCTCAGCCTTTACAGCGCTAATGTGAAAATATTAAATGACCCGATTGTATTTCTCGTCGATGTTATCCAGAACGACATGTTCCCAACTGCCGACTAATGAATTGAATAAATCCCAGTCTATGGTGGTTTTCAGAGGTCGTTTTTTAGATTTTGTGACTTTTTATCTTTTCGGCGAGAAATGAAGCCCTGTCCAAAGGAGGTGATATTCTGGTCCCGTGTAGAATTTCAGGAGAACAACCATATCGGTTAGGCAAAACCTTCTATTTACTATGATGTGATCTTTTTTCGTTATGGTACTCTCCATTGGGAGACTCCCACGTTCAGCGCTGAGGATGGGACACTTCTGGAATTGCAAGTTACCACGGATGGCCTTGGTCGCCATGATAAACTCAGGTAGCCGCTCACCTTGTTCTCTCCACTGTAATCCATGGGTCCCAATGTGACGTTCTTCAGACGTTCTTCTTGGTACAATATTGGCTTTAAAATCTCCAATGATAACCTTGAAGGATGTGTGGTCTTCTCTGTAGAACTTCTCTTAGTCCATATAGAACGCTTCGACTTCTTCTTCGTCACAGTTTGATGTCGGCGCGTAAACGATGAAGGTTGTCATAGACGGTATTGATCCACATCTTTTTAATCGCAAACGTCTGATTCGGGTTCTTAGTTGTTTGAATGAACTAATGTTCATGGACAAACTCGTGTTGACGAGAACGCCGACGCCATCGACTCGTCTACTGTCGCATGTTCCGAGGAACAGTTCTTTTCCGGTGTCAGAGACGGCGTTGAATAGGTGGTGTCGTCTCGTCTCTGCCAATCTGATGACGTTGTACCTTATCCCTTTTTGTTTGCATGATCAATTCTTCTGTCGAGGACTCAGATGCAAACGTTCGTTCATTGTAGGTACAGATTGTCACCTTATTCCTTTGTGATTTATTCAGCTTAAAATGTAAAACGAAGCAAAAGGGAATTTCAATCACTAATGTATTAATCTCAAAGTTTAATAACGAGTACCGGACAGTTGATTGGTTATGAAACCCGGTATTGTTAGCGTAAGCTTAACCACCACCGTTAAGCGCACATGACGTAGCCGAAATAGAAAAAAGTTTTTTCGAGATTTCTAGGACCAACCCCTATTGGTCGCCGGCCATATAAACCCTATATATCAATTCTCGGTAGCAAGAGGCAAACATTGATCGCTGTTACAAAATCCATATAATTGTAAACTTAGTCAACTTAGGAAAGCATTCTTATTGGAAACTCAGTTGTGCTAGCTCAAACAAAGTATATGGCTACGATATGCAACTCACTTCATCATCTCACGGACGGCAGTTATGATTGACATGCACCTTCACTTTAATGGATCTGTTATCCGACTGAGAGACTCACTGCAAAGAATCATGAGACAGCCCATCGATTATTTCTTCGTAGTCGACGGACGAAGGCCACGCCGAGCGTCATATGTGAGGTGGTCGACCTCCATAAGTAGTACCACTGAAATTTTCTAGTAGTAACATTGTTAACATTCAATTCAAAAGGGCGATCACTACACTCTTATTTCCTTATTAAAAATTCGCAGTTAACAGTGTGAATGCATGAATACGAGGAGCACTGCTGGCTTTGTGAACCTGAGAATTGGGATCGAACGTATGTGTGATAGCATCTCTAGCCGATGCGCTACCCCCCACCCCTAGAATGCACTTCTTGCACAAAAAAAGAAGTCCACAACAATATTCTAACGCATACGAATTATTAATACAAACGACCCCAAAATACAGAAAAACTGCTTCCGCAGAGTTGATATGACAACTTTTTCTCCAGACAACGACGTTCAACATCAATAAAATAGAGTTCTCTGAAAGATAGCTGTAGTTACAAGAACGAGATAGCGGGATTTTGAGAATCTGTGATCATGGAAAGAAATAACTCGAAATTCTTAACCTTAACTCGGGAAATATCGCGTTTCTGAAAAAATATGACACTCTTACTGATGACGTTTAGAAGGAAACAGGCGCTGCTGTTTTAGAGTTAAACATAGACGCAGCTCGCTAACAGACCAATTAACAGACGTAAAATGCAGTAAATTCTACTTCTTCAGCACCGAACGATCCCTAAAAGATACGGCGAAGATCGTTTGTTCTCAGCCACCCGACAAAACCACTAAACACGAAACTCCTATTGCATTAAATGGGTTAAGACTTGAAAACAAACCTGTTCCAGACGACAGGTGAACTCATCCAATCTCTTGGTACGATGTCAATCCAGCCAAATCGACATAGTTTAATCATGTTTTAAGAGATGATGCACTTCATGAAATCTATCGTCTCAACAGTATAAGAAACAACTACTCTAGACGACATCGACCGGATAGCAAAGAACAATTTATTACAACAGTCTCATTTATACCAAGAGTTAACATGGTAATGGACAATAAAATGCAAACAAGATTGAACAAATGGCAATCTAAGAGGTAGCTACGCCAAAAACTCGCATGAAGACTGTTGTGAACAATAAGAAAAAAAGACGATGAGCATAAAAAGCCACGTCGACACTGCAACATTTCATTCACTGTGAAGTTATTTGCTGAAGTGAACATATCAAAGCGCTCCTGCTTCATCGAATACTTCATGATGTTGACCATTCCTCAGCAAGGTGATCTTCACAGTACTCCAACGACACCCATTGCCGTCAACCTGGACATCGCCCTCGAATAGGATTGCTTATCACGAGACAAGCCAAGAACTACCAACTGATCTCATATCTTTTGCGACAGAGCAACAGCTAAAACAATGCAGGATATTCCAATTTTCAGGAAAGAAGAAGGAATTGAAAATGGAAAGATGCCACTTCTACCTCATTACATGGTGGTTTCATATCGCCAAACTCGTGGAACATCTCAAATAATTCGTCACCGTATTCATGAATATCGCATTTTTGCTTGTTTTCTCCTCTTCCGTCATGGGTAACCTGGCACTCTCCCATTCTTGAACAGGCGCAAAACGTACCGATGTAAGTTCCTCATCGCAGACCATAATCTCAGTACACATTAGGAGGAAGTTCTCCGTGACGAAAACAGCCCTGCAACATGCTTTTTGGTCACTTTATAAAATAGCCTACGGAGAGTTTACAAAAAGAAGGCAATAAATTCAAAGAAATATTGTTTCTACGGACCTCAACATACGCTGGTGCAGAATTTCTAGAAAAGTGTAGGGATCTGCTCGCTAATCACCAACTGGACAAGTTTCTCCACCAGGCAAACGACCTATGACAAAATGCCTTCCGAAGAAGAGTACCATTTAAAAATAATAGGAGCACATTATGGGTAAAAAACTAGCTTGATAAATATACAACCCACCATAAAAGGAGTGACTAGTGACTGCACGAGGTACTCCAAAAAGAACTTGCCTCTGTAGAGCGATTCCACATTTGCTGACTTATTCAGGTCGTCTCCGAAGATCGAAGTTGCAGTGGAAGCTTTCTTAAGAAGCAGTAAAAAGCAGCACCATGAATAAATTGCTCAAGGTACAATATTACACTTTAACTTCAATGCGGATGAATATTAGAACGCGGCACTACTTTTGCAGAAAAACAGCTGGAATTAGAAACACTTAGGTCACAAGAGAAGAAAAAATACCTGTGAGGAATTCTCGTTCTTCTCATTAGCAGCCGTTCCTCACCTTTTCTCGCAATGTCCTCGATATCCTCGGGTCACCCTCGACGAATTCATCACCGTCATCGTCATCCTCACATTCTGAAATACCATCATCATTCTGGATGCCACTGTTTCAGTGAAACGCGTAGAGAAAACATCAACAAGAACAAAATGTGTGTTTAATGTCCTTCATGACGTTAAGGCCTATACTTGAATGCAAAAAAATTAGCGCACGTGTAATCAGGCCAATTTTGGAACGATGTAATAAAATCCTGCCTTTAGATAGTAGCTTCGCGCTTCCTTTTGCTCTCTCGCTCCTCGTCGGAGCCTTCTTTTTCGAAGCCGCGACGATGAATCGATAAAGAGCCTCCGTTTTCTTAATAAAAAGAAAAACACAAGCGACAAACAAGATGTGATTCGATGTACTAACGCAATCATCCTCTCAACCCACCCCACACTTCTTCCGCATGCAAAACTGTTTCTTTAGTCAATAGTTCGTCTGTTTCCTGCGCTTTGGGACTGTCACATTCACTCGTCTCACTTTTAGGCCATGTAAAGAAAAAGAAAAAGACCGGAGCAGTAAGCCCTCTTTATTGATATTGAGTAGAAGGAAATAAGAGCATGGAAGCACACACCTCAGTTTTACCGCTGTCGTGCACCTTCAAAATCTTCTGCCATACCTTTTCTCAAAAACTACACTCTGAAATCGAAATACAACATAAGAAACCATACAGAAATAACGTGGAAGTGGCAAACACCACAACAAATCCGAACCGGAAAATCCACACACTACTAACAATTTATTTAAGTAAACAGCTCAAAAACACAGCATTACGAACAAATATGTCAAGCTATAATTGCTGGCATATTAAAAGCTTAAGACGTTGACTAATAGATTACTTCTTTCTGGAAAAAGACAATCCGTCCAGTCGAGCACTTTCTTCAATTGATCGTTCCTCTCCACGACATCGTGTCTCCAACTCCATCTACGTCCGTGTGTTTCACAAGTATATCGCGTAGAAATCAGCCACATGCCCTGTCTTAAGCGTCTTCCGAACAGAGGTGTCGGTTTATAAAATCTCTCACTTGGCTTAGCAAGTCCCTGAATAGTGCACTATTCGTGCCAAAATCTCTAAATGAATGGTCAGAATAATGTGACAAGAACAGAATCAGTAGACAGCTTATGATGTTTAATCTGACAAAAAGACAAGATTAAGAATATGACAATCCCACCTTATCCGCTTTCTGAAGTGGATTCACAACACGTCTAGAATTAGCCAACACAGACTTCTCTGCCGTAGCTTTGATAACCCTAAAAAGAGGGAAAATTGAAGCAGAAACATGTTTAGCAACATTCATTATAAGCACATCACGCGATACATGCCTACAACAAGACCAAACTATAAAACTACGTCTAGTAAATTAAGCAGTTGAAAGCATCCCATCATGAATAAAGAATGAAGCAACACGGGCGACGGAGAGCCAACAAAAAAGTCCCGGGAATAAGAATGTGAAGCGGAAAAAACATTCCCGCCGAAACTCGTTTGAACGATCACAATTGTAGGAGGAGCACAATTCTGTCCACCGTATGTGCTGTTAAGAAGGATAACCGGCAGAACGTGTTCCAGACGTGCTAACGAAATCTGGATTTGCTCCTTGTGTTGACAAATACTGGTAAGCCGATGAACAACGAGATCAATCGACATGGCGTGGCTCGTCTAAGTACTGAACCAAATTTATGAAGGGAGGTAAACAAGTGAGTAATTTCAGCACAACTCCCAAGACAAATGGTAGCAACGGAACATGCTGCGAGTTGAACTAAACTAAAAACGTGAACAGTTGTACAAATAAGTGCTAGTTATGTGGTGCCTTCTGACAAGAAGTTTAAGCTTGTGTTGCCAAGTTGTTCCATGCAAACGTCGGCAACAATATATAATTGAAGAAGGAAGGGATTTTTTATGCTGTCATTTTATTTGTAGGAATTTTCATCCGTTGCAAGAGTCAGCGACAAATGTAAGCATCGGATATTTCGTTGGCATAGAACGAAACAAGAAAGTCCTATATACTGATGAAAACAGGCTGTGCATGAGAGAAGTGAGGAAGTTGAGCTGCAGCGAACAGTTATTCAGTGTCACAGGCATACAGCTGCGTGAGGAAGGAAAACGGAGAACGTTTCCTGCTTGCTCTACACATCCCACCTTTCTTTGTATCTACTGTGCGGATCCCACCACTTCTTGCATTCGAAGCCTTCCAGCTTTCAGCGTGTGGATTCAGCAGCTGGTTCAGGATTTTCTCCTTCCTCTTGGATTTCTCCCTGAAATGGTGATACAGCGGAGCCAGAGTGTTCCCAGTCAGACTGCAATGATTGAGTTTTCTCCGGAAAAGTCTAGCACCACGTTCCCGACCCCGCATGGTTGGCAGGCTTGAGGTTGGCGCGGGACCGAACTAGCACCGTGCTAGTGATGGTCGGCAAAGTGCGCTACCCGCCGCGTAACTAGAAATCTCGATGGTAAATCATCTAAAAGCTCAGCTGGCGCTAACAATACGCACTTAGACCTCCACCTTTAGTAATTTTCGAAGAACTCTAAGTCTACACTTACACTTTCATTGTTCTGTGGAAATTCCATGTGATCTCATCTGTATCAACCTGCCGAATGTTGATGTATGAAGTCTTCGGTGGATCTACGTATCACATTCTGTAAAAAGTGATGGAAGATGATTCTAGGCCAAACGTCGTAAGAACTGCTTCGACAGCTGCTTCGAAATTGAACAGAGGCTTAAAGGTGTTGTGAAGATCAGAACAAGGGCAACCAGAACTTTCACAGAAATTTTCTTCTCGCACAACTTCCCGATAACAAGGTTCTGAAACGCATTTTGTTGGTCATCGAACGTGTGTGCCTGGTAAAATGGTAATCAGTGGAACTGTGAAGTTCCCCTGTAAAGTTCACTATAGCTTTCCGATCGATTAACTATGTTTTTGTCGAAATTGCAATTTCATGAGAAAAATAGGAAAACAGTACGGTGAAAAATGAGCAACTAGTGAGCAAATCACTTCACAGAGCACATTTGTGGCTGCTCTAATGGTACTTTGCATTCTTTTCTCAACATTTTTTCGATATTACCCTATTAATGAGTTGGTGAATTAAGATATGATTCTCAACATTCCCAACTCTCAATCTTGTCTGACTCCCTGCGCGGAATGGCTACTAATTCAGCGGACTCACGGACGTCGTACAACTTGTCCGCCAACTGTTGTCAGCACATAATAAATTACACTAATTTTTTCGACAGCAGGCTATTATTTATCGATAACTAAGAGTGATACAGAAGGATACAGCAATATAAGAAGCTTTGCTCTGTCGTCCCAAAGGTACGAAAGCCAGTACTCACCACATGTTAATATACACCATCCCACAATTTTATTGCCGTCAGCACCTCGAAGTGCCTCGCAACTTATTTTGAGCCTATTTTGTTTCTTTTCCTATATCCCCATTCCGTTTGACAACCATAACTTTACAATACGATTTGAAATGAAATAGCAGTTACATATATAATTTAGAATCCATCTGCCTTATACAAAAGACGATCCTGGTTTACCGACAACTTTCATTAATTTTTCAATAACTATAAGAGGTGAGAAGTTAAGGGCTCAGCATGCCCCTAGGAGGAGCTGTACTGGATTGCTAAATGTATGGCAAGGCACATGTTAAAACATTGAACAAAATTAGACGTCGATCGACTCCTCATCTAAAATGACAAAGAGTAAGCTGAAATTTGGAGAAATGCGGATTGTGGTGCATTCTATCCAAAAATTCGAAGGGAACTACAGAATAACTACGTTTACGAACAGACTAGAAATCGAAAACCGCCTATCAGAAGTCCACTGGTCCCGGATATCCAGATAGTTGTCAAATCGAAACGAATAAGCATTGATTACACTGATCTAGCCTCCAGCATTACTATGATACATATTCTTAATAAAATAACCATTCGTGCCTAGCCCGCCATAACTTCCTGATGTTCATTTACATGTCTAGGTAGGAATTTCATGGTCGTTTTGAGATTCTATTTCTTGATAATCAACAAGAAGAATCATGTCAAACCGGTGACACACCAGTTCACTAGACCCTCCACTTACTTGGATACTTGGGTAGCTCGTCCTCACTTGTTTTGCGGGCGTCAGCATAATCTCCATTTTTTCGGAGTCTTGCTGACGAGCCATTGTGGGTATCCTAGAATCCCGAGGTCAGCCTGGCCAAAGTCTACCTTGGGTCGTCACCACCACGGGCAGTCGCTGCCCTTGTGGATCAGAGGACGATTTGCCACCATGTGACTAGTTCGATACCAGGACGGTGGTGGATCCTGGCATTGATTTACTCTTAGCTGGGCCTCCTGATGGAAAAAGCCGGGCTCTTTCTCAGCTTGGGAGACCCTGTTGGTGGGATGAATCCCTCCGCTGTACATGGCAGCCCGACAGCCAGGAACACCTCCTAACCACGATAACGCGGCAAACCGTTGCGAGGGGCCTCCACTACTATTCGTGAAAATGAGATATCCAGCTGTTTGAGCACAAGTCACTAACAAAGTGACTATGTTACCTTTTTAACATTAACTGTCTTCAAATGAACGATGGGAAAGTTTATATGAGACTATCTCTTCGAGACTGCCAAACTACTGTTTAGAGCAAGATAGGCAGGTTTTCCTCCGTCCTTCCTCAGTCCTCAATATCGATGTCATTAATGAGCATACGACTGTCGATCTTCGGTGGCTGAGGGAAAAAGTGCCATTGTTATTGCCACATTACCTTGTTATTTAACGTAGTTTATTGAAACAACCGGTCAGTGTAATTCCGACAATACGCTACTTCTATGCAGTAAATTATGACATTGATAACTGTCGCGTCATCTGTTCCCTGTCTCCAGTTCATAAGTTAATCACTCATATCATTTCTAAAAAGAACGACATCACTTCCGAAGAGAACATTGGAAGGGCATGAGGTGGAGTTTAGAAAGAGTGAAGCGCTGTCATACACATCCACACCCCCATCACAATGATTAATGATCACGAGAATAGATTTCACTTTGGTTAACAGACATGCACCTGAAAAAAAGCCTTCAAGCTATCGGAAACTGTTGTCGAAACATTTGATAACTATTGAGTTCATATTAAGCATAGAGACTTCATGAGTTATGCACAAAAATTTGCAGCCAGAATCTCATTGCAGGAAAAACAGTGAGCCAAATTTACCAGCTCTTCTACGGAAATGTTGAGCTGAGAAGCAGAGTAGATCAGCGTATGATACAGGCAAATACCAGCTAACAAAAGTGTGTGAAGCACTGTGGTAAAACAGTAAAAAGAAGTGTACCGAGAGGACAGAAGCAGTGTTTTGTGAACCTGGTAAGGTTGTATAAAGTAATGGGACTTTGACTCGGATCAATGCGGTTCTGAAGAAGGCGAAGTCTTCGAAACATTAGCCCAAAAAAATATTTCCACATCGATTTTGGGTCAGCTAAAGAATCCAAGGAAGCAATGGGACTTCGCTGGCCAGTGGGTTTTGCTCGCTTAAGGGACTCTCTGACCATCATATTTTTCTGTTAGTGTTTACGTTGGGATCTCTAACCAAGAAAAAAAATACTTGGTCTTCCTGCTGTGCGCCCTGTAGACACACTGACAGTTTTAGGAGACATATTTTTTTGTTACTACCCTTCTAGTGCTTGAGGAGTGAGAGGACAAACAAACGAGGACAGCTATGAGACGTAATATTTTTGTTACTTGGCTTTCTGCACCATTGGTTGGCGTGGCCGTTAGCGGTTCGGTTAATGGTGGCGCTCAAAAACGAAAGACAGTCTTTCTCAGGTTTCTTCCGGGTGAAATTTATGTACTCCGACTTCTGGTTAAGCAATCGAAAACATTTGCCCATTACCTATTGTGTTGAACAGGTGACAAGACAGTCGTCGATGTACTTACAGCAGAGCAGTGGCTGGAGACCGAGTATGCCGCCTTCCACTTTAGACATGAACGAAGGGGTAAGGCTCGATGTCAGCCTCTGCCCTATTGCCAGTTCTCTGATTATTGCACGATATTTCTTGGACCACGTGGTAAACTTAAAGTAAAAGAGAACACTCTGGTGTTCATAGGACACGAAGACATAACGGAAATGACTTTGAAGTAAAAGTCATTATACTCGCATAAGAATTAAAACATCAGTGCGCAGAGTCTTGAACTACTCTGGATATGTTCCAAAAATCCAAAAAATGAACCTCAAAGAGAAATGGCTTGTGATAATGCGTGACTGTTTACCTTATATCCGTCTCTTTACAACTATTTAGCACGGAATTAACAGGACTACTAATATGATAAGGGGTGCGTGTGGCGCAGTGTTCGGATGAGCCCTGCAACACGCACTTGGAGTCGATCACCGCGCCCATGGCCCACAAAGCCTTCCATCACTCCGGGGCCGGCAAATTGGTAGCAGACTTGTCTGCGAGGATAGCACCACTAGCTAGATACATCGGCAGACCACCGCGAGTCATTGTAGAGGCCAGATATGCATTCAATCACCTCCAAACGATGCTTAATGAAGTCGAGTGCATGGTGCATTCCCCAGGGATTGATCCACGCCGACAGCTTTATCTTTTTTTTAAATAATATGATGACAGCAATTTTAATGTATATGAAGAAAGCGTTAGTGGGACAGCCGGCGCTTTGTTCGATGAGTTTCTGGACAGCAGCTCTATAGTTAATCTGCAGTTAATTCAACAATCCAAACAGTTTTTCATCGCTTCAGTCTTCAAACTCATACCGTGTACCGTAAATTACGACACACATATTCCCGTTGCAACGTTATGAAGTTATAGAAATGCACAAAAGCAAGTAGCACCAGCTAATAAGCTACTGGGAGGATAGCGTGAAGAGAGCCAGAAGATGGATGCATACGGTCTCGAAAGTTCCTCACGATGTATGGTGCGGCACGAGAGCTGAACAAAAATCCAGTTAACGTTAGATAACGCGCAGTACAGGTACGATACCACGAGTAACCATCATCACGCAAGTGGGGAAGGTGATTCAATGTTCCGACCCACGTCAACGATCAAAGATGAGAGAAGACATAATGCATATGAACCACAACGATGGACAGGAAGAAGAAAGGCATGGTGCTTAGCGACTCGAAGAGGGAGAACCCACTAAACTAGTGTAGCACTACGCCGCTGTTGAATTACATGCAACAATGGAAAATTCAGAGGCGTCCACTGGCGTCAGTCGTGAACCCAGGAAAAGACAGGTGCTACAGATGATGCTAGAAACGATAGTTATACGTGTAGATTGTTGATCGAAGACATGAATTGAAAGTGCCGTACGAAGGTGCTATTTTTTATGCATAATGTGCAAATCGAACGTCCGTAAAAAATGACGAACTGTTGATTGCTAGCCTAGTGGGTAGAGCTGCCCTGAAATAAAGTGGTTGTTAGTACGATCTTGCAGTTCGCTGCCATCAATCCTTTCATCCGTCTAGGGTCACTAGATTGCTATTAGACTTGTCTCAGAGAGTAGCAGCACTCAAAGCAACAGCAGGTCACCGCAAGTCATTGTATATGCCAGATATGTACTGATTCAGCTCTAACCATGCTTGATGAAAACAAATACATATCGCATCCCTTAAAGATTGGTAGACACCAAACGGTTTATTCTTTTTATGCTTTAACGCAAATGTTCTAGATCGATTGACTGGAAGAATTACAGTTGAGAAAAAGCCTTGTGTAGCAAAATACACCATAAAAAGGTGATGTATGGGATGCAACGCTATAAGTCCAATTGCCTGCACTCATCACAAATCTGTTGCATTTAAAGGCATCTTGAGTGTTATGTGCTAATAAATAAAGGATCTGCAAACGCTAAGAGCCAGTTGGCAAATTGGAATATATTGAGGCTATAAATGTAACGTTAACGAAATATTTTCTAATGTTACGCAGTCGATAAATCGATAAACAGTTATATAATACAAGCACAAGAAAAGATTATTGTTATCCCTACTTTTATAGCATTAGGTATTCTGTTACTACCACTCATACAACTACTATTACGTAACATTGCACCGGGTACGAAAGAGAACCATGTAAGCGCTTTTTTCCTCAACACGAGATAAATTAATGGGTTGAAACCAAACCTAAAGTGTGACTGACAGAATTGCTAAAGCATTTCATATCAAATAACTCCAGAAAGGAATCATATCCTTTACTTCTGCTACTTTAGTGTTTCAAATAACAAAATTCGCTTGTGGGATGAAGTTAAGGTACTTTTCTTTTTTACCAAATTACATTTAACAGCATGTTAACACATAGGCTTGAATCTGGTTTTTCGATAATTGGCAAAAGATTTCCCCATTGTTTAGGCATCTTAGTAACTCAAACGTAAATTTATAGAGGATACTTTGTCCTATCACATTAGTCGTGCATATAAACTTTACAAAGTGTTCTTTCAAATCTAAACATGTGTAGAATCAAGGCTTTCAAAAAAGGTGGCAGCCTAGCTTTTTAACATTTCCATGGAATGCGCGGCAGATGCAGACGTAAGCGATAGATTGGAGGACACCGTGCCTTTCAGAACGAATTCGTATGAGGAATGAAGCAGTAAAGTGCAAGGAACACAAGTCATCAGCTCCAGAAAATCGAAATTTCGTCTTGGTGGAACAAGATGTCCTGCATCTATCCGTATTTTTTCCTAGTTTATGCTTTGACTACAGAAATCTAATACCGGCTAGAATGTCAGTTTGGAATTTAAAGTGACACTTGGATTCGCAACCACTGCATTGCATCCAATGCAGCTCGAGCATTGTGTTAAGTAAGGTATAATGGGAAGTTGTAAGCCATAACATTTCCCCTTGGTCGTTTCTACGATTCCCTAATAGCACACATCTAAATTTGTCAGTGCAGAAGATCACAGCCTGAAATTCGTCCTTGGAAGCAGTTTTGCATCACAACTTTCACATCAAAAACCTCCTAATAATTTCGATACAGAATCGACTAATATTGCTAAACGTTTGAAATAGAGTACTTCGAGCATACCGCACTGGAGGCAGGCCTCTCCACATTCCACGAGCAAGCGAAGACATATTCACTGTGACATTGGAAATAAACCTGTGTAAAGAACTCTCACAAAGAGCAGATGTTGTCTATATTAGAAAGGACTGGTAAATACTGCACATTTAAGCTCCAGTTTTGGTAAAATAATACATCTGCGGTAACAATCCTTATTTATTCACACTGCAAGACACAACAACGAAAGAGAATTGGAAGTCAACATTTTAAAAACCCTTAGGTAACTGTCGAATACAAAGAAGACACTTTTGCTTAAAAGAATATTTGTCGAAATAAAAAAAGTAAAACCAGACTATGAGAGTAAATGGAACAATGCAATGTGTGAAATGAACAGACAAACATTTACAGGAACAGAATATGACATGTTGTACAGTAGTTATCGAAGTCACTGTCTCTTTCGTTTATAGATGGTTGCACAGTAGGGAAATATAGGAATGCATATGAAAACAGCGATTAAGCCTGCGACACTACAAAGCAAAGAGCGAAAAAACTCGATTGAACGCAAATGGGAGAAAGACGCTTGAATCATAAAGGCTGAAGTGATACGACATTATAAGGCTTATATTTCAACATTCAGCCTAATAGATGGAATGAGGCAGAAACCAGCTGTGTTCAACGAGTACTGGCAACCAACGGACATAGTAGAATATGAGGCATTTGTAGTCAGTTCAGTCTCGAACGTGAACAACGTGGCCGTTGC
Organism: Angiostrongylus vasorum; assembly: GCA_018806985.1. Lineage (NCBI taxonomy): Eukaryota > Metazoa > Nematoda > Chromadorea > Rhabditida > Metastrongylidae > Angiostrongylus > Angiostrongylus vasorum. Next base: position 30,797 of record JADANN010000303.1, read on the forward strand.
TCAGGTCTTGTGAACGAAATACACGAGCTCACGCTTGTGAAAGAATTACATTAGAACCACGTTCTTCAGATTTACTTTTTGCCCTTGTCTGCTTACCACTACTAAAAGGGTGCAAGGACTTCATTGACGAGTAGCCCTATAATGTAACAACGTTCTTCTCTCTTTCTCTTTCTCTTTGGAACACAGTACCATAGGAAATAACAGACGAAAATCACGCTTAGATAGAGTAGTCAACAACGTCACTAATCATCAAATCCGACTTTCGTGAGGAAATTTTGGCTTCATTAACTGCTACAACGACATTGAAAAAGAAACAGAAATATGCCGTAACATTTGTACGCTGACAGCTGATTCACAAAAATGTAGCCTACGATCCCATCCTAAGAATCAACCAACTGGATTGAGTCATATGGAGATTCTATAAAGTTGGGAAAAAGCTATCACTCTTCTTTATCATTCACAACGCTGTTGTATGGCAGATTCAACTTTAATATTCTAATTTACACGAAATTTGCAATAAACACTAACAGATGATGATTACAAACTCTGATCTGTTCATATTACCTTAGACCGCGAAAGAAAACATTCGGTTGTTGCGAGATCTAACAGCAATTTTGATACGCATACTTTCATCGGATTAAAACTGCTGCTGTTGCCGTGAATGAAATTGTCTTGCAACATTAACAACTTGCGCTTGTGGACTAAAATAGGAACAATATTGTCCCACGCTTCCATCAGACGTTAGATTGTTTGCGTTCGACAGCGCCGACGCTGATGTAGCACCCGAAGACAGCGGATTCTCGAATGCAGCTGCTGCAGCACCAAGTGCAGCGTCCTGGTTCCTCTGGGCCTCGACAAACGTCCTGTGGTCATAAAGTCCCATAGACCTACAATCCTTACAAAAGTGCAAGATATACGGAATATAGCTAAGTGTCACGCAATCACAGCTGTGACAAAACCAATTTCTACCAATTTTATACACTCACTTTAGTACTACACTCGTTTTTAGCATAAGGTTTTTCTTCTGAACGACTTAATTTTTTTTTAGTTCCTACATGTTACAATGATGCTAACCTAATAAACAACTGAGAATGAGGAGGAAATATTTCGATAAAAACAGATGTGCTATCGGACGCAACGGATATCAAGCATTAGTGAACATCGTTACTGTGTATCTAGTTTGTAGAAGCTATTATCTGAGAAATCTTCCCTTACTTAGCAAAAAAAAACAAAAAAACCAACTTGTAATAGTCCACCCATTGGGCGGAAGAAGCTGGTGAGTCCATCTGTAGGTTTGTGGAACTTTGCACAGCATCGTATTTATTTTGAGCATCAGCTGTAAGGTGCACAGCACCGTAGGTATCTTGAGCATTAGCTGTGGGATGCACAGCAGCGTAGATATTTTGAGCATCAGATGTGAAGTGCACAGCACCATAGGCATTCTGAGCATCAGCTGTAGGGTGCACAGCAGCATAAACATTCTGAGCATTAGCTGTGGGGTGCACAGCACCGTAGGTATTCTGAGCATTAACTGTGGTGTGCACAGCAGAATAGGCATTCTGAGCATCAGCTGTAGGGTGCACAGCACCGTAGGTATTGTGAGCATTAACTGTGGGGTGCACAGCACCGTAGGTATTCTGAGCATTAACTGTGGTGTGCACAGCAGCATAGGCATTCTGAGCATCAGCTGTAGGGTGCACAGCACCGTAGGTATTGTGAGCATTAACTGTGGGGTGCACAGCACCGTAGGTATTCTGAGCATTAGCTGAGGGGTGCTGGGCAGCGTAGGTATTTTGAGCATCAGCTGTGGGGTGCACAGCACCGTAGGTGTTCTGAGCATTAGCTGTGAGGTGCACAGCACCGTAGGTGTTTTGAGTATTAGCTGTAGGAACAGCATAAAACTGTCCTGTATGGTTGGTCCACCCAACACCATTATCGGCTTGTTGTGCTGAAATCGGTACGTGTAATGGAAAAACACCAGTTCCTAGCAATTAAATGTAGAAATTTTCTTAAAACACACCGTATGCGTTGTTCCAGAGACTACCACCATACAGCTCGTTGTATTGTGGTATATTAAAATTATGGGCATTTGGTGCAACCCCGCCAGTGAATGGAGAGAAAGGAGTCTTTGCAGGAAGGTTACCGATCTGATAAAAAGCACATCTTTAGATAGACCGCTTATATTAATTTGTAGCAGTGTGAAGAAAAAATGAATGAATCGTTATGTTCATTAAACCCCTACATGTGTAGTGTTATAAAGGCTAATATTATTATCGACAACATCCATATAAAGCATAAGGGATAAAGCTCTCGGCGTTGATCAATCCCTTTAGGGATGCGCCATGCACTCAACTCCATCAAACACCTTTTGGAGGCGACTGAATCCATACCTGGCCTTTACAATGACTCCCCGTGGCCTACCGATGTATCGAGCCAATGCTACCATCCTCCATATCCTCCAAGACAAGTCTGTTACCAATTTGCCGACCCTGGAGGGATGGAAGGCTTGACAGGCCCTGGGCGCGAAGATCAATCCCACGTGTGTGTTGCAAGGTGCCTCCGACCAGTGCGTCACACGCGCCCATCGATATATGGTTAACAAAAACCAGAGTTTGATGAAAATGTCGAAAAAATTCATATAAAAGGGTTTCCGTAAAAGGTCTAACACAAGATTCAAATCTGGACATTGAAACAGTAAAAAGATGGAACTCAATCCATCACCTACACGTTCAACACGGTGACTCTGTAGATGTAAATGTTTACCTTGATGCGCATAATGTGTTGAGCACGATGAATTTGGAACGCAGTGCCGCGGATGGTGAACACCTGTAGAAGAGAAAAGAATATCAAGATCGAATTATAATATGCAAACGAGTTTTTTCAAATCGACACACCGTGTGCTCCTTATTTGGATGAGGGTCACGACAGACCGCACAGTATGCGCCTGTTTCATGGTTAATCTGTTTAATAGTCCTCCCTTTTTTACCTATTATGAGACCCGCCTTGTCTGACGGAACATACATATAGAAGACCTAAAGTTGATTTCTCATGTTGAGTATCACGATTAAAAATTCTACGGTAATCATTTAAAGCTATAAAATTCTCAAAATAGTGGTTCTAAGTAGACGTGTTTCACCACTTACACCCTGCGTTTCATTCTCTGTTCCTTACCAGTTCGAAATTCCTCAATATGTAGTAGTAGAAGTTTCAACGTGAAGATTAAAATTACATAATAACAAGCCGAGAAATTTGTAACGACTATGCTAAGAGTAACAAACAGAAAATGTATATAGAAAGATTGACGCATAGGAAGATGTGAAAAAAGGAAGTACAGCTAACGCTTCTCCACATAAATACCTAATTTCCCAACTTAATATTAGACATCCTCCCAACGGTTTACCGCTGATCATGGCTGAGAGGTGTTCCTGGGTGCCGGACTGCGATGTAAAACGGGCGGATTCGTCCCCAAGGGAGGGTCTCCAAGCTGAGAAGGAGTCCGGCATTTCCATCAGGAAGCCTAGCTAAGAGTAAACCAACACCAGGATCCGCCACCGTCATGGTATCAAAGTCGCATGGTGGTAAATCTCCCTCTGATCCACAAGGGTTGCGACTGCCCGTGGTGGTGAAGACCTGGAGCAGACCTTGGCCAGGCTGACCTCGGCATTCCAGGGAACCACAATGGCTTAACCAGCAAATCTCCGAAAAGTGATGATTATGGTGGGGCTCGCACAACCAGTAAGGACGGGTCGTTCAAGTATCAAGTAAGTAAGTAATAGTAAATATCTGCGGAACAGTTTCAATCATAAAGCAACAAAAACGTGTACCATGACAAACTACCACGCTTTCGTTGGACAAATTTAGAGGATGTCAGTATTTCCAAAACATTAAAGAACGACACAACAACCAAATTGTATGACCCATCTCTGTTTCTCCTGCCAGAGGCGAAATATTAAAGTTTCTACGTACCAGTTCACGAATGTGTCCAGTGACTGTGAACATCCGGTTACGAGATCCTATAACGACTGCACATGTCGTAGATGACGCTGGATCACCTGTGAAAATTAACGGAATGGTATAGTGAATCAGTTATCAACACTAATAGCATACCACAAGAGACTCGTGAAAAAAAGAAATAGAAACAGAGAACAACTAGGACGTCTTTTACGTCGAACTTGATGAAAACTTATACAACAAATACATTCAATTTAAGGACAATTTCTCTTTGGAACACTTCGGCAGTGATTTTAGCGTCACCTGTCGTCAAATAGGAACAGGAAGATCCAAATTTATAGCCTCAGTTTGGCAGCACTCACCATCTGCTTTCAGATGAACCTTGATGCCTGTTTCCAGGGATACCTGTTTTTTTCGTTCGCCATCTTTTTTTACCATGCCACCACGCAAACGTTGCATCATTCGCTGAAGGTTTCGCCTTTAGGAAATCAGCTGAGTAATAACATAAAGAAAACTCATAGTGAACACAATGATATGATAACTGTTTGACATCTTATCACCTGCTTAGTTCCAGATCTGTTTGAGTATTGACGGGGCATCGCACTACGTTCTTCGCAAGATAATAAATCTCTTACTAATCGTCTTGCCAGCTCAACCTGAAATATTGCAACATTAATTTCAATGTCAATGTAACGTGAACCATAGCATTCTGTTGATCTGCAGCAAAAGCCACAGCTTGAACCCACCTTTTTACGAGCACCAGTAATGCTCAGAAATTTCGGCACTGCTGTAACTTCTTTTGATTGTTGTATCATTGACATAGAGCAGCCACTTCGTTCCTAAACAATCTTACATTAGAAGAACAATGAAAAGGCAGCTCTAAAACGAAATTCTATGCTTGTAAACTCAGCTGTGCTCGTTCTCATGTGAAACGAAAAGGCATAAAACGAAAACATTCCGTACAGCGCAAAGCTCTTCAGACAGTTAAGTTGCTATTCAATAGATAATTCGCTAACGATTAATAAATGACAATACGCTTCTCCAAATAAGAAGTTGAGTTATTGCTGCGTATAAAGAAATTACTTGATAATTTTGAACATCTGCTGCTCAATGGCGAAATTTCTTGAAACGTAACATTGTCAGATAGAGGCCTCACAAATGCAACACCTATTCTTCAGTTGATTCTGTAAAAAGACTAGCACTACGATGACAGTACTTTGCCAGTCTCTAAATGTAAATGTTCTAAATTACGTATCAAGAAACAAAACAGTCCAGAACATGACATGCGACATGCGTTTGGATTCAATCGACTGTCACAACTTGCACATGTGAAATGTTTTGTTCACACTAAGAACTCTAGCTACAATACTTAGTGCCAACGTAGACTACAGCCTTACTTTTATCGCTTTCAAACTACTGAAACCCTTTCTAACTGAAAAAGGCTAAGGATCTGCAAACTAATGTTCCACTATAGGAAATTAATCCCGCTAATAAAGGAGATTATTTCTGTATTTCTACCACCTGGAGCAGCTTAATTGTCCTGCCCTTCTTCCCAATAACGAGGCCAGCTTTTTCCGGTGGAATGGAGATTTTGATCGTAACTTCAGTTCCATCCGAAGAAATGATGTTCTGAGCTGAACGATGAAATCTCGCATTTGCACTCACGTTTTTCATTTTTTTACCTGAAACGACATACAATCAAAAAGAAACAACTTCTAACGCTTCCTTAGTGCTCTTGATAGGCGATCAATAGTGGTATATTTCATTATGCGTAGAACCATTGACATACATAACGACAGAGGCGTTTTTTCATTGCATGATAAGTTTCTCAAGTTCCATCCCCGATTCAAAGAGGTGGTCCCAAAACAACCAGACCTATACAAAAATTCGCCCAACAGACGTCAACTGTATGTTCACCAATCATCGGGTAACTTTAGTTGCCACATTACTCTTATAAATTCCTCATTCGTAATTGTCGAGAGTAACGACTACTTATAAAATTCGCAGATGGCGGTAGGGGGAAGAGCCTCATAATTCCGTTATCCAGCCTCTGGTACACATGAGAAAGCTCATCTGTCCACAGTGATCTGCTCGAAACCACTTAGATGTGAGCGGTTGGTGATTAATACTATTTAAGTGCTCAGAAAGTTGTAAGTAGCAGAATAGTAATCACAGTGCTTAACGCATTAATAAAAATGAGGATACTTGGAGCAGAAAAAAATACGCGAGTAAGATCATGCACAGTGAAAATACCGACGCTGTCAAAACGCGCGGGAACGCGACTGTAAGCAAAGATGTGAAATCTCGTCCCAGCTGGAAAACCGTGCGGCGCAGTCTTCTCAAGTGACTGGCCCAAACAAGAATTCTTTACAACGTTTCTTTTTTGCAACTCGATTGTTTGACATTTCACATAAGTAGCAAGCGTTCCTTGAGCTACGATTAGCTGCACGATTCATGCCTCGATACGACCTCGAAAACTGAGGGAATTCGACATTTTCGTCCTGACAGCCAGTTAAGAGTAAGCCGTTGCCGTTAATAGAAGTCTTCCTAGGAAGAACCTAATTGAAAGGTTGTGAATCTCCTTTCAATCCACGACGCCCATCGCAAGAACCTCACGACGCTATTTTTCCTGGATCCTTAAGAAAAGACAGCGTCGACACAAGTAACAACAACGATTGAATGAAAGCTGTGCGTTGGCGACATCATTAAACTTCACGAATACGGATCAATCACCTATCAAGTATCGGTTTACTTTCTGAGTTTCTTTCTTCAGTCAGTATGGAAATTCAAATATCACACAATGCCTACTGATCCGGCTTTCTGTTAAGACACCGTATTTTTCCCTGCCTATTGTATGTCAGTTCTTTCAAAATTCCACAAACAAATTAATTCCACGATGCTAACTGATTCACGGAGTCATAGGCGCACAAGAGGGAAATGGTTCTGAAATAATACAAGGTAATAGAAATGGGTGGAGAACCTTATAGTGCAGTACTCTGAAATGAGGTGCAGGAATTCAGCGTCGTTTCGAAATTAAAAGAAATCCCACAACTATTTCATCAAGCAAACACACTCAGAACACATCATAACATACTCACAGTTTTTTGAACTGCGCCAAAACACCGTTGGCTCCTGAAGCAAAAATGCCATCCTGAGCCCTCAATTGATCTGTCACGCTCCAGCCGGAGTGTTTCTTGATCTAAAAAATACCTGATTAATTGGATTTGGATCAATTGAAAGCTTTACAGTGAGGGGCATAACAATTGTATTGGTTATCTTACGGACTTGATACTTGAACGATCCGTCCTCACTAGTTGTGCGGGCCTCAGTATAATCACCATTTATCGGAGATTTGCTGGTTAAGCAACTGTGGTTCTCTGGAATCCCGAGGACAGTCTGCAAAAAGTTTGCCCCGGTCGTCACCACTACAGGCAGTCGCAGCCCTTGTTCAGAGGGAGATTTGACACCATGCGACTAATTCGGTGCCAGGACGGTGATGGATGCTGGTATTGGTTTACTCTTAGCTAGGCTTCCTGATGGAAACGCCAGACTCATCAGCTTGGGAGACCCTGCCGGGGAGACGAATCCCCCCACTGTACATCGCAGTCCGACCCCCAGGAACACCTCCCAGCCACGATGAGGGGGTAAACCGTTGGAAGGGTATTGGTTATCAGCTATGATTAATTTCACTTTAGAGACGTTTTCCAACTATATCGATAGGATGGGGTTTCGCCTGCTGCCATGATGCCGGTGGATCGAAACTCTACTTGTCAATGCAGTGCTGGCAGAGTAATTATACAAGTGATGTTCTATATTCTTCTTGAGCAAACACGAGGTGTTATTTTATTCCTCATACGAGAACAAGCTGACATTTCGGCGGATTTCGCCTTCCTCAGAGCCTGGAAAGGTCAAATTGACAGCAAACTACCCACCCATACAATTCCATAACCAAACGGAGAAAATGCTAAACCAAGATTTCAATCAAATTGAACACAGAATAGCTTCCTCGTGCAATCACCGCTTTCTATGAGTCTTCCACTGAATATGTGACGTGAAGTCCAGCCGCAAAGAGTTCACATGAAAACGTAATGTGCCTCTCACACATGCATATGCCTCACAGTATTTGGAGGACCACCTCTAGAGGAGAATAGTGGGTGGGTCAGTGTTGACTTTCAGCTCGATTAGGTATAATGCCTCATAGAAAGCGGTGAGTGTGCGAGGAAGCTATTCTGTGTTCAAAGTGATTGAAATCCTGGTTTAGCTTTTTTTTCTGTTTGGTTATAGAAGTGTTTAGCTGGGTAGATTGCTGTCAACTTGACCTTTCCAGACTCTGAGGAAGGCGAAGTCCGCCGAAACGTCAGTTTGTTCTTGAATAAAGAATAAAATAACACCTTACGTTTGCTCAAGAAGAATTTAGAGAATTACTTAACAATGCCGAGTTTAACAGAAAGTCGGTCGTGGGAGTTATATAAACGATGTTTTTGCTTTAAAATGAGCTATGAACCAAGTAATTCCTTTTAAAGAGGCTGTGAAATGAAAACAGACTATCCTCCTTGAAGCTCATGAAACATTGCAAATTAAGGCTGAGACCTGTTCTCTACAAGATATTTCGGTGACAGCTTCAGTGATAAGAATTTATATTAAGTTATTTGCACTGGAAAGAGTACAAATACAGGATCGGAAGTTCCGAATCACGATGCCGCATTGAAAATGGAAATTGCCTCTTGGGCTACTCTCTCAGCTCATTTTTTTCCTATTTTTGAAGAGGAAACTCATTCAGCGCTGACTGTGAAAGCCCGAGAATGGTATAGTTCAACCGGAGATCGATCACATATTTGTAAACAGACCATTGATGTGTTCGACACTGGTGTCGCTTCATCTTTCGCGCTGGACTAGATAACCGTTTTCTTTGTGCGAAAATATTTCAAGCATAAAGTGAAAAGGAAATGCTGTCTTTGAGTAAGCGGAAAAGAAAACGGAACAAACAAGCAGTGTGATCGATGATCGAGCCAACGCTCGTGGGTGCATTGTAGGGTACCACTAACCAATGTGCTACACGTGGCCTGTGTTTAGGAAGAGTAACATGAAGATGTTTAGAAAGAAAGAGGAACAGGAAGAATACCACCGCGCGATGCAGGAAAGTATGAAATACGAGAATAAAATGGAGCAGGAACAGTCTTGAAATCCTATTCACGGCACAACTTCTCAGTGGGACCGTTTTTTTAGAAGCAGCGAAAGAAGTTATTAGACATGAAAATTCCCCGTTCCTTTAAACCACGCTGACATCGACAACAACTCAACGACAACGACATCGAGTTTAGCAGGCAACAATGTGTTGCCAGCTCAACATCTACAATCGTCGTGTAATGAGCCTGTTCATTACTTTTCACTGGAGAAACTGGGATCGTCCAAGAAGAATGCGGCAGTGAACACCCAGAAAGAAACGAATCTTAAGATTTTAAAACGACTGATTCATAAACACCACAATCACTTACTAAATGCTAGAAGAGGCGTATTTCTCAATTTCTTGTCATGAAAGGAGTTTAGCGAGGGATAAGCTATATTTCAACTTCTTTTTAAGCAATCCTTGTAAGGAACTGCTCCATACCCGCCAAACGAGAATTATCTAAATTCCTCTCTCAGATGTTTGAGCTGCAGTCAAAACGTGAAGACCATCATTGCATTGTGAAAGGACCAGAGAACATCCCAAATGATTTATCCGAGAGAGAAGTTTCGAATTGCATGTATTTTTGCAAACCACATACTAACAAGTGAATGTAATTTAGGGAATCTTCACATCCACTGTTGTTTTAATTAGTGATCTGATGTAACTGTTCTTCGCGAAATTTAACCTGTTCTGTCCAACAAACGACATCAAATGCAGATCAACTATTTATGTAGTTGAGTTGTAGACTGTTCCAAGAACGTGGCAATGGCTTAAAAGTCTGTCAAAGGTACAACTAACATTTTGTTCTAATTTTCTTCAAATGCAAAAAGAAGTTCTTTGGCATCGAAAGGAATCTCATCCTAGTCATGTCCGTTAGCTAAGAATACTTTCAGCATACGTTAACCTACCCTATGCCCTATTCGGCGAGTGTGACGCTGTGGTCGGAGGAGCCATACAACACACACGTGGAATCGATCCCCACGCCCGTGGCCCACGAAGCTTTCCATCTCTCCGGGGTGAGCAAATTGGTACTAGACTAGTCTGGGAGGATGGCAGCACTGGCTCGATACATCAGTAGGCCATCGTGAGTTATTGTAAAGGCCAGATATGCATTCAATCACCACCAAACGATGCTTAATGAAGTCGAATGCATGGCGCATCCATCAAGGATTGATCAACGCCGAGACCTTTTCCCTTTTCTCCTTTGTGCCATATTTAGAATGTGAATTATGGAGTAGTACCCTTGGACGTCATATTGGAAGAAAACCGCCCACATGAACGACGATCGAAAGTGAACAAATAGAATGAATGGAATTTGTACCAGGCCATCATCATTTGTGGTAGCAAATCTTCCAAGAATAATAGTTGAATGGAAATGCGAGACTAAGTTGACTTTTATGCTAATAAAGCGTATTTTCCAGATGAAGTAGAAATAAAAAGTATGAGCATAAACAAGTCCATGTAACCATAATTCAGCATCGTGCTAAAAAATGTCGTTTTGCAGTGACTATCGGCGTGTTTTTCTGTAGCCGCCCGTTATTTATCATGTTGTTTTGGAAGGAAAGGACCTGTACCTCCAACATGTGATCACCTAGAATAAGAGGGAAAAAAATTAAGGGAAACCATACTAATCGAATTCATTCCTAATGTAGCCATATAGGGTTCAGCATCCTTGTTTTTAGTAAAATAAATGCGAAAGAAGATGTAGATAGGAAACTCCGGAACAGATAAATGGTCGTTCCTTCTATCCTTTGATTTGTGCCCTTGATTAACCAAGAGTTTTATCCTTCCATCATTGGCAAAATGGTAGAAAACTTCTTTAGGAGCAAGACAGCCTACCATTATAGATCGTTGTGCTTTCTCAAGTCCTTACATACAGGTACAGCTGCACAAGCAACATATGCTCACATTTATGTGTTACTACGGAATGAGTGGAATGCATACTGAATCCCCGAGAAACGACGCGTCGTTTACTAACATAAGTTAGACATTTTGTTAATGCTTCACTATTACTGTAAAATTACGGAAACTGACCGAGTTGCCGTAGACTGAACCGTTCTATGAGTAAAGCAGAACTCAATTTCTGAATTCATTTCTAATACTATTCGAAGGGGCGCGTGTGGCATTGTGGTCAGGAGCGCCCTGCAACACACTAGGAATCGATACCGGTGCCTATGGCCCACCAAGATTTCCATCTCTCCGGGGTCGGCAAATTGGTACAAGACTTGTCTGGGAGGATAGCAGCACTGGCTCGATGCATCGGTAGGTCACCGCGAGTCATTGTAAAAGCCAGATATGCATTCAATCACCTCCAAACGATGCTTAGTGAAGTCGAATGCATGGCGCATCTCTCAGGGATTGATCAACGCCGAGAGCTTTATCCTTTATGCTTTATACTATTCGACATATTTAAAGATTTGAAGTTCAACTGGATTTTGCGGCTTGATTTTTAACAGGCCAAAAGTTGATATCCAGCGAATTTTCTGGATTCAAAGCGTGAGTATCTCAAAAAAAAACATCCTTCATTCTAAGTGAACAAAACCATGTGTTGTCCATTCCACTGGAACAGGAAGTCCACAATAACGGAACATTTACATGTGACAGCGATACTTATTTGGATACTTGGGTAGCCTGTCCTCATTAGTTGTGCGGATCCCAGAACAATTCGTCAACTATGATGGTTGTGGTCTGCTTCAAACAAAATGACGTCCGGTAGGCCCATTCCACAATCCTGAAATAGTCTCCATCTGCGAAGGCAGACGGTTGACGTTAACTGTGAACGCGTCGGCGCATCGACTGCTTGGTCCTCCAAGAGAACGCTTGCATTGTGTTGGAGACCACTTCAGCGTTCTTTTCGTCTATCTATTATCTGTTCTCATTATTATGTGACCCGGACATCTGTTTCGCTACTGATGCGTTTTCTCCTGGTTTTCAAATTCAGGATAGGTTTCAAAAATCTGAGCTGCCATTCCGACTAAACGTTGCGAGTGCTGGTGAAATTTCAGAAGACATCGTTCGAGCGCTCTGTGGGTGCTGCGCAGATTTGTTGACCGGTTGAGGTATCAACCCACGCTTTTGCTGCAAAACAGAATTCTGGGAGCACTATTTATTCGAAAAGGCGAGCGCGACGATTTGGATCCTTTAGTTGGTCGTTAGTTTCTTTAAGTGGGCCGAAGGAGAACCACACAGTTCGATTTGTTCACCCTTGTACCATGGGTTCTTCATGAACTGGGTGTTCGTACTATTCATGTGCAGTCCATTCTTCTTTTCCGCGTCGTTGAGTTTATTCAGCATAGCTCAGCTTCGCTGGTACTTCTCGAAAAATGACGTTGTTGTCGGCAAAACGTGGATTTGATAGGAATTTTTCGTTGGTGCGACTTCACCTTTCAATACGTTAGCCCTTCTCGTCCCAGAAAATCGACGGTCGGCAATTATACCATCTTCTCTTTGCTGATGACATCGTCCTTATAACTCCAAACATTATCCCAGCGGGACGAATAATTGCCGACTTTAATAAAAGCCTGTTGAAAAGCTGGTCTTCGAGTAAATCTCACAAAAACGATGTTCATGAGGGAACGCATTGGCTACGCATGCCCTGTCCACATTCAACGGAGTGAATACCTCCGAATACTCCAGTTACGTCTATCTAGGACAGAAAGTAAACATTATGAAAGACTTAGCTACACAGTTGAGCAGAAGGTGGTGAGCTGTTTAATGAGATTTCGAGAGCATGGATGATATAGTGAGCTGGACGAAGAACACCCGACGCCTTGCCCACTGTTTCGACACGGCGATTCTTTCTAACTTATGCGCCGGAAACCTGGTCCATACGTAGGTAGCTTGGAAGATTACTCAATATTAGCCGATAGGACGATGCAGAGAACATCCCACATCACGCAAATGAAAGCGCAGATCCGAAGCTCTAGTCCCTAGAGCGAGAAGAACGCACTGGGATACTCTTGCACGCGACTGTGAGAAATGCATGGTTTACTACCGCTTAATCTAGCCATCTTAAGATCAGGGGACGACAGATGATACAGGTGATATACCACGACAGTGGATGCTGTGCAATAAAATGCCCAAATCCCTTCTGCTCTCCTGCACGCCCCTTGAGTTTCCTAAGATACTCAAATATTCATTGGTCGTATGCAAGATCACTCCTGTTTTCTTTAGCTAGAGAAAAGAATCTAAAACACGACGACTTCAATGAGTAACAGAAGAATTTTCCCTAAATGGAATCATCTTATCAAACAAATTCAGAAATATTGTGGCCTAGTTTTGCGTAATTCGATCTTTCGTTCTTCTATGTTTCATTATATCAGGCAACGGATACATTTCGCCGAAATGACATTGAAGGTTTTATCTCCATACATGCAAGCACATCCACTTGTACATAGATAGATATTTGCACTTATGTATAGAAATTCGCAAATAATTTACAGCCTTAACATGGCTGGAGAGTTGTTCCGATATGGCAAACTGAGACCTACAGCGGAATCTCATCCTCATAGGCGTAAGAAAACCTTAAAAAGGGATTTGACATATGTGTCCAGAAATAAGGATGGGGGGGGTACTTTTTGCCACGTCATAGCAAGGCGAGCTGCAAGTTGTTATGTCCTTGCCAAAACAGTTAAAAAGGTGTACTACTGAAAGTATGATGCTCTTCGTGTCCCTCGAGGAAGGAGATTGCTCCGAGCAGCTATGATGAGCGATAGGATCTAAAAAGAATTTACCAGTACCCACTCACGTTATTTGATAACTAACGAGGCTACAAGTGGTATTAATGAAACATGCCAAAGTCATATGTCAATCATCTTCGACAACTACTGGACTCAGCAACTTGGAACCACCTGGACAGTAGTTTAAGTGGAAAGTCGCTCTTGATCAACTTTTTAATCACTTATCATTTAGGAGTCGATTTGAAGGCCTCTAACCATTTCGAAATGTACTGGCTATTAAGCAATCTTCTCACAAATTTACCTCATCGAAGAAGCCGCAGATGTCAAGCGCGAGGTTATCTGACTGATTGCTTGGTAGCAGATGCGATGATAAAGGCGGATCTGTAGCGACTTGGACATGCCCTGAGTTGCAAGTGAATTGCGAAGGTGGGCGCCACGCTTCCAACTTGCTGAATTAACCGCACCATCTGTACATACATAGAAGCACAGACTCATTTATGCATAAGTGTGCTCACATACAAGCATTTTACAAGCAAACTTGTAGAGAATACGGATAGAATATTATTTCTTCCGTAAAGTGACTCTAATCTAGAGCTGGCTCTAGGAGCACGTGTGAAGAAATTCACATCGGAAGCTACGGATTGCAGCGAATTGAACATGGTGAGCAGCTCTCTGAGATAATCATGATGGCGAAGCCTTTCATGGTAACAAATGCTTGAAGACGCCCTCTTCTGTGGTAGCCCTGGGAGTTTTTCCAGTGGAAAGCATCATGACGAAATTGAGCACTTCATAGTAGGCTAAAGATTTTGCCCAGTCGATGTAGTTTTGCTCACAAGGTATTTCACAGAATCGATTCAGTGCCTCTCTCGTAAAAGTTGAATTTTCTTTCAGTCGCAAACTTCAAGAAACAAAATTTCGTCAACAGGTTAATTAGAGCTTATTCACGTCTTTAGCCGGCTTCTGGGAAAACATTTTTCATCAGAACATCGACGAGGAATTTGACCAGATTATTGAACATTTAACTACACTGCTAAAAGTAGCCTGGAGTTCAAAGGTCACTAAGAGACCTGTTCACAGAAACCTTTGAGCTGGCACGTAAAGGTGAAGTGGCAAGAATATCATGTAACCAGCAAAACAAGTGAGTGAATTGTAAAAGGTTCAAGAGAGCAGTTGTCATGCTCAGCAACAGTTTGCAAGTTATTTGGTCATGAAAACCACCTTCTGATGACCATACGAGGGGCACTCGCTGTTCCCAGAAAAAACTACTCTCAGCCACCCCCTTCTGCCAACACATTAAATGAGAAAGGGTGACTATTTCACGTGATGTCCTTTCCAAGGTCTGATATCTCATCCCATCGGTGAAGAGGCGTAGAACACTTGATCCGAAAAGCATTACCTAACTACCTAAAGAACTTATCGCCAGACTTGATCACCACATAGATCCGGTTATTCACATGTCGTTCGGAATGCAACGTTCCTAGCTAGTGGAAAACCAGTAAAACAAAATTTTTACACTAGAAGAGAGATCAACAAGACACCAGCGACTACAGACCGATCTACCTGTTGTCTGCCGTCTAGAAGTGCTTCACTCGAGCAAGTGTCGAACCGATTGACACTGGACAAATACAATTCAGTGGAGAAAGGAGAGTAATGCGAGCAAGCTAAATTTCAAAAAAGAACCAGTACGACTAACAACATGCACATGATCAGATCTATTGAAGCATCGAGAGAGTATGATAGACCACTACGTTTAAACTTTATCGATCCCAATAATGAATTAAACTCTGTTGGGATAGAAGAACTTGTGGAAGCTATGGACAGCTAGCACGTTTTTACTGAGTATATAATGGTCCTTTGTAAGCACCACAGAATAACATCGAGATCATAATTGCCATTCTGAAACGATACTGTCACTGATGAGAGAAAGAGCGGTCTGGCAAAGGTATATCAACTCGCTAAAACTACTTAACACCATTTGCATAAGAACGTCACTCAAAAACTGTAATCTGACACATGATAACGAGATCGGAGGACCAGCAGTCAAATTATGTTTCAATTGCTGATGACTTCGTTTTTATTACAGCATGAACCCCTCACGTGGAACGAATGCAGGCCCTTGTTGGAAGCGTTTGTGGAATAATAGGTCTTCAGATGAAACTTAATAAAACGACGCTGACTAGAAAAGATTTATTGGTTGATGGCCCATTCATGCCAAACGTAATATCAAGATGCTTTGTCTATATAAATGTGAGTCGGTACGTTTATATGATGAGGATCCCATCTACAAAGCTGAGCAGGAGGAAAACAGCGATTTGAAAGAGAATCGAAGGCAAGAAACAATTATCCCGATGTGCATCTGGTCCACTCTACAGTTCATCTTGCCCTGACGTACGTCATGGAAATTTGGATCCCACAAAAGTAGTGTGAAAATGCAATCAATGTAGTCAGACAATGTAGCGAATCCGAATTTCGGAGCCATGCCCTCAATCAGTTATGGGAGACGCAGCCGTGCACACTTCTGTCTACCGATGCCTAATGAACGTCTCAGTTCGGACATATCTCTATTAATAGAAATAAGAACGGATGGCGCAGTGGTAATGATGCCCATCACCAAGGAAAATGATGAGTCAACCGCCCACTGGTTAAGAGTTTGTTGGCTTCTTCAGGCAATTTGATAAGCACTCAAAAAAAGTCTTTGGATATAATACACTTTGTGCCATTACAGTGCTTCCTAAAACTGCTAAAGGATCATAAATTCGACAGGAATTCTCGCCATAAGCATAATTTGGACTTTCTTTTTTCCACATGCCAACCAACTGATACATGAAAAAAAGAAATGAGGGTAAAATTTATGGTGGCCCATTATTAAAACAGGCGCATAAAATATCGAGTAGTTCAAAACGTGGCAGACTTATAAATAGCAACGTTCAATAGTTGCAGTAAATCATAAGACCACAGATGTCGACGCAATCAGTTGAAGACGAAAGGGATAAGGAAAGCGCGAGTAATACATCGTTAAATCACTAAGGATATCACAGAAATGCCGCTGATAAAGTGACTTCATGCGTATAAGTTGTTGATTAAGAAAGATGAATAAGAAATTTATCATTAGCAAAGTTGCACTACGGTTTCGGAAGTCGTAAAGCGACTTAGTCACCGGAATGAAAATGTAGAGATCAGCTCTTACACGGCAAAAATCATCCCTTCCGAGAATGACATTTGCGCTGGGTCGATACTGGTCGCGTGGGGGCGCCTGTCACAACCTGACCTACTAGCTCTACGACAGATATTGGTATGTTAAGGAATTTACTGGTTACTACTCATTTTACAAGGAGCTAGTAGTGCTGTGGTATTGATGTCGATCACCACGATCACGGTTCTGGTTCCAACTTGCTCCTTGCCCCACCAATCCGTCCGAGGTGGGAAATTGGTAGCGGACTTGTCTGGGAAAGGTTCACTCTCTGCAATTCAAGTGGGGACGCTATCGCTCAGGTACTCTAGTACTCCAGTTAAAATCTACCTCATCATTTTTTCAGCGACACTCATAATGAAGAAGACAACAATCCTCAATCAGCAGCCGAACGCGCATCCGAAAAGTTTGAAGACCTTAGTGAATGACGGATAGCTGAAAGTAAACAAATCGAATGCTAGAAGTGCTTGTATCCGCACAGTAGATGTGAAAGACGACTTTTGTAAAATTAAAACATAAATTGATTGGTATCATTCAATAGAAACATCATGAACATGCGCTAAATGGCAAAAACAAGTTCATTTCATGTGTTATCGCCAGACGTCGTTCATCTTGATATGATATCCTTAACGAGAATCTAAATAATGCGCTAACTGGCGCATAGTAGCGCTAAGAAAATAAACTTTTAAGCCTGATATCCTCCTCGCAAAGATTCTAAAGTCAAAAAAAAAGAGTTCTCATCAGAATAGCCGAGACAACCCTTAACTTACAACCGGAATTGCAACTTATGGAGATAGCAACCTATTATTGAACTTTTGACGTCGCCGAACATTCTGCAGCACACTGTAATTTACAGGACAAAAATCTTAGATCGTTAAGAGATTAATCCTAAATCAGTAGCTTCATTTTCCCTGGATTTTTTTCGCAACATTTTTTTATTTCAAATTACTCGGCAAAGCTCTTTTCATTCACTTTCGTTACACATAGTATAAAGTGTGATTTTGACGAAATTAAAGGGTTCAAATTTCAAATAGCAAAATAGCAATTTCGACAGATCTGCTTCTGCGAATTCAAATGCGGAGGTATGCAGCGTAAATGGCTCGAAACATTAGTCTGCAATGGGGGGCAAGGAAGTATTAACGAACTCACAGCGCAGCGCCAGTTTGTAAGGTGCCGCTTCCGCGAGTTTGACGTCGAAGGTGAGTGACGTCGCGGACGTTGCAGTTGACGAATGCGAATTGAAAGTTTAGTTGAAGGAAATAAATGTATGGATCTCCTAAAAGTTGTATAGGACTCGTTGAGAGTTTCTTAGTGTTTCTGAACAACCAGAAAAAATATTAGTAAGTGAAAAGAATCGACAAATGAATGCCGCACGAATTGCATCAAAAAGAAGGTAAAGCTGAAAGGTCTACTACAGGTTTAATTGATCGCGACATCCTGAATTCAAGTGAAACGACTAAAAAAGTAGGCCGTCGAACCGACGAAATGCACCAAAGATTTCAGTGCCTGCTTCTGCACTGGACAACACAAAGTGACCAATCGTTCTTCACAATAACGCGCGGCCACACGTCGAACTACGGACACTAAAGTTGAACAAGGTCAGGTACGAAACTCTGCCTCAAGCATACCATCACACTCACCAGACCTCTCGCCGAACGACTATCAATTCATTAATCAGCTTGGCAAGTTACCGTGCAAGAAAGATTTCAGAAGCCAAATTGAGGACGAAATTACCTTCAACAACCTCATCGCCTACAGAAGCCCGTAATCTTACAGAACTGGTATAATTTGGTAGAAACGCGTCACTAATTTCCGAACAATTTATTAGTTGACACTTAATGATGACTTGAAAGACCGTATTCACGAATGTGTTCGTTCGCAAATAAATCAAATGTCACTCCTTGCAAGAAAAACAATTTAGGGAGTAAATGTATTGACAATACGTGCTCTCACCTCACTGCCAAAGCCAATAACAAAGTCACAATTATCTAACGAATTAACGACAAGTTCAAGAATTCAAAGCAACGGAGATAGTAATACAGGTGACCTCTTCGATATAAATAACATATTGTAAAACATAAGCTCTTAAGTAACTGCACGCTCCAATTCTCTCAAACGATAGCATGGGCGTGTTTCCATCAGGAAGCCTCACTAAGAATAAACCAATACCAGGATCCACTACCGTCCTGGTATCAAAGTCGAACGGTGGTAAATCTCCCTCTGATCCACAAGGGCTGAGAATGCCGGTGGTGGTGAGGACCTGGGGCAGACTTTGGCCAGGCTGACCTCGAGACTCCAGGGAACCATAATGGTTTAACCAGCAAATCTCTAAAAAGTGGAGATTATGCTGGAGCGCGCACAACCAGTGAGGACGGTCCATTCAAGCATCAAGTATCAAGTAGGGGAAGCAACTGTGGCAAATGACAAATAGTAAGGCGAAGCACAAGTGTCGTTCCTTGGATTCTTTCTAGGAATAGGTTTAACGAACCGACGTTAATTGTAATTCCTATCTAACGTGATATAAGAAACGGATGATAACAAGTAATGCGCTTTAAAACAAGCACCGCTTCCACTTCAAACGATTGCGGAAATTGAAACAACGATGATAAATCGGGATAGAAGTTCACATCCTGTAATTAATTGACAGGGCTACTTCGGATTAAGGGCTTTCCCTTGGAATTCAAACACGGCTGTGATTAACAGAAACTAAAACCAGGGCATTAGGGTTTCTTAGATCTCTGATGAATACTAAGCAGCAAAACAAGTCACTTTGTAGTGATGCGCTTGTACGATAAAGTGCATAAGCACGGGAATTCTTTTCAATCGCAGTACTGTCGGAGCCACAACTTCTAGAATTAAAACTAGAGCTAACTGGCTACAATTTTGCTATCTATTTCAAAAAATATTACGTTACAACGGTAATCGGTCAGAATCACAGACGAATACCATCCAGAAAAAAATGCGATTTTTTACTTAATGGAATCTTCCTCAACAAACATTCCTAAATCATCCATTAAATTGGAACAGCCTAAGATGAAACACGTACTGCATTGGAAATGATCGCCAATAATCCGCTAACGAAAGAACACACTTGAAATGGAATCAATAGTAAGTGGGAGAAGGGAGGTCATGTGGCGATTGCTGCGTTGTTGCGAAATATTTGGATGGCCCGTCTTCATTAAACGTATGGGCGCCAACATAATTGACACGTGCTGGTTTAGCCATTCAGGATCACCATACTATTACCTTTAAATCAGAAGGGTGGTGATTCCCGGCATTGGTTTACGCTTAGCTGGGCTACCCGATGAAAATGTCGGACTCCTTCTAGGCTTGGGAATGGGGGGTGAGAGAGGATGGAAAGAACACTCCGCTCTATATCACCGTTTGACACCTAGGACCACCTCCCTCACAAACAAAAAATTTTTTATTTTTTGCCATGTACGCCGCCGAAATATTGAAAAAAGAACCATTGAAAACCGCCGTATAGATAACACATCATCATGGAGAGCGTTGTATGAAAGAGATTTGCGATACTGATCTGAATTGCATGGTGCAGAAATGGGCGAGGTGGTGAAGCTGTGAACATCCATGTTAGATTCAGTACCGCGATGTTGGAGACGCGAATCCTTCAAGAAAAACTGAACGTAAACCGGTGTCAGCTACCGTGGGAGTTAATTAGAGAGATCAATCATAGGATGCTATCTATATTGTGCGGAAGTATTCAAGTGTGAAAATCGACCAATGTTTGAAAATATGGGAGAAAACGTTGATAAAGCATTTTTTAGGTTACTCTTTATAAAATCCAATGTATAATTCGGTGTAGGGTAAGAAAGCTCATATACCAAATCAATTGAGAGGCAGAAAGCGTATTGGTAATAGATACGGAGCAATAGTGCACACATGGTCACTGGTTCAACTCCACGACGGGTTAACCAATCCTTATAACCCTCAGGCGAATCGGTGCCATGCCCTTCTTGGCAACTTTCCCCATTCCAAAAAACTGGAGACGGCATGTGGTGAACACCTGAAAGCACCGTGGTAGAGCTATTCCAGTATCCCAAAGAGAATCTACTCGACCAGCTCTCACTGACATTGATGAATGAGACAGAATATTCAGATGGCAGATGAACTCATGCTCAAATTTGTAAGCCTTTGTGGATGACTAATGCGAAAATAAAGAATTGAGTGATGTGGTGGAATTAGCATAGTGTATGAAGTTGAAGCATTTAGATAAAATAGATGATACACAACCAATCAATTTCAAGAACTCTTGAAATATTCATCTACCGGCTTCACCAGGTGCGGGGTATGTACCCAAGTTCGCCATCGAAACTTCTTATTCTTACTTAGTCAGGTTGGCTCGTCATCCAGCACCAGCATTTCACCCATTCGTTTTATGGCTTCTCCTGAAACCTTGGAATACTGATCTTAGGGCGATTACATCTCTTCCTCTCATATAGGTACTGGCTGTTATGGTAAGACGGAGGTTTGCTGTCTTAGAGGATTATACATCAGGGACAGCAGCGATTCATGTCGCTGTGGCGATATCTGCGATTACTGGACCAAGTCTAATCGATGGCAAAGTGGGAAATCATGTAAGCTCACGATTTTTTTATCACACGACCCTTGTTTCCCCTAGGGCTAATTCGCTGCAGGTTCTCATACTTTGCTCTTTATTCGCATTCCGATTTTACTCTTGATTATTTTGTACTCCAGTTATCAATTCCCTCCCAACGGTTTACCGCCTCATCGTGGCTAAGAGGTGTTCCTGGGTGTCGGACTGCGGTGTACAGCGGGGGATTCGTCTCCCCGGCAGGGTCTCCCAAACTGAGAAGGAGTCCGACCTTTCCATCAGGAAGCCAAACAACGAGTAAACCAATACCAGGATCCACCACCGTCCTGCTATCAAAGTAGCATGGTGGTAAACACCCTCTGATCCACTAGGGCTGCTACTGCCTGTGGTGGTGAAGACCTGTGGCAGACTTTGGCCAGGCTGACCCCAGGATTCCAGGGAACCACCATGGCTAAACAAGCAAATCTCCGAAAAATGGTGATTTTGCTGGGGGCCCGCACAACTAGTGAGGACGGGCCGTTCAAGTTCAAGTATCGAGTATCAATTAAAGTCTGCTTTGTCTGTTCAATTATTCTCTCCAAAAATCGCTGTGCTAAGCACGCTATATATATAAATATATATATATATATATATATATATATATATATATATATATATATATATATATATGATGTTGCTTTTTTATTTGGAGCCTATTAGAATTATTTCACAGCAGGATACTATGTGAAATACAACGGTAATGATGCTGATATATTTGCAAAACTCCGGACCGTAGGGCGCTATTACCTTTTCCGGGGGCAAACTGCTCATTATATCAAATAATACAACATCTCAAAAAAAATAACAAAATACGCATATACAGGTTGATAGAAAATTTTTGTAAATCGTTGTTGACTGAGTTTTTCCTCAAAAAATATCGCTACAACAAAAGCGATACTTCTGGAGATAAATGAAGTAGAGGGAATGGTAGAAAATACTGGAGACATTCTGTTATAATCAAATTCGTTGTGTGTTGAAGAGGAATTGAGAAGAGATAGCTTTTCAGAAGAAATTACTACTTCTAAATAAATCTTAGACGTTTAAATGAAGATGAAGGAATAAGAATTGGGTGAGCGACGAAAGCAATCATAGGTTGTAGCGGTGCTAACCAGGCAATCCACTTACCATTTATCAGGGTCAAATCTTTTCCAAGCTCTTGATTCATTTATGAGCTCACACAAGATTGTCAGAGATCTTTTTTTGTGGTTGATTTTTTGGCGATATCGCCTTCTTCACAGCAACAGTGATCTTCGTATCTCTTCAATAAACGTCTTTGTGTTGCATTCCTGGTTGCCGTGAAATCACTAGGCGCAACATCAAGCTAGATCTTTTGTTTATCACGAAGATGAATCGTTTTCGTCAATCGAAAGATTTTTTGAATGGAAAAAATCAGCGACGGCGTGATAACATAATAAAGATAACAGCGAATAAAGTCATCATTTTGGTTAACTGGGGTGCAGCAGAACCCTCCTAAGGAAACATGCAACAGGAAGTTAGGTGGAGTTTGTTGCTCTGCTATTCAGTTGTCGTAATAGAGCTGGTTTCAACTTAATAGCGGATTCATCAGCACATCATAAATTTTAGCAAAGGAATAAAGCACTGGGTGAATCTTTTATACTTGATACTTGATATTTGAATGGGCCGTCCTCACTGGCTGTGTGGGCCCCAGCATAATCTCCATTTTTTGGAGATTTGCTGATTAAGCCACTGTGGTTCCCTGGAATCCCGAGGTCAGCCTTGCCAAAGTCTAACCCAGGTCTTCAACTCCACAGGCAGTAGCAGCCCTAGTGGATCAGAGGGAGATTTGCCACCATGCGACTTTGATACCAGGACGGTGATGTATCATTGTATTGGTTTACTCTCAGCTAGGCTTCCTGATGGAAACGCCGGACTCCTTCTCATCTTGGGAGACCCTGCCATGGGGACGAATCCCCCCCCCCGCTGTACATCGCAGTCCGACACCCAGGAACACCTCCCAGCCACGATGAGGCGGTAAACCGTTGGGAGGCGGTTAATCTTTTTGCAAATGTGATTGACATGTTGATATTCAACATAATTATTATTTATATTATCGAATTTCCCATGCTGTGATTACGCCAACATTTCTTTGGTTTGGTGCGTTGGTCATCGATAAAAAAAATTTCGGATTTGTTGTTAAAGGTAAGCTTGCATTTGTGATTTCTTTTCCTGTTAATGCTGGTGAATGCTGGTCATGCTGATTCTCCCTAGAATGCTAGGATGGCTCTGCTAGAGCGTTCCCAAATGCTCATCGCAGCTAGTTGCCTTCATTTGTGGTGCAGATTGAACTTTCCAGAAGATCCTAGAACCAGTTTACCAACCTCGGAGGAATAGGAAGATTGCGTTGCACGGGCATTGCTCGCACCAAAGATCATGCGTGTATTATTGCATAGCTCCTTTAACAACTTTGCTTCCTCTTAGAACCTTACTTCTTGTATGCTGCTTAGATTCCTTTATTAGCTTTCTTAAATGGCTTTCACTAATTTTTTTTCTACCACATTACTCAAAATTCGCGCTCCACGGGGGAAGCCATGTAGGTGTACATAAATGGAGAAGTTAACGTGAAAAAATAAAAGTCAGAGTAAACATGCGGCTTACGGAGTTTCGAAGCAGGATGAACAATTTCTCGAAGTTTTTCGGAGTTGCTACTGAAAGTCTGAGGCCAGAATTATCGTTATCAGATAAGCGAGAAGAGAACTTTGAAGTACTATCTAAGTCTACCATCAAGGATGTTGCCTGCCTTATACGGACAAGATATCGAGAGTCTTATGGATTGGAAAAAATTTTTCCTCCTTATGCAAGACAGGGGAGAACATTTTCTGTAACCAGATCTTGCGAGATGACAAGCGATAACATCAACAATATCAATGGTAAGAGTTCGCGAAGCTGCACACTAATAGGATTTGATTTTCTTAGGTGAGCAGATTCCACTGAGCCATTCCTGGACGCTACAGATTGCCTGAAGAATTGGCCGGATGTAGTCACTTGACGACCAACGAGACTTCGACGTAATCGGGCGGAATTTCCCCATATGGGGGTAAAGTAAAAAGGGCTCCATCCCTGTGTGGGTCCGCGCCGCTTCGTTGTTAAATACCGCTTTTTTGGAGCGGGAAGCAAGGCATGGTCTCAGTTCTGAATGCCCATTAGTCCAAAGTCGACTTAATGACGCAAATTCTGCGATGTTCCACTACTATATCTGCAATATTAATGTGCATTCCATTTTCGAATCATTGCTGTTCATTTGAGCAATCGGAAAATAATGGCAGTCTTCTGATTTAGTTTCTCCCCACCTATTTTTTTAGTAACAATTTTTTTTGCGAATAATGTGCTTTTTATGAACTATCGCAAAGATTATTTTATGAACTTTCAAGTGGCATGATTAATGCACAGAATATGTGTATTTTGGACCAATTATAGACATTCGAATTTCAGATGTCAAGTTGGCAAATGGCACCCTTCAAAAAACTTCTTTCCTGGGTGGGGAATCCACATGATGCGTGGGACACAACCGCAGAACTGAACGCTTGGCGGATGGCTTTGACGAGTCAAATGCAGATGTTGCTGCAGTCAGTTCGAAAACATCAGATGGAACTGTGACAGAACTGATGAAGACAGAGGTCTCTCTGCACCTCTGCGTTCCTGTTGAATGTATGATTTGTGTGATCGTCATCTAAAAATCTACCGTGATGACATGTTTTTCAGAAATTTTGCGTCAAGAAATTTCAAATCGCTTCGAATGTTTACTTTTACTTGATCGCACATACTTTGAAGCTCTGCGGAATCTTAACCGCAATTGACGTGTTCCACAAACGCATGTAACGGCTTCTGAGAAGTAGGTACGGACAGTAGGACCCGCAATTATTATAAAAGGAGATGAATTAGACTACACACACTGTATGTATCTTCATTTACCAAAGATGCAGTGAACGGCCTCAAATAGTCGTACCCCACTCTAGAGAACATTATTCTACAAGATCAATAATTATTATTCACATTCATTCGTCCTTTGTTTGTTTATGATTATTTGCTTGTTTAGACCTTCTAAGGCTGACGAAACCCTTTTTTACCCTTTAAAAAACAGTTGTTGATGAAGAAATCGAACATCAGAAAAATGTTTATAATTTAAAATTAAACGGCGTTCTATTGAAAAAGCATAGAGATGACGACGAACGTGTGTAACTGCTGAAATGTTGCACCATCAACGTTATAGTAAAGAAAGTTGTAAAATCTCTTTGAGCACCAACACACCTTTCGTAGTTCATTAAGCCCGACGTTAATAAAAAAAAATCACTGATGGTAATCTACCAGAAAGAGCTGCTTTTGTCTGGTGTTGAGCAGATTTAGAAATAACAGCAAATTCCATTCCCACGGTTTTTAGAGACTTCTGTTTTGCTTTTGTTGCCGATATTGTTGTTGTTCAAGCTTATCTAATGCACAACAAGGTGAAGTTCACTTTCAAAGCATTGAATTCGTGTCGTTTTCTTCATGAATTCGAACTTTGGCGTCCAACAACGGAGCAACTCGTCAAATCAAATCATGAGGACGGAGAAGCGCTTCTGAATGCACATTTCCCAGACTGTCGCAGTCGGGCCATTCTCCTTCAATAGTTGAGGTGCGTGGTTTAATATGGCTTAAATTACCAATGCTAAAATCTATGGAGTTGTGAGCCACTGATTTTCCCCCTATTTTTTTATAAGTATGCCTCTGCGTCGTGCTGGTTAAGCAACGAAACAGAATTCTAACTAGTGGATGGCATGAGATTGCCTTACCTGTCCAGTCTGTTCATGGTGGAAAGCATATGATTCGACTCCGGCGTGACCATAACCTCGAGATCCGAACAGGCGCTGTAGCATCGCGTACAGTACAGATCTCCGTCACTCTAGAATGCAACTATATTAAAGGGAACATTTTACGTCGGGAATCAGAAGGGCTCAGTGGACATCAAAAGGTCAGAGAAAGAAGGTCGTGGGAACTCAAGCGCTATGGCCAGGATCAAAACGACTGCTTTCATGTGCTAATTGAAAATGTTAAGCACTGGACTTTCATTCAAAACTAATAATTTGTGGTCTCACCTACCATACTCTCTTAAAATGACCCCACTAAACATAGCAAGTTCCATGTGCTCCTACAGTACTTTGAAAGCTTCTTATGACAATGTCCAGGGTAGGGGGCAGTACAAGGAATCAACGTCTCTCCGAAAGAAGGCACTTAGAACGAAGTCCAACACTAAAGTTCGGCTTTGATAAATCTCTGAGTGATGGGCCATACATTCAACTTCACCAACTTTCGACCCATCTGTGAATTAAGTTCGTATTGCTATCTAAACAGAGAACCCTGCCAACAATTTACTCGACCCAAGAGGGATTGAAGACTTGGTAACCTGAGGCGCAATATAGACCTAGCTACTGGTCTGTTGTTTTTCCAAAACACCTCTAACTGCTGTTTACATCATGTGCAGAAATTAAACGCACCTTAATGTCTTCACGCAGGAGCACTCCATTGTACTAGAACTCGTTTGAGAGCTGCATGTTCATACTGACCAACCTTCTTGACTGAGTAGCGAGCAACGAATGAACCAACCATATTTCCAATGTGTCATGGTTTGTCTATCTAGCTTATCCCGGTTTGTTTACAACCACCTTAATCGTTTAAATCTTAACATATATTTTCCTGAGACATCATATCTCATATACACCTTATCATAGATTATAGCCAACAGCAGTTTCAGAAATTATCACAATCTTAACAACAGTCGATGATGGCGAAGACAAACATTTCCTTCCTTTCACTTGAAAATATCTTTAGTAATCATAACGAAGGGTGCGTGGGGGCGCAGTTGTCGGAATCGCCCTGCAGTACACAGTGGAATAAATCCCCCACGCCGGTGGCCCACCAAAGCCTTCCATCCCTCCGGGGTCGGCATATTGGAACCAGACTTGTCTAGGAGGACAGCAACACTGGCTCGGTAGGCCACTCTGAGTCATTGTAAAGGACAGATATGCATCCAGTCACCTCCGAACGATGCTTAATGAAGTCGAATGTATGGCGCATCTTTCAGCGATTGATCAACGCCGAGAAGTTTTCATCCTTTAGCTCTAAAAATAGATGAGATGCTTACATTGAGAACCAAAACCAAATATCAAAGAGCCAAAGATGCAAAGAACGGCCTGAAATAGTCGTACCCTACTACTCTAGAGAACATTATTCTACATGGCATCTCCGTCACTACTCAGGATTTGCTCGAAAAGAGGAGGAAACTGAAGCTTGATCCTACTGCAACATATTTGACATGGCTAGTAATAAATGCCAGCTGCAGAATAGCTTTGCAGGAAGACCTACAATGGCACAAGCAGAGGAAACTACTGCAAGCAGCAGAAAAAGGAAGCAGTCTGAAAAAAATGTCGTCGGGACGTGTGTGATTATAATGTTCCGGTGTCAGCCCTGATGAACGAAGATGGGATTGTCAAAAGTTCCCGCCATGATATGGAATTAATAGCGGAAACGTTCTACACCAACCCTTTCCGTCCCACAATCCCTGTCCCGGACCCTAATATCCCCGCTGGAGAAAAACCACCTGGAATTCTTCCGTCGAAGGTCCGAGTTGCAATAGAAAGCATGAAAAAGAGGCACAGCTCCAGGACGAGACAATGTCACCGCCGATATCCTTAGAGCTGGAGGCCACGATTTATATGTACTTCTCGCAAATCATATGAGAGCCTACCTACAAAAGGGAAAAAAAATCACAGAACAGTGGAGGACGTCGCGTACGGTTATCCTGCTTAAGAAAGGAGACCAAAGGAGTCTTCGTATACTATCGTCCCATATGCTTGTTGAGTGTACTCTACAATCTCTTCACGAAGATTATCCTCTTGCGCATATCAGGGACATTGAATGCGGCGCGACCAGTCGAACAAGCAGGATTTCGGAAAGCATTTTGCTGTATGAACCACATCGAAACCGTGTCCAGCTTCATCGAAGTTTGTTGGGAATACCACCTACTTCTAGTCCTAACCTTTGTCGACTATGGAAAAGCGTTCGACAGTGTCGAAACGAATGCAATCCTATCCGCGCTCGTCGACCAAGGAGTGGGCCCGTCCTACATAAAAAACTCTGTGCGACTGTTATCGGAACTGCACTACGAAAATACAGCTTTTCCATCGACCTCTTACCATACCCATAGGAAAAGGGGTTCCACAGGGCGACACAGCATCGCCAAAGCTGTTCAGTGCCGCACTGCAGTGGATAATGAAGTCACTCGACTGGGATGAGGCATACGTATTGATGGAAAATTCCTATCAAACCTTCGTTTTGCCGACGACATTATCATCTTCTCAAGAAATAATAGTGAAGCAGAGACGATGATCAACGAGCTCAACGAAGCGGGGAAAAAAACATTGGACTTCGCATAAATCGAAAGAAGACCCAGTTCATGAGAAACCAATTGTGCGAAGGCGGAAAAATTGAATTGGATGGCTCTCTCATTGTAGAGACCACCTCGTACGTGTACCTTGGGCGATCAATGAACATGGAAAACAACATGATGCAGGAAATAGATAGAAGAAGGGGAGCACCTTGGGCCGCATTCGGGCCTCTCAAAGAAAGCCACCGACCAACTGAAGGGCCCGAAAATCCGCGCTCATCTCTTCGATTCTACGGTCTTCCCTAGCGCTCTGTTATGCTGCGGGGACATGGGTTGATACTTTAGCTACGTCAAGAATGCTTCGCACTACTCATAGAGCGCTTGAGCGATGTCTTCTGAAATATAACCGGCACTCACAATATCTAGCCGTAATACGAAGCTCTGACCTTCGAAATCTGTCACATCTTCAAGATCCAGGAGATTATATATCGATAGCGAAACATAGATGGGCCGGTCACATCATGAGAAGAACGGACGACAGATGGACGAAAAGAACAGTAGAATGAGCTCCAAGAGAATGCAAGCGGCCCCCAGGGCGACCACCTACACGTTGGGCGGACGTGTTCGTAAACAAAGTTGATCAGCTGTACCCGCAGCTGCAGTTGTGTTTACAGATCACGGTACGAGACTCGCACGCGCTACCATGCTCGAACAAGACCACCACCATGGACTACGATTGCGAGAGAAAGGAACGAATGGCATTTGTGCTGGGGTCCGCACAGCTCGTGAAGACGGACCGTCCAAGTATCCAAGTAAGTATTCTATATGGTCAATAATTATTATTCACATTCGTTCGTTCTTTGTTTGTTTTTGATTATTTGCTGGTTTAGACTTTCTAGAGCCGACGAGACACTTTTTGCCTTTGAAAAAATCGTCGTTGATTAGGACATCAATTACCAAAAAGTATTCATAATTTAGAACTAAACGACGTTGAGTTGAAGAAGCATGGTGATGACGACAAACGTGTTTAATTGCTGAAATGTTGCACCATCAACATTGCTGTAAAGGAGAGTTATAACATCTCGTTGAACCCTAGTACTCATATCGTAGCTCATTGAGCTCGACATTAATAAAAAAAAATCACTGATGGTAATCTACCAGAAAGACCTGCCTTTGTCTAGCGTTGAGTTGACTTAAAAATAGTGGCCAAGTTTGTTGGCACGAATGTTGGAGAGACATTTTCCAAATTTTATTGCCCACATTGTTTTTGCACACTTTTGAAAGCTTATCTTGTGCTTAACTAGGTAAACTTCATTCTCAAAGCATTAAATTCACATGTTTCTCTTCATGAGTTCGAACTTTGACGTTCAACAACGAAACAATCCGTCAAATCAAATCACGAAGACGGAGAAGCTTTTCAGAACGCACATTTCCCGGATTGTTGCAGTCGGACCATTTTCCGTCAAGATTTGAGATGCCTGATTTAATATGGCCTAAATTACTAAGTCTCGTCAATTGAGTAGTGAGTAACTGATTTTTGCTCATTTTTGGCAAACATGTCTGTGTGACGTACTGGTTAAGCAACACAACATGTTTTGGTAAATCCCAGCATTCAAACTAGAGAGTGGAGTGAATTGATCTGACCTGTCCAATCCGTTCACGGTGAAAAAGTACACGATTCGTCTGCCCGTGAGCATAACCCCGAGATCCGAACATGCGCCATAGGATCGGATACAGTGGGCTTTAAGACGAACGCGATGAAACGCTACTCAAATAAACCTGTTTATCATCCGGTGTTAGCTCATCAGTGAAGCAAACATATTGGCTAGTGATGAAAATGTCAAAGGAAAGTCGTTCTTTAAAAAACTGATTCTCTATGTGCTAGGTAATACGATACCGACTTCTGCGGGATTTACTGTCTGTTGAAAAACAAATTATTTTCAACGAGCAGCCACTGTAGTTGGCAACCTTCCCGTAAAGAGCACCTTCGGGTGTTTGTCTCATCTAGGTGGTATTCCCATGAAGAAGATTCGGCTCGATACGATGAAGAACACACCACATGGAGAGAAGGAACGACTGTGGTTCGAATCGTCGTCTCTGTGGAAGACGAAGAAGTCGAATTATTAGCCGAACTAAACCCTTTTTTCAATCCCGCGTTAGCTTATCAATGACAGAATGCATATTGAATCATGAGTAATTGTCGAGGCAGTGGAAGTAAGACAAGAATGAGCCTCGTGATCGTATGGATGTGAGCAGCTGTGCAGAACTCTTTTTCGAAACCTTGTTTGCTCATGTCGTCATCGTTCATTCAGTTTTCTATTAACCCCTTAAGGAAGACTGGAGTAAACGGATCGACCCGAGAGACAATTAGCAGATTAAACAACGTATGTAAAATGTAGGACTTTTATAAAACAACGTGTGTGCCGGCTTTTAGTCAGGTATTAAGAGTATACTCTGATAAATTCGTGTTAAAAGCTAAGCTAATGTTCCGATTTTCACATCCAATTTTATTACGTTCAAGTGTTGTGCGATTCTTCACCAACACAACAGCTTGTTGGATTTTGCTAGCGAGAAAAATCCAGACGACATATCCTAACTTCATGTGGAGGGGAACAGGGATTTAGCATTTTTAAGAGTTCTTAGTGCACTTGGTGAAAGGTTTAACCCATTGCTATTCCCTAACACAGTAAGTGTTTCATCTTACCTTGTGGAACAACCACCATAGTTTTGTAATTGGCCAAATTTCGAAGGGTTTCCAACTTCTGAGGCTTCAGAGAGTTCTTGTGCTACTATACTGCTTTTTATATATTCCTTTGCCATTTCTCTGCATAAATTCGAAACTTAGATGTAGACAGTGATCGCATGTGGCTCAAACGATACCTCGTTGGCGTGTTAACTCGAGTGTTTCTTTTGTCAAGTGCCCACAAGTTATTTTCAAACTTAGCTTCTTTAATAATTTCGAACTTGTTGGGGAAAGTGTCTCGAATTCGTTGTCTGTATTTTCGATAACGGCATTATTCCAAAAGCCGATTAATGTTTCGCAATTTACGATGGTTTTCTGACATTCCTGTCCTCAGTGCTGCGACTTTCTTTCTTTTTTTGTAGAAACAGATGCTTGCGAAAATGAAACTATGAGTCCACCGTGTGCCAATCTTTGGGATAGCGTTGATATCGGTTAGGCAAAACCACCAATTTGCTACGAAGTAATCAATTTCGTAGTACCATAGAAGTTTCTGAGGACCAGATCTATTATTCTTCATCGGTTCGATTTAACGATATGGGGGCAGAAGTGTCGACACGAGGGATAGAAGTGGTGCAGGTTGCCCCTAAATTGCGTCAAGTACTCCTCTACCATACAAAGGCAACAAAACCAAGGACTTCAACCGTAATATTATTTAATGGAGATATTCATAATTTACAGATAGAGCACCCGACTACTACACTGATAGTGTACAATTTCGTGTCCACCACCACACCATGCGGGTCCTTCGTTTCGCCTATCTCTCAGCTAGTTCTATCGATCAGGGCCATCAGCATTCACCCGTCAACGAGATTGGTCTGGGGAGCACATATCGGCATTGAACCTAGTTAAGCTGAGGCAATAGTTGAAATCACAATGTTTTGCCTTTTAAGGACCCGCATGGTGAGGTGGTGAACGCGTTACTCCCCGGAAAGGACAATAGCGCGTTCGTTCCCCACCGCAAACACCTGCGGTCCGGAGTTTTGCAAATATCTCAGCAATCTTGTGGTTGTATTTCGTGTAATAACCTGCCATAAAAGGTACAGAAGGCAGAAAATAAAAGGCAAAACACTGTACAAGTTCACACAGAAAACACTTATGTACTGTCGGCAGAAGTGGAAGCTAACTGCCCATTTACTGCTTGAGTGAAATTATATCTCGTAATAGAAGGACAGTGCGAGCCATAATCTATCGGAAGCGGAGGGTGCATCTACTTCAAATGAAACACACTTGATATTTGGTGCCGGCTGTAGTTTATTGTTTGTGGACACTGTAGACATTACTCCCTATCTCAGTACTCTACCATTTACAGATATAGATTTGGGATGTGAAGTAATAATACCTCTACACGCTAGGTTACGTATAAAGATCGCTAGTTTTTTAAAAAACCTGTATACGCCTGCGGTTTATTGTTCTTTACTCCTTAATTCGTCAAGTTTTGCAGGAGAACCAGTTGACATATTTTTATGTTGTTATTGTTAACCTCTCTATACTAATACTCTTGTTTCGCCATACAAAATCTTAACTACACTAGTTCGAGGTTCTATAAGTTCGCCCTGTAATCCCTATGTATTAATTCACTATCCACGATATTTATGAGGGGTACAACTCAACGATGAAGACCAATCGATGTAGTAAAAGCTCCAAAACGAATGTTCAGGTTTTTTGGACCAGTTGAAACGTCTAAGCAACAACGTCGATGACGAGGGGCGAGCTCTTCTTAACTAATCGTTGTAGTTTTCGAATTTATTCGGATATTTAATAATAGGGTTAACAAATTTCCCTTGCGAACGAAATTTTTAGATGATACTAAAACTTGGTCTTTTCAGGAAGCTTATTTTCAAAATTCTTGGGAATGGAATTTTTTAGGCTCTGTTGTTATTTGTTGTTAGATGCTGTTCGTTGGAGTGGTTTGTTTCAATAACTTGTGAATGGAGTAATTACTACTGGTTGCTTCTAGGAGCACTGGTTTTGTAAAATTTTTTGTGAATGGAAACTTCGTTCAGAACGAGTTTTTTTTTGTGAAAACATTCCTTTAACGAGGGTTTATAGGTTTCGTTTGTATTTGTTGTCTACTAGGTTGCCTATGGACAAAGTGCCGTTAGCATTTTTTTGTCATATTTTACAACATGTCGTGACGAGGAAGAACTTTTGGTGGTTTAAAATCCGTGGGACTCTTTCCTCATTTTTCAAATAAACCTATCTCAATTTTTTTTACATGATTACACTGCCACAAGGTTGGCATAAACTTTCATTCGCTCAACGTTTCCGCGCCCTCCCCTTCCTCAGCGCCGCTTTGATCCCAGTCGATTGACCACAGTTCTGCTCTTATCAGATGTGATAGCATCAAATCCAATCTAGTGGAACACCAGCGAAATGAAGCAACTCCACTCGGCAGTGAACTGAACAGACTTTGATCGATTGTCGCCTCCAATGTGATCTACATTGGGTGGCTAATGCGCCCTTCAGCACTTCATTTGTTGTCACGTAGCGTGGCAAGCAATATCTTAGAAACCGACTTTCATTAAACGTAGACAACAATACTCAGTAATTTCCCTGTATGACACCGAGATGAAAGGACGCTAATCTAGCAAAGAACGGTGGCTAGGAAGGGGGACACTGGCCCCTCCTATCAACGACGTCGAGCAGGTATTCTGTGGTAGCTCAGATATTGCTCGTTAATAACAACAATTGTAACAGCAGCGAATTTTTCAAGGAAAGCCATAATATTTATTATGGCTCAGCAAAGCAGAGTTAAAGATGAGTGGAGCATTAGATGAGGAGAAACGGGTTCTCTACTACATCGCATGGCAATCCATACTCAGTGTTGTGGTGCCTCTAGATTGAGAAGTTCTAGACGGTTATGAAACCGATCGATGCAAGCGATCGCGATGTATCTATGGTAAATGTCGATAGCCAGCGGCGCAAAGTTACTATCAATCAGTCGATAATAACCGTGGTCCTCTACAGATGGATGTGGTATGGTACAGCGTTAAAACAAAAGGATAAAGCTTTCGACGTTTATCAATCCTTGAGAGATGCGCCATTTATTCGAGTTCACTAAGCATCGTTAGAAGATGATTGAATATATACCCTGCCTATACAATGTGCGATGGCCTACCGATGTATCGAGTTAGTAATCCTATTCTTCCAGAAAGATCTGGTACCTGTTTGCTGACCCAGGAGAGAGGGAACGTTTGGTGAGCCTGGGGTATGGGATCGAACACATTCGTACTGCAGTGCACCTCTAACCACTGCGCTACACAAGCCCCAATTTTCCTTAGATGCTCTAAAAACAGATGAGATGCTTACATTGAGGGTCTCGAGTGGTGCACTGGCTGACACGTGAGCTCTCGGAAGGGGTAATCGCCAGTTCGAATCTGGCCTGGGGTCTGGGTTTTGCCAATATTTCAGCATCGGTGTAGTTGTACTTCACGTAATCTTATGCCACGAAAAAATAATGGGCACTGAACAGAAAGTTATTGTGATTCTGACTATAGCCTCAGCATAACTGGGTTCAACGCCGATTTGTCTTTCCCAGATCGTTCCCGGTGATGGGTGTTTGCTAGTGGTATTGATAGATTAATTAGATTAGGGCGCATGTGGCACAGTGGTCGGAGGCGCCCTGGAACACAAACGTGGAATCGATGCCCGTGCACATGGCCCACCAAGCCTTTCATCCTTCCGGGGTCGGCATATTGGTACCAGGCTTGTCTGCGAGGATAGCAACACTGACCTGATACGAGCCACTGTGAGTCGTTGTAAAGGCCACACATGCATCCAACGTCCTCCAAACGATGCTTAATGAAGTAGAATGCATGGCGCATCCTTCAGGGATTGGTCGACGTCGAGAGCTTTATCGCTTTTTTTTATTCTACTGTTAAATTAAAAAACTGGTTGAGAGAAAGGCAAAGCAAATGCCGCAGTGGTGCTGTGACTAACACGTGTGCACACGGAAAGGGTAATCGTTGGTTCGAAATGCACAGGAGCTTCCGAGTTTTGCCCATAACTCAGCATCATTGTGCTTACATTGACTTTTTTCAGTAAATTCTGTAATGGTTTTGTTTGTATTTGTTTCCATAGAAGTGTTCAATTCATTGTCGTCATCCGTGAGCTCTCTCATGTTTAATGTCGAATTCATAGCGACAAAATTTTTGAAACTAATGTCGCACTGTTCATTCGTTAACACTTCAAGGCCAATGTCTCATAAAGGTTCCGAGGCGTTTGCGCTACCTACGACCGAGTTTGAAACTGTTAGATTTGTCCAAAACGCTATTTTCACATTTCATATCCTAGATTATAAACTTTGCCAACAACACAATTTAAGTTGTAATTCAATTTTACTAAATGAAGATGCACAAAGCTATGTTTGCAATATCACGTAATAATACAGTATTCGAAAAAAAATGCTACTAAAAACGTATGCAAGGAAAGTTTATTATAACACCGATACCGATTTCTGAAAAACAACACTGGTGGCTACTTTCTCTACAAAAATGCTGAGAAAAAGTCGGAAATCAAGCTAAGATATTAGCATTCTTCGTGTTCTTCTACAGCGACGATCTGTACCTACAATGCACGTACACTTGCATACCAGTGCTCGATAGAAGACTTGATAATGCAAACGGGAAAAATAAGGTACGACGTCATCGGCCTGGCCGAGACGAGGCGACACCACCTATTCAACGCCGTCTATAATACCGGAGCAGAACTGTTTCTCGGAACATGCGACAGTAGAGGAGGCGGCGGCGTCAGCGTTCTCGTCAACACGAGTTTGTCCATAAACATTGATTCATTCGAACAACTAACAACCCGAATCGGACGTTTACGATTAAAAAAAATGTGGATCAATACCGGCATTGACAATCTTCGTCGGTTACGCACCGACGTCAAACACGAAGAAGAAGTCGAAGCGTTCTATATGAACTTGGAGAAGTTCTACAGAGAAGACCGTACATTCTTCAAAGTCACCATTGGAGATTTTAACGCCAAGATTGGACCGAGAAGAAGGTCTGAAGAACGTCACATTGGGACCCATGCATTAGAATGGAACGAACAGGGTCAGCGGCTATCTGAGTTTATCATGGCGACCAAGACCAACCCTGGTAACTCGCAATTCCAGAAACCCCACCCTCAACGCTGGACGTGGGAGTCTCCCAGTGGAGAGTACCATAACGAAATAGACCACATCATACTAAATAGAAGGTTTTGCCTAACAGATGTCGCTGTTATCCCAAAATTCTATACGGGATCAGACCCCCGTCTCCTTCGTACAAGATTCTATTTCTCGCGGAAAGGAGAAAAATTCGCTAAAATCAAAAACCGAAGTCCCAGAACCGCCACACACTGGGACATATTCAGTTCAATAGTCGGCTATTGGAAAGATGTCGTTGTCGATAACATTGACGAGGAATAAGATCGGCTCATTCAACATCTTCACTTTAGCGCTATGAAAGCTGAGAGTTCGAAAGTCACCAAGAGACATCTGTCTCCAGAAAATACTCGAGCTGACACGCCAGCGCGGAATCGCACGAGCTGCAAGAAACTGCGAACTAACGTCCTAACTTGCAAGCAATACAGATAGGCGATAAAAGAAGATCTTAAAGAGAGAAGAGCAGCTGTAATGGTTTAAGCAACAGAGGCTGGGAAAAGCATTCGCAAAGCACACCGAAGCTTCGCCAATTACATGACCAAGATGATTGAACTCCGACGCCCAGACGAAACAGTTATAGCGTCCAGAAAGCAATGGAGAAAACCATTCACGATTACTACTCAGATCTCTTCGATAGCCCCGCAGCTCCCGTCATATGAAATAAAGGAGGATGTATATGTTGTACCACAGCTTCTCCCTTCCGAAATCCGACATGCCATTTCGTCGGTGAAAAATCGAACAGCACCAGGTCGGGACAGGATAAAAATCAGAACACCTGAAGAACCTTCCGCCAGTCCTCGTAAACACACTGGCTCGGCTCTTCACACGTTACCTGTCTGAATGCAAGGTCGCTACTCAGTGGAAGACCAGCAAGACGTGTTATTGTTCAAGAAGGGTGACCTACACGATATCAGCAACTATCGCCCAATCTGCTTGCTGTATGTCGCCTACAAACTTTTCACTCGAGTCATCCTGAACAGAAATGAAAGAGTACTGGACGAAGGACAGCCATGTGAGCAAGCCGGGCTTCGAAAAGGTTTTAGTACGATGGACCACATCCACATAATAACAAGACTCATTGAAGTATCGCGAGTGTACAAAAGACTGCTCTGTCTCACTTTCAACGATTTACAGAAGGCCTTTGATTCATTTGAGATAGAAGCAGTCATGGAAGCCATTGGTAGTCAAGAAGTCCCTACTCAGCACATGAAGATTCTTCGTGAGCTGTACAAAAAATTTCACAACCAAAATTTCACCATTCTACAACGATATTAACATCGACGTCAAAGGAGGGGTTCGGGAAGGCGATACCATCTCGCCAAAATTATTTACCACCACCCTACAGAACGTCATGCGAACACTGGAATGGGATAATATGAGAGTGAAAATCTATGGTCGGGCAGTTACATCATCTTCGGTTTGCTGATGACATCGTCCTTATAACACCAAACATTGGCCAAGCAAAACGTATGCTTGCCGACTTTGATAAAGCTTGTGGAGAGATTGGTCTTCGACTAAATCTCACGAAAACGATGTCCATGAAGAACGGATTGGTTTCTTATGCCCCACTCATGCTCAACAGAACGATTATCCCCGAATGCTCCAGTTCTGCCTATCTAGGTCGGGAAATCAAAAATGATGAACGACTTAGTTCGAGAGCTGAGCAGAAGAGAACGAGCGGCTAGGGGTGAGCTTTCAAGAGCATCGAGGATGTAGTAAAGAGAACAAAGAACACCCGACTCCGTGCCCACCTTTTCGGCTCAACGGTACTTCCTGCCCTAACGATGCGTCAGAAACATGGTCGCTGCGTAAGCAGGATGAAAGATCACTCAGCGTTACCGAACGCGCAGTCGGAAAAGGACGATACTAGGAGTATCCCGTTTCACACAAGTAAAGGGATGGGATCCGAAGCTCCCGACCTACGTCAACGATGAAAAAATCAAAGATGCCGTTCTGTACGCCAAACAATCGAAGATAAGGTGGGCCGGACACGTAATGCGTATGAATGACAACTGATGGACAAGAGCCGTTAGTGACTGGATTCCTCGGGATTTCAAACGTACTGCAGGAAGACCACCGACCCGACGGTCAGAGTTCTTCACGAAGAGCCTAGAAAGAAAAGATATTATGCTCGACGAGTCCCTAGAGCTAACAGAACCCACTGGGCTACTCTTGCACGCAACATGGGAAAAATGTAAGATTTGCTGGCGCCCGCTCGAGTCACCCGACGATCAACTGGGACTACAGGTGATACAGGTGATACCTGTTCTTCTAACATGTTTATAATGTCACATAGTAAAGTGTGAGTAAGGCAGTGGTAGTGATGCCGTCCAGTAAGAGCAAGACGCCGATTCGAGCAGGCTTAGGACCAAAGAACCCTACCATCTATCCGAGGTGAAAAAAGTAAGGTCTGTACTCTTGGTTTTTTTTTCGCCAGTTTTATACCTGTGCAACATCTGTGTTCCGCTCGCTACTTACTAGTATTTTGTTTGATTTGGTAATACCGACTTGTTTTATAAATATGAATTCATTTAGCAGCAATGCGTAGGAACAATAAATATTAGGTTTCCAGACATGCAATCTATTGAATATACCACCTCACTTGTATCATGTGTTGTCCCCTTGATTGTCGAGTGATTCGAGCTACCGCAAGTAAATCTTCTAATTTCCGCTTTTAAGTGCACGAGTTGCCCAGTGGATTCTGTTCCTTCTAAGGACTCGCCAAGAAACGCATCCTTCTTTAGGGTTTTGGCAAAAACTCTGACAATCGGGTCAGTAGTCTTCATAGAGCACATTTGACATCCTGAAGAATCCAGCCACCAACGGCTCCTGTGCATGGGTTGTCGTTCATGCGCATTACGTGACTGGACGTCCTTATATTCGACAGTATGGCGTGTAGAACGGCATCTTTGACTTCGTTGTGTGGCACGAGATACTTCCATCGTCTTTTCGACTGCGCGTTCAATAACGCTGAGTGATCTTTCATCCTTCTTACGCAGTGACCAGGTTTCCGATGCATACATTAAGGCAGGAAGTACCGTTAAGTCGAAAAGGAGGGCACGGAGTTGGGTGTTCTTTGCTCTCTTCACTACATGCTAAGCTCCCCATGCCGCTCGTTTCCTTCTGCTTAAGTCTGGAGATAAGACGTGCATCATATTGATTTCCCGGCCTAGATATGCGTAACTGGAACATTCAGAGATATTCATTCCGTTGAGCGCGAATACGAGACCAATACTTTCCTCATGAACGTCGTTTTTATGAGGTTTAGTCGAGGACCAATATTACCACACGCGTTACCAGAGTCGGCAAGAATTCGTTTTCTGTTGTGTTGTAAGAACAATGTCATTAGCAAAGCGAAGGTGGTGTAGTTGCTAACCATCGATCTTCACTCCCATAGTGTCCCACTCCAGTGTTCGCATGACATTTTCTCGGGTGGCGGTGTCGCCTTGCCTAACCCGTCTTTTCATGTCGATGTTAATATACTTGTTGAACGTGATATTTTGAGCGATAGTTACCCATATCGTGGAAGTTACCCTTTTTGAACAAAATCACAGTCTTGCAGGGCTTCCACTAAGTAGGTACCTTGCATTCAGACAGGTAGCATGTGAAGAGCCAAACCATTGCATTTGTGAGGACTAGTGGAAGACGATTCAGGTGTGCAGACCTTGCATAGCCCGGACCTAATGCATTTCGATCTCTCACCAACGAAACAGCATGCCGGATTTCGGAAGGGAGAACCGGTGGTGAGTCATCCTCTTTTATTTCATATGGGTGCAAGAAGAGCTGGCTATGGAAGAGACCTGGGTAGTAATCGTGAATGATCTTTTTCATTGCTTTTTCTGGACACTGTAACTGTCTCGTCTGGGCGTCGGAGTTCAATCATCTTGGTCATGTAATTGGCGAAGCTTCGGTGTGCTTTGCGAATGCTTTTCCCAGCCTCTGTTGCTTAAACCATAACTACTCTTCTCCCTTTAAGATCTTCTTTTTATCACCTGTCTGCATTGGTATGGAGGTTCAGAAGTCAGTTCGCGGTTGCCTGCAGCTCAGTGCGATTCCACGCTGGTGTATGAGCTCCAGTGTTTCTGGAGGCAGACGTCTCTTGGTGACTTTCGAGCTCTCAGCTGTCAAGGTGCTAAAGTGAAAAATGTTGAATGAGCCAAACGTATTCATTGTAGATGTCATCGAGAACGGCATCTTCCCAAAAATCTTTCTAATGGACTGAATAAATCCCAGTTTTTTTGTAGTTTTAGGACCTTGTTTTTTGAAGTTAGCAGCTTTTTTTCTCCTTTCCGCGAAAAATATCTTGCCCGAAGAAGGCGGTGGTCTTATCCGGTGTAGAGTTCTGCGACAAACGCGAAGTCGGTTGGGCAAAAACCTTCGATTTTCTCTGACGTGGTCTATTTCGTCATGGTGCTCTCCACTGGGAGACTTCCACGCGCAGCGCTGACAGTGGGGCTTCTGGAATTGCGAGTTACCATGAATGGTCCTGATCGTCGTCATAACCTCATATAGCAGCTCACTATGCTCGTTTCATTCTAGTCCGTGGGTCCCAATGTGACGTTCTTCAGACGTTCTTCTTGGCTCAGTCTTAGCATTAAAATCTCCAGTGATGACCTTGAAGAATGTATGGTCTTCTCTGTAGAACTTCTCCAGGTCCATGTAGATTGTTGCGACTTCTTCTTCGTTAGTTTTATGTCGGTGCGTAAACAACTAGGATTGTCAACACCGATTTTGGTGCACATATCCCCAACCGTAAATTTTCGATTGGAGCTGTTAGTTGTTCTGTTGGATCAATGTCCATGGAAAAACTCGTGTTTGCGAGAACTCCAACGCAGTCCACTCCTCTACTGCCTCGTATTCCGAAGAAGAGTTCTTCTCCGGTGTCATACCACGGCGTTGATTTGGTAGCGTCGTCTCGTCTCGGCTAGGCTGATAATGCCGTGCCTTATCTTTCTTGCTTGTACGATCAAGTCTTGTATGGAGGACTCGGATGCAAGTGTGCGTGCATTGTGGGTGCAGATCATCACCTTAGTTCTTTGCGGTTTAGGCAGCTTAGAATGGCTCTGAGATTTTAGCACCTTCTCCATACTCGTCGAACCCAGCGCTGCCGAATCGTGGGCTCTTTCGGGGTCAAGGAAATGAGGGGGCGTTTCTTCTACGGTGTTTACCTTTTTGACACACACGCATAGTTTGCTGAACTCTTAAGGCGAGTGCTGGGTATGCTCAGGGTAGTTTGCTCTTCTCTCCAGAGTAGATATGGAGTTTATTCGTTGGAGGCGATTCGTAACCTTCTCCAATACACTTCAATGTCACTTGATTGTAGGCTTATGGCCGTACTGGCTGCTAGAACACAATTTGCATAAATTAGGAGCACATCTATGCACGTATACACGAATAACCCATTGTAAATAAAGAAAGTATGTGATAAATTGGGGCAGCAGAAGCACAGAGTCCATTCCTTGGATATGCTTGCATCTAAAAGAAGCGAAGGTCGCTTATGCTCCGCTACTAACCTTCTGTCCTCCTCCTGGGGAGCGCCACTGTGCCTCGCAACTAACCGGTATGGTATCCCTTTATGAAGGGAATCCGTGGTCTCCTTGATAGAGCGACTACATGGTATAAATAAGAAAGATAAAGGGTAAAGCTCTCGACATTGATCAGTCGCTGAGGATGCGCCAGCCATTAGGCTTTATTAAGCATCATTGGAAGTGATTGAATTCGTATGTGGCCTTTACAATGACTCCAGCTGGCCTACCGATGTATCGAGTCATTGTTGCTATCCACTCAGACAAGTCTGGTACCAATTTGCCGACCCTCGAGGGTGGAAGTCTTGGTGAGCCTGGGACGTGGAGATCAATCCCATGTGTAATGCAGGGCTCCTTCAACTACTGCGCTACACGCGTCTCCCACTACAGAATGAATACAAGCCTAAGTTATAGTAGTTTCTTGTTATGTAACATTGTCCTCCCTCGTACTCGATCTGCAACCAAGGTCATGAAAATCGGATCAGCTCGAAGACAAGACAATATCACGAGATTTAGCTATGAGCTCAAGGTCAGGAAATACTCGTACTTCTCGAAGTCCTTATTTGACAGATCCTCAGAGGGAATGTTTCCTAAATCAGTTCAAAACCTTGTGAATATCTCGGCTTGAGATTTCCTTTGTCGAGTTCTTACAATTGGGAAGCAAATTGATCTTTACTTAATGTTTGCGTAGTCCCGTTCTCGCTCATCATCTGGAGTGCATCTTTCTAAAAGGGAAGCAGATATTCCTTTGCTACATTTGAACTCCTAGATTTCTTGGTCCCGCTATAATAAAAATTTTTACCTCAATCCAAACCAAATAGCAGGTTCCCAATATATCTTTGGGATTCTTTTTTTCTTTTAATATTTTGAGGCCGTCCTCATTTCTATAAGACGGAGGATTCTGTTCAAATGAGTTGACGCTCCCGTTCCAGTCGGTAAAGACGTGTTTACTTAACTAAAGTTATTATTACTGAACTACTCCGACGTCCAGCATTGTGGAGGGCCCCCCAGAATTGTAAACGTCTTGTCATAAATGGGTCGCTTTGGTCACTCAGATAGACTTTCATTTGTTGATTTACTAAGCTCCGTAGCTATCAATGTGAAATCATTCAAATTTTTTCCAACATGGTAACTTGATCACAATCTTATCGTGACCCGCTCAGCACTGAATTGTAGTTTTCAATCACGACTGCCCGATTTCTATCGTTGACTGTTTTTTTCTCTAGTTCGATGACGTCTACTTACTTTTCATGGCCTGCGTCGTCATGCTTGCTACGGTCGTTTCCGATGAAGGCATGCGCGCATTAGTAGCAGTAAACATCGATAGTTCTTAGAAGATGCATAGCTCTATCAAAAGCATTGTACTCAATGGATCTGTCGTTTGCTGCTCAATGGATCTGTCGTTTGCGCTGGCTATGCCTAAAAGTGGAGTGCCCTGACTTCCTGCCAAAGTAGAGAGAAGTTTAGTATTGCACCACTCGTTCTATGTCGATGTAAAAAACTAGATAAGCAGCATAGAATACAGTTTTTTAAAAAGCTGAAGGATCGTGTGAACATGCT
This sequence comes from Angiostrongylus vasorum, assembly GCA_018806985.1. NCBI lineage: Eukaryota > Metazoa > Nematoda > Chromadorea > Rhabditida > Metastrongylidae > Angiostrongylus > Angiostrongylus vasorum. Next base: position 74,751 of record JADANN010000303.1, read on the forward strand.
GGAAACCACAACGAAACACTAGCTAGCACGGTTGAAGTGCCATGTATGTTCCTTTCAGTGCTGTTGGTAAGAATATGCTAGAATCCAGTATCGTAACTACTATTTCAAACAGGAGGATGTGTAATTGCGAAATCTAAATGAGTTTTCCCCTTTTTAAAGGGACCACTCAAATAGACGTCCAAAGTATTGCGAACTACTCTCGGAGCGCTGGAACGACGTTTTTGTTATATAACCGTAACACACCATATCTAGCCGGAATTCGAATCTCTGATATTCGATACCTATCCCGTTTTCGAGATGCAGGATAACACACATCGATAGTGAAACACAGATGTGCAGGTCATATGGTTAGAAAAACAGCATAAATGGACGAAAAGAACTGCAAAATGGATTCCACGAGCATGTAGACGTCCTCTAGGACAAATACTTACATGTTGGGCGGACGTATTCAATGGATTCCACGAGCATGTAGACGTCCTCTAGGACAAATACTTACATGTTGGGCGGACGTATTCGTAGCTCAAGTCGAACAACTATACTCGCAGTTGCAGTTGTTTTACAGATCACGGTTTGAGACTCGTACTCGCCAACATGCTAGAATCAAAACACCACCATTGCCGACGGCTGCGTGGCAATGAGAGAGATGGAAAATCTGCTGGGGTCGGCATAACTCGTGAACATGGGCCGTCCAAGTGTCCAGATATGTACATTGAAATCTCTTGACTCTGAACAACGCATAAGGGATACGCCGCGTATTGAACTTTATTAAGTAAACTTAGAGGTTACTGAATGGGATACATGGCCGATACAATGAATTGCGTGGCCTACCGATCTAGAAACTCAGTACTGCCACCTTCGTAGACAATTCTGGTAGCAATTTGCGCATCCACTCACTCTACGTCTGTTTCGGAAAACGAAGGTGCTTATTAGAGTTCAAATTTGGTGAGTTACTTTTTGAATGGATCTCTAACAGTGTCAGTTTTTTCTTCTGCTTCGTGTTTTTTGCAAAAATTTTGACCCTATAATGCAATCGAAAACAACGAAGAGTAAAAGGAGAAACCTGACATACTCGGATGATAACAATGTAATTTATGCACATTAGTATTACTATCGTTTTTAGATAAGGACGCGCGTAGCGCAGTAGTCGGAGGCGCTCTTCAATGCTCGTGGGATCGATTCCCACGTCCCAGGCTCACTACGCCTTCCATCCCCCCTGGGGTAAATTGGTGCCAGACTTGTCTGGGAGGATAGCAGCACTGAGTCGATAGATCAGCAGGCCACCGCGAGTCATTCTATAGGCCAGATATGCATTCATTCACCTCTAACGATGCTTAGCGAAGTCGAATGCATGGCGCATCGCTCAGGGATTGATCAACGCTGAGTGCTTTATCCTTTTTATTTATCGCTTTTAGATAACTGGCTAAAGGCGGAAGGAATACGTCAAGATTTGTTTTTAAGTTCTTTTGCGTCATTCAACAATCTAGTACAAGGTGCTATTGCTATTCTTCTTTAGAATATGGTAGAACCTCAAAACCATTCAACGAAGATCGTGTTTCTCGATAACTACCCTACTGTTGCAGCTCATAAGTTTATACAGGTAACTTTATTTAGATTCTGGAATTAGTTCTTGGCACCTGTGTACCATTCTTTTTAACATCTCAGAGCACTTCAAAGCTACTGTCCCATTCAACCACTGTCAACCGCTCTCCAGTACTATAGGAGCAGGTTAGGTAGTTTCTTGTTCCAACCAATAAAAATTCACTGTTGCTCCATATAACTGAACGATCATATAAGTTTCCGACGAATTTTAGAGAATAGAATTCACGATGTTGGGACAGCAAATTCCAGGTATCTACTTCTACCAATTCATATTTGGTCACACGCAACACGAACGGACGGTTTCAAATATTAATGAGATACGAAGCCAAAAAAGATTTAAACGAGTTCACAGTGCAACGTTGGTTCCAAAAAATTTCATCATGGGAAATTCGAGCTTGAAGTTGAGGAATGTTACGAACGTTCTTCAACCACTGATGGCGATGAATCGAATGGTTTGGTGGAAGCAAAGACATGCACATCCGTTCGAGAACTTCCAGAAGGACTTCAGTGTAAACTTTGCAACTGTTTCGGAGCTACTGAAGAAGATTTGAAAGCCGAGAAAAGTCGACGACGGCGAAAATATCTACTGGCATTTGTTCTATTCTCGTATTTGTTCAACGATATCATTCAGAACTTCGACAAGAAGAAAACGAACTTCATGAATTACTGTCGCAATTCCAAATTCTAGTCAAAACTTGACAAATCTCCTTTTAGTTTGCAACAGGCCGCGACTGAGCATATTGACGACGTACGAAACCCATAACACTGCCCTTTCAGGACACTAAGAAGAAAAAAACGCTTAGCTAGCAAGAAACCAGTGGCTGGGAAAGGGACATTGATCTGTTCCTTTTCTCAACGACGTCAAGCAGGTCTTCAGTGGCAGTTCAGATACGGCTCACTAACAACAATAATTGTAAAAGCAGTGAATTAGCATGAAAAAGAAATATTTATTAAGGCTCAGCAAAGCAAAATTGAAGCTAAGTGCAGCACGAGATCGGAAGAAACTGGTTCACAACAATTGCATGGAATGGCAATCCACACTTAGTGTTTTGGTGCTCCTAGATTGGGAAGTTATGGACGGCTATGAGACCGATCGATGCAAGCGATCGCGAGGTGCATATGGTAGCTATAGATTGCGAGCCGCGCAGAGTTGCCAGCAATCAATCGATGGGAAGCGTGATCCTATACAGATCGATGTGATATGGTACAACTCTAAAATGAAAGGACAAATCTCTCGGTGTTCATCAATCCCTGGGTGATGCGCCATTCATTCGAGTTCACTAAGCATCATTAGAAGGTGATTGAATGTATATCCTTCCTATACGATTTGCTGTCGCCTACGGATGCATCGAGTTAGCGCTGCTATTCTACCAGACAGATCTGGATCCAATTCTCCAAGCCCGAAGAGCTGGAACGCTTGATGGGCCTGGGGCCCGTTATCAAACCCATATGTATTGCAGTGCACCTCTAACCACTGTGGCACACGCGCAGCTTGTAAACGTAGATACAATAGTACTACAATAAAAAACTTAACGAAAACAGTTGAGGAACCTTCTGAAGAAGAGGAGAAACTTTTTCTCGCGAAACGCACTGTCTCAAACAAACAAAACGAATATGACTAGAAGGATTGTTGCACTATAGGTTATATTTGCAGTTTAATTAGTGAAGTGAATGCCCGAATACACTGACACATTAAACTTCCTAAGCTTCTAAAAGCACGGGATTCTAATGACTACCCTAAAACTTCGGGCAAAGAGATTACAAAAAAACAGAAAACTATTGTTCAAACTACATCAGACATCGACAGCAACGATAGAAGCACTTCAGTCCATGACGAACCTCAACGTCAGATCCAACGATGAAGGCTTGCTGGGATGCCTTAGATGCATGGAAGAAGCGGTTTGAAGAGGAAGAGCGGAAACGTTTGCACAGGCTATCATATGAGAATGTTACAACAAGGTCATTCAAACATAAGCCACATACAATGTCACGCGTACGACAAAAATTCCGATTTCCCAAATTGCGAGCACAGCCAACATGTATGCTTAGAAATTGTATACTGTCGCATATGTTAAACGAACTTCCGTACAAAAAATCCTGAACAAGGTGACCTAGCCTACAAAGAGTCTTCAGGTAACGACCTTGTTAACACGCCAGACTACTTTGGCCCAATAACAATCATTCATCAAGACTGCATTGGAGGGAGGAGCTATGGAACCATAATAATGCATGACAACGATTCTAATACTTCTCGACATCGTCAGGGCCCTCACAAAAATGACATTATTAATGTTTCTATGCCGTTCGTTTGCCAGACGAGGATTGTCCAAATGCTTACAATTGATAAAGCTTCAACGTTTATAATTACAGAAAACATCACTGGATGCCCACGAACTTTCCAGAATGGCCCACAGTAATGTGAAACATCAGCCATCAAGAATGCTCCATGGCAAGGAGGCTTTTATGAAAGGCTCATCTAGTCAGTGAAACACTCTCCTTGTATGATTCCTTGGACAACAGAACTTCCACTGGATCATTTAACAACAGCGATAATAGACGTCGACTTCCTCTTTAATACAAAAACCGCCTTTGTATGTGGAATCACAACCAGCACAAGAGGAAGCACTCTAAGCTATCGACTTCTTTCAGGATGGGATCGAAATGCTTTATCCATCACGTGGTATCCATCCATCGAAACACTCATAGTTTCGTGCATATTCGGTCTGATAACCAGACTGATAATTCCCAGGATCGACTTTCTATTAACCTCGGCATTGGAATATGAATGCGTAGTTTTCTTGTTCAGCAATCGCGAGGTTGTTAAACAGCATACATTTACTTCCATAGAAAAACACAATACAATCATCAACTTTATGCGACTATAATCAGCTGTTCTAATCTTCCTCATTGGAAGGCACGTAAAAAAAGCGGCTCTGAAGAAGGCGATACTGCCGAAACGTCAGCTACTGTTGTACTGTATTGTGTTTTTCTATGGAAGTAAATGTATGCTGTTTAACAACCTCGCGATTGCTGAACAAGAAAACGACGCAGACTGATAATATTCCTTATCTGGGTGCCGCTTCATTTACTGAACTGCTGTCGGAGGCAATTCATTCACGAAATGGAACAAAATACTTGCAATACGCTCGAGAATGCGCAATGAATCCAACAACGTGTATATTCCCATAACAATGTCTACACCGCAGAGAAACAGCAACAAAAAAAACATGGCTAAATTAAGACCGGAGTGCCGACGTGTCGAGCGAAAGGTACTTTTTAAAAGAACAGAATATTCACTATAGTAAGTTTATTCTTAAAGCCTTCTTATAGTGATTTATACCTGCTCGGATATGGCTGAAGACTAGCTCTCCACCTGTGTAACATTTTCAGTCATGGTTGCCACATGAATCAAACTTTCTTTTATTACCTCAGTGTTGTCACAACTCTGTTTAAAGACGCTTCTTAGAACGAGATGATTAAATTTCTTCTCACAAACGCCACCGACTTCTTACGCCAAACTATCATTCTCTGCTGAAATTAGTATCAATAACTAACTTTTCACAGTGCTATTTCACTTGCATCAACTGTGATCTCATCAAAATCATCCACCAACTCTAGTGGGCATCATTACAGCTCCTCATTGTTCACTGTCGCACAGCAAACCTGCTCAATGAGCTTGGCTCGTTAGAAGAACGATGCCAACATTTTGACTTTATTTCCATTCTTTAAGCATTTTTGTAGAGAAAATAGCCACGAGTCATGTTTTCCTGAAATTAATATCGGTTTCATAATCGTCTTTCCTTGTATACGTCTTAGCAGCAGTTTTTTTTCGAGTGTTGTGATATTGTGTATTATTGTAAACCCAACTTTATGCATCTTGATTTCGTAAAATTGAATTATTACACAAATCGTGCTATTGACAAACTTTATGGGTCAGAATATGAAATGCGAAAACAACATTTTGAAGCAATCGAACACTGGGGTTTCAAACTCTGTCGTACGTAACGCACACCCCTGGAAACCTCTATGAGATATGGCCCAAGGAAGTGCTAACGAATGAACAGTGCGACGTTAGTTTCAAAAATTTCGTCCTGGTGAATTCGATATTGAACATGAGGGAGTTCACGGTTAACGATGTTGAACTGAATTCTTTTATCGTAACAAATACAAGCGCAACTATTCGAGAATTTCTAGAAAAACTCAATGCAAGGACAAGGATGCAGGGACACGAGCAAAACGCGGAACCTCCGCTGTATTTCCAACCCATGATTACCCTTCATGGGGCTCACATGTTAGCCACTGCAGCAACCGAGGCTCTCAATGTAAGCGTCTCATCTGTTTTTAAAGCTAAACGATGAAAAGCTCTCGGCGTTGGTCAATCCCTGAGGGATGCGCCATGCATTCGATTTCATTAAGCATCGTTTGGAGGTGATTGAATGCATATCTGGCTTTTACAATGACTCGCGGTGACCTACCGATGCATCGAACCAGTGCTGCTATCCTCCCAGACAAGTCTGTTACCAATTTGCCGAGCCCGGAAGGACGGAAAGGCCGTGGGCGCAGGGGATCCATTCCACATCTGTGTTGCAGGGCGCCTCCGAGCACTGCGCCATACGTGCCACGTTTTTTACAGCATCTAAGGAAAAAATGGGGGGGGTGTAGCGCAGTTGTTAGAGGGCCCCTGTTAGACATATGGGTTCTATCCGGTGCCCAAGACTCACCAAGCCTACCACCACTCTGCGGTCGGCAAGTAGGTATCACACTTGTTTAGGAGCACAGCGGTACTGACGCGATACATCGGTAGATCATCTGTATAGGCCAGATATGCATTCTGTCACTCTAATGATGCTTAGTGAAGTCGAATGCATGACGTATGGATTGGTCAACGCCGAGAGCTTCAACCTTCATCCTTTCAATAACAACCTCATGCTTGCTCATCAAGAAAACTGTGAATTAATGATCAGCGTTGAAGCTAAAAAGGAAGTGGGTCGTGGCATTTGGCTTTTAATTTTACATGAGAAATTGGGATGGTGACTCATTTTCTTCTTGTAAGAGCACGTCATGATAATATATGTGTTGTCCTTATCGGAATATAAGAAATAGGCAACATTCTTTGGTGTGATATACGACAAACTCATTCTTTTTATTTGCTTATCTGTTATTTTATGTCAGCGCAATGTTTACTAACATATTCTGTCAAACACTTTGTGTCAAGTTTTCCTATATTTTTGCCAAAAATGCGCTCTGTATTTTTGCCAAATTATAATATAAATTAGTGTCCGATATTGCTCATTCATGGTGCAGTGCAGTCATGTGCGAATCATACACAAAGCATTGCAGGATCGATCTCTTTCCCAGCTAAAGAAAAGAATATACTCCACCATTGGGAAGTCAGCAGATAGATGGAAAATTGGCATTCAGAGTGCAAAGTGAGGGCTTGTTTTTAGCGGCTGAATATCTTAGATATGAATTTTGGACGACAACTCGTCAAGCCTTTCAGTCGACTAACAATGGTCACATCTTGAAGACCAAGTAATCATTCGAGAAATTTTGAATGATCTCGGAAAAATTTCCAAAAACAAGTGAAATATCTGCATTCTGATCAATACTGTTAACATATCTGGTATTTTCGAGTTCAAACAAGGAGCTAGATTATCGATGTAACTGCATTTTTCTAGTTCCTACACTATGTTCATTAGAGTTTGTCAGTAAATCGTAATTTTTTAGATATCATAACATTAAGATAAGCATGTTACGCGGGATTTTTGAAAAATAAACGCGATACTTTTATTTGTTTGACATCATACCGAGTCCTAAGCATCAAATGCTAGCCTAAGACGATTTCATCGTCTTTGTCACGCTTCTCTTATTTACCCAGTCCGGTCAAGCGTCAACTAATCTCTCGTCTTCGATCGTCATTCAACTTATTACACTGGAAATTTCCACTTTTCCGCCTAGCTAGTTCGGCGATTTCAGTCAGGACCAACTGGTGCGTCATATGATAAGGTGTTCGACAAATCCTCTTAATCAAATAACTAATGCGTTAACTCGCCTAACGTTGACAAATCACAGTAACCATCTCTACGTTTTTTTATCTGAGTAGTTCAATAATAACTGATTTCAGTTCTTTTGGCATTTCTCTATTAATCATCGGATCGTCGTTTTAACACGTCTTTTTATGACTACCTAATTATACACATGAAAATAGAATGTACTCATGACGATTTCGATATTACTGATTCATTAACCAACCGCTATTGAGTTTTTCATCCGTAACATTGCTCTGTCATCAAATCCAGTTTCAGTATTCGAACATATTTCATGACTACTTTTTATTATGAACTGGTTTTCATGATAGATTATAGGATAGGGTTTGAAGTAAACGTGAAACAGAACATGGAAAAGAAATCGATTCTCGACGAGTTAGGATTTGAAAACGGCAGATAGGATTATCGATGAAGATATGAAAAGAAGAGAATGACAGAGAGAGAGGTAGTTAGAGAACGAATGAGGCGGCAGCGATCAATAGACCGGAGTCGAGTCGCAGTTCAGAATGCCCGAAACATCCACTAGCCCTTATAAGGTCTACTTTTCTAAGACTACATTTATCTAAAGTATACTAAATAGTATATAATAGGTAGTATGATCACTTTCAACATGGACATTTGTTTCATTCAGGATGAAATAATGACTTCTCGTGACGATTTTCCATGAAAATTTCTTTTGATTCCTGTGCATACATTCCTTATCAACTATCTATTTCTCATTTCGCAGTCTCCTCCTCTCTCTCTTTTCACGTTTTCCAGTGGAGCGGTCTCTTTGTCGTTTACCACTGTAGTCTCTGTCAATATGCTTCTCTTCCATTGCGTCCCTTAGTCTTTCACTCATTATCTCTTTTTCTCTCTCTCTCTCTCATCATTTTTTAAAATGTAATTCTATATACACGTGTATAAAGGAATTCATAAGGAAAACCAAACAATGATGATAAGTGCTGATGGAATGCACACAAATATCTGAAGAAAAAGCTTAGGTCCATAAGAAGACAAAAACAGTTTATCTTATCACTAATAAATCAAATCTGCTTCTATAAAATACCGTATCCCGTTAAGTTAAAATCTGTTCCTCTTCTCCAAGTTTTGGAACGTTTTAAACGTAAGAACTTTCAAGTGCTGTAAATATGCGAGCAGGATCCTCATTTTTCCAGAGTAGATCGAAAAGTACTTCATTTATATAGTTTTCAGCACATTTGCTATGTTTCTTTCCTGTTGAAAATTCTCCTTAATCAATGAGAGTTGTAAAGGTACCGTCGTTATACCATCGTCATTATGTTTTTGAAGGTCACAGTTTTTGTTTGTAGATGAATTCTTTCATGCAAATTTTCTTTTTTTTACTCGTGTTCTTCATTTTCTAAGTTTATTCTGACCCGTCTCAACACCAAGTGCTAGACAGCGTGAGAAACGAGGTATCGTATTTTACTTATGACGTCATTTAACAGAAATTTTTTTACAACGTAACAGCTCTTGACGACTAATTGTCGTCTTGACGATTATTCATCTTCTGTTTTCGTTTTCATTTAGGAACCTCTGAAATGAATGAATCATTTTTTAGACTTTTCCAATTGGTTAGCACCGTCTTCGTACAGCTAGCCCGAATACTAGTGGCTTGTATTTTTTCTAGTGAACTGAAACCTAGCGTTCATTGAGAGACGAGAGAAAACGATTCATCCATTTTGTTTTCATTTCATTTCATCTATTTATTCGCTGTTATTATCTTTTCTAGACCACTTTTAAGTTTTTATTTGGAATGTGAGCGATGACGATGTTAGCATGGTTACCATAGTGACTAAGGCTTCAACATCATTGTGAATCTCAAAATAGCAGCAGTATGTAGGACATTATTCATCTGTACTTGTCAATCAGACAAATTAGTACTCTTTCTGAGTATTTACGTATGCAGTTAATATATGTATTGATTTCTATGTATGTTCGATTTTCTACACTACTGCAATGAACGGTTAAAAATCTTTTCTGTGTGTTATTTTCTACATTGTATTGAAATGCATTTCTGTGCAATCATTAGGCGAGCTCAGTCAACGAAACTGGTATATAATGTGATGTCTCTGAAGTGTGTCTCCTCTCTTCAAACACTAATCTGCCCGCAATTTACCGTTATGTACAGTCAACTGAACGACCGACCAACGAAACGACTATAAACTTACGAGGCCACCAACTGACTACAACTTCATCACCCACTTTGGTAGGTTGGCGTCACTTCAAAGATTTATTCTGAAATGACTGTCGTATCTTTCCATTGTGCATGACTGATTATTTGTGAACTAACATCATTTTGATTAGAAAAATCATGACCAGGCGACATTGTACTAAGTTTACAGCGCTACACTGTACTAAATTTACACGATTACATTGCTTATGGAAACTAGTGACGCCGCGGAAACTATCCTGTTCATTCCTTGGACGGACCTAGTATACCCGGACTCTTGTTCGAACCCGCTCCTGGCCCACTAAGCCTGTAATCCCTCCAGGGTCGGAGAATAGACACCAGATTTTTTCTCGAAAAATTTCGCTCTCTCCAGTAAAAGTGAAAACGTTCTAGTTTACTCTCTCCAGTGAATGTGAAAACTTTCTAGCTCAGCTGCCCAGGTTTTCAGTGGACTTGGTCGACAAGCATTCACGTCCAACTATATTCATAACAAAGATAGAAATCTTCAAGGAGCGGCCGAACCCACATTTAAAAGTTCGAAAGCCTTTGTGGACTAAAGGAGCGAGGAAAGGAATCGAATATAAGTGATTGGATCATCACAGTGTGATACATATGATTTCGAGTTATGTAATAATGAAAATATTTATCACAATGATGCTAAGGTATTTTCAAAGTCCCGGACCGCAGGTGTCTTCATTAAAAATGTTGATATTACCCCGACAAATGACATTTTCACGATCCATCGGAATTCATTAACGCTCACTACCGTAAGATTGGTCTGTTTGTTTTTCTCGAAACCATCGTCAGCTGTTCGTTTACAGTTGTGTATTGTTGTTTTAAACAATGTGTTTTTTGTAAATGATGTAATACGCATAAAATAGCTCTGATACAATAATCCACTTCTTTCTTTCTTATGGCTCTCCACAGTTTTTCGACCTTTATTACCAGTTTTTTGCCAGTGTCATTATTCTTCTTCTTGATGGATCTGGATCATTTTCTATACACTAATTCAAATGGAAGTTTTAGTAATTCCACTTAGAAAGCTTCTCCAATACGGAAATAAACCTCAGTCTCGAAGTCATAGGAAATGTCAAATTTACAGCATGCCATTTATGTGAAAAACTATGGCGGAATTGGTAAGGTTTTCGTGAAAACAAGCCATTCAACTAAGCATTCATCTGAAGGTGCATGACCTATCACTTTCCACTTTTTCCAAACCTTCCGTGACGTTGTTAAGGTACTTTTTTACCTTGATGACAGAGGCTGTTAACTCCACCAATGACTGTACCGTATTGCATGTTTGGAAATTGAACAACGAAATGCCTTCTTGATTAAGAAAAGAATTCGAAAAATATGTGCTTAACTGTGCAGTCATTCAATCCGACAGTAAAAGAACCAACCAGTTGTTAGAACAGTTTCGAAACCGACTGCCATTAAAACTCGGTAGCAAAAACAATCAACATGTGTTTAAATTATTGAGCTTACACGAGGTTGGTAGATGTTTATTTGGCTAAGGTTTCGACGGTTTCATCTTCATCAGAGCTGATGATCCGAGGCGATGGTCCACAGTTGTTATACTGCGTCTTTACTTGTGTCTCCGACTATCTCTAAACTCTATTAGTGAAAAGCTTCGTTATTGGAATTTCTTTTTTTGCAGTTTCTTGTCCAAATTTTTTATTCTATCTTAACTCCTATTGTTAGTAGATTCGGTGTACTGCATCAGTACTCGTCGAACAATGTCATTCTGACGCCATTGTCGATGACGTCGATGGCTTTTTGAGTTTCTTCCGGATTGTGTTCGTTGTGCAAGCGTTATGCGGAAATTTTTTTCGTCACGTCTGTTATCACCTTATCAGTGCCGTGTTCGTCGTCTCAACAACACGTGCGTGTTACGCTACAACATTTTTGATGTTGTTGTTGTTGTTGTTGTTGTTGTTGTTGTTGTTGTTGTTGTTGTTGTTGTTGATGTTGTTGTTGTTGTTGCTGTTGTTGTTGTCGTTGAAAGTTCGTTAAGAACAATAGCATTGTAATGTCAGCTTTTCCTTTTCATAAATAGCGTACACATCTTGCCCACTATTCCTAGTACCTCCAATCATCATTCATTTACTGGCCTAATTCTCTTTTACGAAAACCAGCTTAGTTCATCGAAACTAGCTTTGATTTTCCGCACTTATTATTAATGACAAATAAGCATGCGTTTCTTCCTCATACCAAGACATTGTTGCCGTAAAACCTCTCAATATTTTCCTATAGTTTCGCAAATATTAAGAGACTTGTAAATTTTGATTATGTTTCTGTTCAATTCACACCGATCTGAACAGCTAACCTTACAGGGTTCATTAGCAGAGCGTTTAAGATTTGACTGAACAATTTATATTACTTACCTACTTGCTTACTTGGATACTTGAATACTGCAATGCTTTGCCTTCACTAGTAGTTCGAACTCCAGCATATCCTTTTCAACTCGTGTTATCCACATGTTGTTTTCATTCATAGCGTTGGTATGTTTCGAAATATGGTGACGTCGGAGATATGCATATTGATGATAGTTTGCTCTCTCGACTTATCGGTTTATCGTAGTTTGGTTCTATTATGTAATGAAGATGTCCGTTTCGCTTACAGAAAAAAAAGAACAAATAACTTTATTTTAATCACAAGGACGCAGAAATATGAGCAAAACTTCGGACCTCACTTGGGCTTTAGGACTCGTCACTACCGTTTCCGCCTACTCACGGGCTATCGGCCAAACTGTTTTTTTTCTCTTCTGCAGATGTTGACCATACTATCTTGCTTTCACCTGTATCACCTATAGTCCAGTTGATCATCGAGTGA